>JARHVA010000957.1:1417500-1947500 GCA_037957365.1 Torreya grandis | reverse complement strand
TTTTTCACAAAGGAAATAAGGCTAAGAAATATGCATAAAACTTGAATACTCCTGCACCTTCTACTTAAAATAGAGGCAATAATGATTATGGTGATAATTGGTGCCATCAAAATTTCTCACACACTCGTGATGGCTCAGAATGTTTTGTGTGATAATTTTGGTTTGCATAGTCGACACTCATTCCCACATAGAATGATGGCATTGATCCAGATGCCACTTGTTTGAGCATTAAGGATTTACTAACATAAACATCTCTAAGGAGAGATAAAACCTCTTCCACACTAAGTTTTGGGTGAAGGGTTAGCTATTCATGTAATCACTGACATTGGAAGTCATAATATCATCATCTCACATAGCACATCCCATGTATTATGCCTTTCCACTACTATGCATTTTAATCCATACTCATTGGGGTAGTTTCAATAGGAAAAGGGTATATAGGTCTAAGGATTATGCATCTTTCACTAAAAATTCAAGCCTATGGAGGATACCATCACTTGTAACATTACATATTTATAGGTCCATGACATATTTTTATGGATATCATAATTATATGGATGAGATGTTACATATCAAGTTAAACCATAGTGCTCAACTATATATTCAAATTATCTCTTCTTAAACCTCTTAGAATTATCTCCAATGACCAAAGGTAACCTTGGTCTCTACAAAACAATGTTGTAAACTTGTCTCATACATTCAACATTTTTTTTTTGTTCATGGTTTATCATGAAACACTTTCATGGGAAATAGAGAACACATTGGCAGTGCACACAATTTAAACAATGTTATATCAACAATAGCTTGAAAATTTAATAAAATGACACAATTAAGTATTTGTATATCTAAAAGGTCTTTAAACACATTATGTAATAAGATAATGTGTAGATTTAGTTTCAATATAACATGTTATATATATCCCTTTATATCAAAGTGTATACTAGAATAACATTGAAGTTTAGGGTTAAATATGAGAGATCCTTGATCATGTTAAGATTAAGCCTATCTATTTTCTTTGTTGGAATTTGATAGTCTTCAGCCTCAAGAAGGAGGGGTCATAGTATATCTACATATACTATCATGCATTCAAAAAAATAAATAGTGAAGAATTGATACCCACTATCATGCATTGAGAACCTCTTAGGCCAGCTTTGAGGTATGTAATACTATGTTGCCAATTTCAATCAAAAAAATATCCCCAACAATATTTATAAATCCTTGAGAGGTGAAATATCATAAGTGATGATGTCATCAATAAACTTGAAAAGGTATTGAAAGGTTCATTTTAATTAGATATGTATACCCATCCCTTGTTGAAGCCACCCCAATAAGTATGGCTTGGAATGCACAACATTAAAAAGGCCTAAGACATCAGGTGTTCCTTAGATGATGATGCACTTGTTAGGGTGTGGAGCTAAAAGATTCACCTTAGGCAAACATGGAGGTTTCTGAGCATGACAGTCACCGGCGTCAGCAGGCCACAACCGACGTCGGTCAGGGGACAGTGCAAGGGAAACTGACATCCGTAGGGATTGGCCAGCGTCGGTCACCTCCAATCAAACAGGGACCAACATCGGTCGCCTATGGTAGTTCTAGAACTATTGTTGATGAACAGTCAGTTAAGTGAACGCATTGTTTGCATGATGAAGACCAGTTAGAGTCTTGAGCCGCAAGTCTAATCATTGTATGCATGAGATTTATATAATAGACTCATGGGCTGTATTTTTAAGTGGAGAACTAAGAAGGACTATGTAGAACTTGGAGATTTCTTCCCCTGGAAGAGCATGTTCTTCCAGGTATGTAAGATCAGGGTTGGTCAGCAGGGTGTTGCAGGATCATGGTGGAGATCTACATGTGATAAGTAAGATCAGGTTGGTCTGCAGGGATGTGTGTATGCGAGGGTCAGAAGAGGATTGGTGGGGGAGCAAGATCAAGGTGACAGAAATACATCAAGAGTAGGATCATGGTGAGATCTACTTGGAGTACCGATTCATACTCAATTGTACTAGACATACAATGAGGTGAACAACAGCTTGTGTTAGCTGTGTGTTGTGACCTAGTGAGAGAAGATTACTCTTGAGGGAAGATTACTGTAAGCCCACGAAGTGGAAGAAAGAGTGCCACCTCTTTGTTGTAATTTACTTCTATAATGAGTTGAATATAATTGTGTATTGCCTCTCACATTCTATGTGTTTTTCTCATTGATAGTTACTTGTTCTTCTGTGTTATTCTGCATGTTTAATTGCTTATACATTGGTAATCATGTGTGCTCTTAAATCTGACAAGTTGTGTCAGAGATTTGGGGAACTTCGGTCGTATCAAATGGTATCAGAGCGAGGTTAGACATTCTCAGAGTGATTTTGACTAACAGATGGCCCAGATCTGTTAAGTGTTGTTGATTACAGGTTACTCACAGGGGTTGCTATTTGAGTGGGAGTATAGCAATGGTAGAAGAAGGTAAGCTGAGAATGAAGAAATTTAGGCACAGGGTTAACACCATAAGGAGTGTGGTAGGTAGTCTTCAAGTGGGATCTTGAAGAGGAATACGAGCTAGGATGCAGATTAGATAGAGTACTGGTTTAGGTATAGGTGCAGCTATTTATCTCCAAGTGGGAGATTGTTAGGGTGTGGAGCTAAAAGCTTCACCTTAGGAAAACATGGAGGTTTCTGAGCATGATAGTCACCGGCGTCGGTAGGCCACAACCAACGTCAGTCAGGGGACAGTGCAAGGGAAACCAACATCGACAAGGATCAGCCGGCATCGGTCACCTCCAGTCAGACAGGGACCGACGTCGATCGCCTGTGGCGGTTTCAAAACTGCTGTTGACAAACAGTCAGTTAAGTGAATGCATTGTTTACATGATGAAGACTAGTTAGAGTCTTGAGCCACAAGTCTAATCATTGTATGCATGAGATATATATAATAGACTCATGGGCTATATTGTTAAGTGGAGAACTAAGAAGGACTATGTAGAACTTGGAGATTTCTTCCCCTGGAAGAGCATGTTCTTCCAAGTATGTAAGATCAGGGTTGGTCAGTAGGGTGTTGCAGGATCATGGTGGAGATCTACATGTGATAAGTAAGATTAGGTTAGTCTGCAGGGATGTGTGTATGCGAGGGTCAGAAGAGGATCGGTGGGGGAGCAAGATCAAGGTGATAGCAATACATCAGGAGCAGGATCATGGTGAGATCTACTTGGAGTACCGGTTCGTACTCGATTGTACTAGACGTATAATGAGGTGAACAATAGCTTTTGTTAGCTATGTGTTGTGACCTAGTGAGAGAAGATTACTCTTGAGGGAAGATTACTGTAAGCCCATGAAGTGGAAGAAAGAGTGCCACCTCTTTGTTGTAATTTCCTTCTATAATGAGTTGAATACAATTGTGTATTGCCTCTCACATTCTGTGTGTTTTTCTCATTGATAGTTACTTATTCTTTTGTGTTATTCTGCATGTTTAATTGCTTATACATTGGTAATCATGTGTGATCTTAAATTTGACAAGTTGTGTCAGAGCTTTGGGGAACTTTGGTCCTATCAGTACTTATCATGTCCACTATCAATGATTACATGAAGGGAATAATTCTCCACCCAAAACATGGTACATGAAATATGTCTTCTCACTCCTCATATGTGTCTATGGTAGTATATTTGGTGCTCAAACAAGTGTCATCTATATCATTGTCATCCATCCGCTGAAGATTGTATTTAGTCAACACAATCAAGGATTTTTTATCATAATATTCAGGGTCACCATGGGTGTGATAAAGATGTTGATGGTATCACTTTTCACTAGAATTCTCACCTTTTTCTAAAGTATAAGTTGCATGAGCCTTGGAGTTTTGTTCAACTTTCTAAGCCTACACTTATTTTTGAAAAGCATTATGCTTATAAACACAAGGGTGAAATGAGGAGTTGTGCATGTTATTAGATGAAAAGGTTAGATGTTGTTCTAACATTGTCTTTCCTTTGATTTTGGTGACGTTGCGATAAACTTGCTCTAGAGTGTTGAAATTAGAAAAATATATCTTCACAAAGATATAAGGTGAAATTCCACTGATGTAATTTAACACCTTATGTTGTTTAATCAAGTTCTCATATAGGCATAGGGTATAGTCAGGGAACTTATCAGTGTAGTCTTCCACTAACTTCTCCTTGCAATAGCATAATTAGTTGAATTTGATGTATTCATCTTTGAAAGTGGCAGAGAGGATAATACTCCTCATTTAATGTGTTAAAAAAATAATTATAAGAATCAATTTAAATGAAATATTTTGTACATTTTGTGCTCAAATTAACCCACCAATGATTCACTAAATTATAAATATTCAACATGATAAATTTAATCCTATCAACATTAGTGAATTGATTAATTAAGAAGTATGCCTTGAGCTATCAAATCAAGGAAAGCAATGATGCCACATGGATTTTTTATTCAAACTTATGAATGTCAATATTGACTTTCATCTTAAAGCAGGTCAACTACTAAAACTTATATTAAACATGTTACAATGGAAGTTTTTAAGGCATCAGGTTGTGATGCATCATAAACTCATAGAATTGGCCAAAGTGTTTGATATGTTGTGCTTTCAAGGCATCCACGATTATTTTTTGGATGTATATTACTGTACTTCATAGGTATATAATGTGAAATTCTATTGATGCACTTTATCCCCTTATGTTTTTCACTCAAGTTCTCACGTATGCATGGGGTGTACTCATAGAACTCATTAGTCTAATCTTCCACTAGCTGCTCCTTGCATTAGAATAATTGGTGGAAATTTATTTATTCATCATAAAAGTAGAAAAGAGGATAATACTCTTCTTTAAATATAAAGTCTTTTAAGACTATATTGGAATGTAGTCTTGAGTTTCATGTGTAACAAATCACTTTATTCAGTACATGTAACTATCAAATAATACATATTGAGTCCCCTAAACACAAATGTGATAACCTAATGTAAATTAATATTTTATATGACTTGTTTGAGTGCCCTATGAAACCAATCGCTTGATTTTTTTTCTTGAGGCATTGATATAAGTCATAAAAATCATCCTAAACACAAATTTGATAAACTAATTTGTAAATGCAGACTCAATATGCTCTATTTTGGTACCACATGTAACCAATAACTTAATTTATTACATGGGGTACTAAGATACTAAATATAAATCCACTTAAAATAAAATGTGACAATCTAATGCAAATTCAGACTCAATATGCCCTATTTGATTTCTATGTGAAACCAATCACTCGATTCATTGCATGAGGAACTCAAATAGGGAAGATTGAACTCCCTAAAGACAAAAGTAACAAGATAATGTGAATTCATACTTGATATACCATATTTGAGTGTCATGTGAAACTAATTTATTGATTCACTACATGGTTCATTGAAATAGGTAAAATCCATCCCCATAAAATTTTACAACCTAATGTAAATTGGGAGTCAATATGTCTTATTTGAATGCCCTATACA
Source organism: Torreya grandis (assembly GCA_037957365.1). Taxonomy (NCBI): domain Eukaryota; kingdom Viridiplantae; phylum Streptophyta; class Pinopsida; order Cupressales; family Taxaceae; genus Torreya; species Torreya grandis. Next base: position 1,942,020 of record JARHVA010000957.1, on the reverse strand, counting down.
ACCAATCACTTAATTTATTGCAAAGACACTCAAATAGGGCATATATCGATCCCTTTAAACATAAATTTTACAACCTACTATAATTTTAAACTTGATATGCCCTATTTAAGTTCCCTATGAAACTAATCACTCGATTCATCACATTGGGATCTAAAATAGGACATGTTAAGCCTACTAAACACAAATGTGACAACCTAATCAAAATTTAGATTTAGAATGCTCTATTTGAGTGCCTTGTGCAACAAATTTCTTGATTTATTGCATGTCACACTCAAATAATGTTTATAAATCCACTTAAACACAAATGTGACAACTTAATGTAAAATTGGACTCGATATGCTCCATTTGAGTGCCCCATATAACTAATTGATTGATTCTTTACACAATTCACTAAAATAGGGTATATCAAGCCCCAAAAACTCAAATGATATAACCTAATGTAAATTTAAACTTGATACATGCACTATTTGAGTGCCTTATGTATCAAATCACTTGACCGGTTCTATATAACACTTAAGTAGGGTATATCAACCCACCTAAACATAAATGTCACAGCCTAATTTAAATTTAGACTCGATATGTCATATCTTAGAGTTTCATGTAACCAATCACTTGAATATTTGTATGAGTCACTCAAATAGGGAATATCAATCGCCCTAAATACAAATGTTACATCCTAATATAAATTCACACTTGATAATACTTAATTGAGTGCCCCATGAAACTAATCACTTGATTTATTACACTTGGAGCTCAATTATGCCAAATTAATCATGGTAAACACAAATATGACAACCTAATGTATATTTTATCTTGGTATTCCCTATTTTAATTACCCATTTAAAAATTTATATACTAGTTATATGATGCACCTAAATAGGGTGCAACAAGCCCCATAAACATAAATGTGAAAACTAATATAAATTTAGACTCAATAGCATTATTAAAATTGTTATTGAGCATGATACAAGAGAAATTTTGAAGGTGTAAATTTTAGTTCCATCATAAACTCACAAAATTTTCCAAATATTTTGGTGCACTTGGCTTGTATGTTGTTCCCAATGGGCTTTTGGATGCATGGATTTGCCTCAAGTTACTTCTGGGAATCACCCATCTTTATTTTGCTATGGAGTTCTTATGGGTAGGCTGAAACAAATTCAACTAATAATATTTCCTTCTCTCTTTGGTTCTATATGTTTACAAGCATAAAATAGTAATATGATCTGATACCAATGATTTGAACCATAGGCCCCAAGATCTTATGTATGAGAGACAACCTTGCACTTAGAGATAAGTTGTGAGCTTATGAAGAGTGTGTGTTGTGTTATCTTTAAAAAATTAAAATAACACACATTTAAGTAATAAAAAAGATGATATTTATAATATATACAAACATATATTCAATGGGAATCAATATGGGAAAAGTATAAAGATGAATAATGCTACAACAAGGATAGAAAATCACATTCCTATAATCAAGAGGGGAAACACTTCCTCATATTTACCTAGACTAAAGGTGTGAATTTAATGCATATGAGAAAGGTTAGATGTTCATGTAATACTATCTATATCTAATATTATGTATATCATCGACCCCAAGTTAGATGCATATTTTACATATTTATGCAAAGAATATAAGAAGGAAATTACAATTACTAAAAGTTACAAATAGCATGGTTATAAGTCATTTCATCTTGTTCCCACATGATAATTGAGCTTATTCCAAGTGTGTGGTGGTTGACCTTCTCAGTAGGATGGTTACTCTAAGGGATCTACTAACATGTCACAAAACTACAAATTGCCATCTAGAAATCCACATGGATTCATTCTTCATGTAGGGAATGTGAGATGTGGCATATGTATTTCTAAGAGTAAAATAATATATGAAAAATAAAAGTGTTGTGTGGAAATATGGTAGTGTATAATTTTTTTTCTAGGTGAAATATGCTCTATGTTGATGTGTCATGATACTTATGTGTGTTTCCAAGGAATGCAACACAAAATACTCCAAGCTAAGTTGTGTGCAATCTATGTAGGTGCATAAACTTGTTGTGGAAGAGGTGCTCTCACTCCTTATAGGTGTCTATGGTTTTGGTGCTAGTGCTCCGATAAAGGGTGTCTAGATTAGTGCCATCCATATGTGTAAGCCTATATGTAAACTACATAAACAAAAAAAATTAGCACAACATTTAGAGTTTTTATGGGTGTGTGAGAGATGTTGATGGTACCACTTTTCACCAAACTTATTGCCTTTCTCTAAAGTATAAGGTTTAGGATCCATCAATTTTTTTGAAACATTCTTATCCAGCTCACCTTTTTTAAAACCATTTTTCTTATGCACATAAGGTTGAGGTGAGGATTTATGCATAGGTTAGCTCTTGAACATGGGACTATATGAAGAAGTGATATGTTGCTTCATCATTTCCTTGTCTTTAATCTTGGTGTCATATTGATAAAATTTCCTTAGAGTTTTAGAAGTTTATATATATATATATATAAGGTGAAATTACATTTATGTTCTTTAACATCTTATTTTGTTTAATTTTTTCATGTAGGTATTAGGTGTAGTCATGGAACTCATTAATTTATTCTTCCATTGACTATTCCTTGTGTTGGATTAATTGGTGGAACTTGATTTATTCATATTTAAAGAGGATAGTAATACTCATTTAGTGAATAAACAAGTATGAAAAGACTTGACTCAAATTTAATCTTGTGCATTTACAATTTAAAATTATCCCACCAGTGAACCACTATAATGGAAATATTTAGCACAACAAAGCTGATATTATCAATAATGGTGAATTGATTGAATGATAAGTATGCCTTGAGATGTCAAATACAAGAAGCCAATTATGTATATTCTATTTTTCATTTGAACATAGGAATGTAAGTATTGACTTGTAATTTGAAGGGGGTCAGCTATAAAAACTATTTTTGATCATGATATGAGAGAGTTTGAATAATTCAGGTTGAGGGGCATCATAAAATCATTGAATTAGCCAAAGTGTTCAGTGTAGTGTGCTTCCAAGTGTCCAAAATGATATTTTAGATGTCTATTGATGTAATTCATAGGGATAAAATGTGAAAGTATTCTAATGTACTTCAGTACCTTGTTTTAGGCATGTGGTATAGTCATGGAACTCACTGGCATAGCCTTCCACTAACTACTTCTTACATTGGAACAATTCGTGAAACTTGATGTATTCATCATCAAAGTGGAATTGAGGATAGTACTCCTTTAAAATGTCAAAAAAAGTCTTCAAATACTATTGAAATGACATCTTGAATGTCTTATGTAATCAATTACTTTATTCATTACACATGGATATTAAATAGAGCATAAAAGACCCAAATAATACAAATGTAGAAACCTGATGTAAATTTGGGCTTGATATACGATGTTTGAGTGCCCCATGAAACTAATCACTTTATTTGTTACATAACACACTAAAATAAGGAATATCAAGGCTCCTAAATGAAAATTTAACAAACTAATTTGAAAATTCATATGAAATATGCTCTATTTAAATTCTCCATGAAACTAATCAATTTGATTTGTTGAATTAAACACTCTAATAGGGAATACATATCCCCCTAAACACAAATGTGACAACCTAATGTAAATTTATACTTGATATGCTCTATTTGAGTGCCCTGTGAGACTAATCATTACATGGGGAAATCAAATAGGTGATATTGAGCACCCAAAATAAAAATGCAAAAACCTAATGTAAATTTAGACTTGATATACCAAATCTAAATGCCTTATTCAACTAATCTCTTGATTCATTACACATAAAACTTAAATAGGAAATATTCATCTCCTAAACACAATTATAACTAATGTAAAATTTGAGTCAATATGTCCTATTTACATTTCTCATACAACCAGTAAATTGATTCCTTGTGCAAGCACTCAAATAGGGAATATTGAGCCACTTAAATGCAAATTTGACACTTATTATAATTTAGACTTGATATGGCCTATTTAATTACCATGGAAACTAATTACTTGATTTGGTGCATTGGGATATAAATGGGGCATATCAATCCCTTTAAAAATAAATGTAAAAACCTAATGAATATTTAGACTTGATATGACCTATTTGAGTGCCTCATGTAACCAATTAATTTATTAGATACACAAGTCACTCAGATAGGGTTTATCAATCCTCCTAAACACTAAAGTGATAAATTAATGTAGAATTAGACTCAATAATCCCTATTTGAGTGACCCATGTAACTAATCACTCAATTATTTACAGAGTGCACTAAAATATGGCATATCAATCCTCTTAAACTAAAATTAAATAACTTAAATGTGATACTCTAGAGGACATCCATGTATTACTTGGACTTATGATAGGTGGGACACTAGTGATTATCGATACACCAAAGTCCAAGGATGAGAGACAAGTGTTATCCCAATGGGATACATGCTTAGATAAGATCCACCCTAGGTTAAGGGTGAGCTTGTTTGATGTATATAGTATGGCCATTGTAGACATCTATAAGGTAGTGATAGGACTTGTGATAGCATAAGTGTTGTGACACAAGATAGAAGGTAAGGTACCATTATATATGATAGAATTATGCTAGTATGTATTAGATCAGGGAGTACTCTATGATTTTGGGTCTATCATCTATATGGTAGAATATAATGGGACTAGTGATTTTTCTTAGTGTGTGGATATATGAGAGGTTCCCCATGTATTAACTTCTTGGGTTACCCCATAAAATCAATGATAGGTTACCTCATGTTTTATGATGGAGATAGGGCCATGTCAAGACCTGAGGCAACATATGAGGAAGAATACCATAATTGGTAGTGCGAGTAGTAATGTGAACATTGCTTTCATATAAAGTATAAATCACAAGTTATTTCTTGGAAAACCTATTAGGATGGGTAAGACTCATCATGTTTATTGGATTTAAATCTGTATTATCCTAAAATTAGTAAATTAATGATGAGAAAGAGAGGATAAATAGTTTATGGAAATAAAAATCAAGAAATAGGATACATAATCAAATATGTCAATAGTGTTCTATAAACTAGGGAACAAAATAAAGAACAAGAGGACATAGTTGTGTAGGTCAACTATGTACTACTAAACAAAAAATAGAGTAGGAAATAAGAGGACACAATAAAATAGGTCTAATATGTAATTCTTAGACAAGGAACTAAATAAGAGATAAAAGGACATAGCTAGATAGGGTGAATGTGTCCTACTATATAGGGAAATGGATAAAAAGATTGAAAAACATAGTTGGATAGGATGACTATGTACTGAAGGTAGATAAGATGAACAATATGTAGGAGATTGTGTTGATAAGGATGATAGTGTGCTAAAAATACAAAAATATTTTAAAATATAATATCTAAGTAGATGAAATTTAAAACATAAACAATTTGATCAATGTGATTAATCCAATTGGAACACACAACACAAACCTTACACCAACACTAGTTATTGAAAGTTTTGTAATACAAAATGTAATTATCAAAGAGAAAATAGTAACTTGAAATTAAATGCTAAATAATTGGTCATTCCTAAGTTTTATAAATTTATAATAAAGTTTGAAATTAATGTGATGGTAATTTGGTTGTGAGAAGGAACTAGAAAGCAATCTAATGATTTTTTCAAGAAGTTTAGGATAAAAGGTATTTGTATTGGTGATGGTACTAGCTTGGTATGGGGCCTACCCCCTTTCTTCAAAATCTCATGATGATAAGGGTGTTGGTTGATTTGACAATGTATACCATCAACCACAGGTTTATACTTGGCTAAAAAACCAAGTTGGCTTCCCCCTTAGTGATGAAATCCAAGTAGGTAGACCATGGAAAGACAAATGTTTGATTATTTTAGTGTAAAGTGATTTGTAAGTGTGTACAAAAGAGAAAAATAGTGCAACTAAATTAGTGAGTTGAAAAACCACCTAATAAATCTATGTTTGTTACTCTAAGCATGTAAGCAATTGAAATGAAGGTGAATTAATTACTAGCAAAAAGAAGTTAATTGATTAACTATGAAGACTATAGAATCAGTTCAAGAAATATTGTATGCAAATAATATGGAATAAAGTTGACTGGGTCATTATTATTCTACAAAAGAAAGATCTAAAAGAACATAGTCAAATAGGTTGACTATGTCTTCTAGATAGAAGACAAACTATAGAACTATGTCAAGTTAGTTGACCCAATTGGCTGTAGGGTTTTAATTTTATAGACTGCAAACTTGTGAATAAAATTAATGAAAAATTAAAATTAAAATTACAAATAGAGTAATAATGAACATTGGTGGGTTGGAATATGCTTAGATTGTAAAATTTTATGTTGTGATGATCAAGTGTTGATTCAAAAAATTTGACAACAAAGTTGACTAGCTTGATGGAATTTGTGAAACTTGTGTGCTAAAAAAAATTATGAATAGAGTCAACTAGCTTGACTATGTTTACAAACTTGTATGTTGAAAAAGGCAAAATGTGAGTAGTGTCAACTAGTTTGATTATGTACCTAATCCTATAGATGAAGAATAAAATTGTGTCAATCTACTTGATCTAGTCACTTATATTTGGATAATACCTACACAAATAGAATAAAGACATTTTTGGGTGACTATTTGTTAAACCTATGCATAGACTATTAAAACTATACTGACAGGTTGGATATAGTACTACAAAAATAGAAATATATTATATGATGAAATAAATGAATGCATGAAATAAAAACTACAAGGGTTTGATTCACATCTAGTTCATCAGAATGTATACAAAGGAAAATGTAGTTGACCTATAAATCAATCTTAGTTTGAAAAAGATAAATCTTACTTACGCTTTCAATTGTTGATATATTAGATATTTAGGGTCATGACCAAGATGGATCCACTAGACCTAACCAAGGGATCTCTTACCATAATAACATCATTAGAGAGGGTTCCAAAGCCTCTGGTCAAGAAACATTATGCAATAACCCTAGATAGGTCCTATATTTTCATATTCACTAAGTAAATGCAAAGCATGGTAAAATCTAATCTAGTGCTCACCAAATATTGTGGAACAAAGTGGGATTAATAAACATAAAAATTAAACATGCATAGAAGATATATGATCAAGTCAATGTATATGAAATCTTAATGCATGGAAGAGAGGTAAAAATACTAATCTATCTAATCTTACAAAGGAGTAACAATGTTAAGAAAACTTACCTTTAAATATGAACCCATTAAACCTTAATATCTCCCTTGGCCAAGGTTTTATGCAAGTGGTTGTGGTATGTAAGCATAATAAGGATAAGTCATCTCTAGGCTACACAACTTCTCTATGCATCCAAAATAATTCTCCACAAGACAAGATCCATATTTCCAAAGAAATTATTAAAACCCTAAGTTATGCTCTTAAATTATAATGGTGGATAATTAGATACATAATATAAAATTATTTTTCTTCACTTCCCAATAAATGATATAAATGGATGTGTATATGTAGATGAATCTAACCCTAAACCTTTATGAAAGTTTAGTTGATAGGGTCAACCTAATCAACTCTATATTGATAATTTATATAAATAAATTAGATCCTAGTCTAGGTCAGCCAAAGTTGACTTAGACCCATAATGTGCTTTTAAAAATTTGAATATAGGTTCAACCTAGGCTAAAAGTGTAATGTAAACTATCAAAAAAAAAGTTTTAGGATTAGAAAGGGGCTAAGTAAGGTGGTGATTTTGTTGGGGGAGTGTGCAAGAGAGGAGGTAAGGATTAGGGAAGTACATAAAAGAAGGTTGTGTAGATAGAAAGTGGTACTATAGGAGACAATAATCCTATAAAGCACTAATGGTCTACCCACCCCTTTCCTGGTGTACCCTTTAAAGCATGCACTCAGAGAGATTGAGACTTGGTAGGTTCCTATAAGAGAGAAAGCATTAGTAATTGATAAAGTTTGAAAATATAATGTTATACGTTTATTACTTAAATAGGAAAAAATTGCCCCTTAAACACAAGTGTAACAACATAATGTAAAATGTGAGTCAATATGTCTTATTTGAATGCCTCATGAAACCAATCACTTGATTCATTACATAAGCACTCAAATAGGTAATAATGAGCCACTTTAATAGAAATTTGATAACTATTATAATTTAGACTTGATATGGCCTATTTAATTGCCATGGAAATTAATCACTTGATTTGGTGCATTAGGATATAAATACGACATATCAATCCCTTTAAACACAAACACAAAAACCTAATGAATATTTAGACTTGATATGACCTATTTGAGTTCCTCATGTAACCAATTACTTTAATAGATACCTAGGTCACTCAAATAGGGTTTATCGATCCTCCTAAATAAAAATGTGATAAATTAATATAGAATTCATTTCAATAATCCCTATCATAATGAGCCATGTAACCAATCACTCAATTATTTACATGGTACACTAAAATAGGGCATATAAAGCACCCTAAACTCAAATGAGATAACCTATATTAAATTTAGACTCGATACATGCCCTATTTGCATGCTCTATGTAACCAACCACTTGAGTGGTTACAAAGAGCACTTAAATAGGCTATATCTTCCCCCTAAACACAAATGTGACAAACTAATGTAAATTCAAACTCAATATGCCCTATTTGAGTGCCTTGTGTAAACAATCACTAGATTAGTTACATGAAGCACTCAAATAAGGCATATCAAACACCTTTAATACAAATGTTATATCTTAATGGAAATTGACACTTGATATTCCTTATTTGAGTGCCTTATGAGACTAATCACTTTGTTTGTTTCACGTAGATCTCAAATAGGTCATATTGAGCTTGTTAAACACAAATACAACCACTTAATGTATATTTGGATTTGATATACCCTATTTGAGTGCCCCATGCAAAAAACTTCTTGACTAGTTACACAAGGAACTCAAATATGGAATATTGAGCCCCTAAACACAAATGTAAAAATGTAATATGAATTTAGACTCAATATTAATATTAAAACTATTATTCATCATGCTACGAGAGAGAGTTTGAATGTGTTGGGTTGAGCTCCATCATCAACTCATAGAATTGGCTAAATATTTTGGTGTGCTTTTTTTATAGGGTGTTTGTAATGATAGTTTAGATGTATTAGGGTTCCTTAAATTACTTTGGGGAATTACCCATATTATTTTTTCTATGAATTTATTATATTTAGGCTAAAATAGATCTGACTAGTATCCTTCATTCTTTTGTTTTGATCACATGTTTATGAGCATCAAAAATAGATATGCTATGATATAAATTATCCATGCCATGGGGCCTAGGATCTTGTGAATTGGTAAAACCTTGCACTTAGATATAAAATTTGAGGTTATTAAGACTGTACATTGTGTTATCTTGTAAAAAGTAAACTGACACAAATTTAAGTAATCAAAATATTGATACTTGTAGGAAATACAAATTATGTTCAATGGGAATGAAAAGGGGAAAACTACATAGATGAAAAATCCTAGAACAAGTCTAGGAATACATATTAATATAATCAAGAGGGTAAACTTGCCCTCTAATTTACATAGACTAAATGTGCAAATACAATTAAAAATAGAAATTTTAAAAACTCAATGCATGTTATCTAACACTATAATTGTGTATATCATCAACATCGAGTCAGATGCATATGTAACTTATTTATGCATAGAATATAAGAAGGCAATTATAATTATTGAAATTTATAAAAAGAATAGTTACAATTCTTTTCATCTTCTTCCCATAAATTGGTTGAGCTTCTTCCAATTATGTGGTGGTTGACTTGTTCAGTAGGATAGTTACTCTAATGGATTTCCTTAACATGTCACTAAACTGAAAAGTGCCATCTAACATGACACAGATTAAAGGTGACAACACGATCCACACAATACATGTCAGGATCTTGCTCCACCAAAAGAGCACAATATGATTACCAAACCAAGCAACTTAATATGCGGAAATTAACCAGATTCACCAAGTAACTAGAATTCAGAATAACACATGATATGAGAGACAATACACAAATTGTATTAACACTTTATACAGAAAAGAATACAATAAAGAAGAAGCCACTTCTTCTCCACCACCTTATAGAGGTTTCCCACACCTCAAGTGAACAGTAAATCTTCTCCCCAAAGCTCTCCCTCTCAAGTCCCAACACCCAACTCAAATACAAAGTTGGTGTTCACCTCCCGTGCTCCACGCACACCACAAGTGCTCCACACACTCAAACAAGTACTCCACGTACTTCAAGTAGATCTCCCATGAACCTGCAACAACCTGCAATTCAACATACCATACTTATGGAAGGAACTCCCTTGCCTTCCTCTCTGCTCTATCTGAGTACACACCTGTACTCCAAGTAGATCCTACCTGATACTGCTCCCTGTTGTGTTGCTATCTATATGATCCTGCACACCTGCAAATCAAACACGGTTCTGCTCCCCTGTGAACCTTGACCTTGCACACACATACACCTCCAGATCAACGATCTTACTTACCATGTAGATCACTCTACACCCTGAAGAACCCTTGTCCTTGCCTCACCAAGTCCTTATGATTCTCCAACCAGTACCAAGCTTGGCACTGATAGGGAACTAGGAGGAACACCCTTACTCACTTCACACACAGAAGGAGCAAACTTTGCTCAACTCAAACTAGAACACTTTTCCAATACAACCATGAGTCTATTATATAGATCTCATCCAAACAATGATTAGACATCTAATTACAATAATTAGATCCGCAGCTCTCAGTCTAAAAATAGCTCTCTTCATGCAAACACTTGGTTCGTTAGCTAACTGCCCGTAATAAGCGCAGTCTGAACCACACAGGCGATTGACGTCGGTCCCTGTCCGCCTGGGGGTCGCCGACGCCAGCCGATCCATGACCGACGTCAGTTTCCTTCCTGTCTTCTACCTGCCGACGTCGGTGGGCCAGACCAACGCCAAAGACTTCTGACACTCAGCAACTCATCCTGCAACCTCCTCCATGTCTGCATCAGTGAAGCTTTTAGCTCCACAACCTAACAATCTCCCACTTGGAGATAAACAGCTGCACTATACCTGTACCTGTACTCCGTCTAATCTGTTTCCTGGTTTGTATCCCTCTTCAAGCTCAACCCTGAAGACAACCCACCACACAACCTGTGATGTACCTCCTGTCATCCGAGTACCCTGCCACATCTGAACCTATAAACACATGTAGTGAAGTCCTGACCCTGCATAGCATGAATCCCTGCTACCGGTCCCTCTCAAATACCTGAGAACCCACTTCCCCGAATTGGCTCCTAACTCTCTGACAGCTCCCACTGCATGGGAATACTCAGGTCTATACCAGACCTCATGTGATTTCAGACACTGTACCTGTTCAGCCCTTAGTGTGCTCCGGCTCTGCATCCTGAACCTCGCCAACACCTGATTCACATCAGCTCCCACTCGAGACAAAATCAACCTGTGATCTCCATGCCTCCCATGTCAAAGAATTTTGCTGCTCCAAACTCCTTCATGACATGCCACTGAACTAATCTTACCCTTAGCTAAGCAAAACCCTGTATGTACAAAACCAGCTAGCTAGCATACCATCCACATACAGCAACAGAATGATGTTGCAATCACCATCCCCCTGGTAAGTCAAACCACAGTAGTTACCCTGACATTGACTGAAGCCATGCTTTGTCCTCCACCTGTCAAAACCTGTACCACTGTCCTGCAGCTCCTCAAGACCATATACCTGATCTTTCATCTCACGTATCCGTTCTCTCTATTCTTCTACTAAGGTATCCATTCGTCTCTGTGCTTTCATACCAGCTGGCAACCCTTACCAAGAAACACCTATTTGGTTCTCCTCCAAGGAATCACATCCTCATCCATGCCAAGCTCACACCTGTTTCCTGGATCCTTCCTGCTCTACAATCAGCAACATGTATAAAGAAGAGGAACAACGAATTTGAGGGCCTACTTACGTCTTCAGTCCTTCGTATGGGTGTTTGAGACTCCTTGACAACGTGCTGTCCACCCAAAATCCATTATAGTGACCGACCTCGGTCACCCCACAGTCTGCATCCGACCGACGTCGGTTCCCATGCGTCTGTCCTTGACTACCAACCTGCAACCGCTGGTGTCCATGCTGTCGACGTCGGTCCTCCTAACCGACATCGGTCTTACCTAATGCCGACGTCGGTCCCGTGACCGATGTCGGTCTTACCCTACCCGACATCGCCGGCTTCGGTCTGCACATGACCGACATCGGCACCTATCTGTTCAACGCTCGGTTCCTCCTGACCGACATCGGTACCTATGTTCCCCTGTGAGTGATGACTTTTTACCCGCGAGCTCCTTTGAATCAATACCCATGTCCAAACTGCCCTGCTCAGAAGTATCCAGCACCATCCACTAGGTTCTGTCCGCCATCTCCTCCATAAACACTAAGGCTTTCCAGTTCTTAAGCCTGTCAAATATATCTATCTTCCGCTTAAGAACATGCATCTCCTTCCTGCTCATGTGACCAAGCCTACGAAGCCACATCTCTGCAACAGAAGAAAAATCAATAATATAAACAAGTAGATAAAGGGTACCTATTTTCTTACCACCAGCTAATTCAAGTGCATCCGTTGTGAGAGTTCTTGTGCATCTCTCATCACCCAATCTTTCTGAATAAATTAGCCATATCTCCAAACCTGGGACCTGCATGACCTTCATCAACACCTGTGTGTTGGCTGCCTGCAATTTCAGCTTCACTTCCCCTTCGCCAATTCTTTGGCAAGGCTCACCAGCTCCTCTACCTAGGGCTGCATGGAAAGAGGCAACCGAATCTTTTATCCAAGATTCAACTTTATCCAAGAAACCTCCAAGAACATCTTGTGCAATAACACCTGCAACATCTGCTTCTTCAGTTCCTTCATGCTGATCTGCTACCAACCAACAATAATCTTTTACCTGCTCTTTCTTTCCATAGGACCGTGAGTAACCATCTGTGCTTTTCAACTCCTCCATTCTTAGCTTACTTTGATCTGCTGTTGCTCTACTCCCACTCAATCAGAAACCCCTGAGAGTGACCTGTAATCAAAACACACTACCCAGATCTAAACCAATCTGTTAGTATCCCAACCAAAAGCTCTGATACCACTTGTCAGTGGTATCAAGCTATGAGCCAACAACCTTGCTCTGATACCACTTGTTAGGATCTTGCTCCACCAAAAGAGCACAATATGATTACCAAACCAAGCAACTTAATATGCAGAAATTAACCAGATTCACCAAGTAACTAGAATTTAGAATAACACATGATATGAGAGACAATACACAAATTGTATTAACACGTTATACAGAAAAGAATACAATAAATAAGATGCCACTTCTTCTCCACCACCTTATAGAGGTTTCCCACACCTCAAGTGAATAGTAATTCTTCTCCCCAAAGCTCTCCCTCTCAGGTCCCAACACCCAACTCAAATACAGAGTTGGTGTTCACCTCCTGTGCTCCACGCACACCACAAGTGCTCCACACACTCAAACAAGTACTCCACGTACTTCAAGTAGATCTCCCATGAACCTGGAACAACCTGTAATTCAACAGACCATACTTATGGAAGGAACTCCCTTGCCTTCCTCTCTGCTCTATCTGAGTACACACATGTACTCCAAGTAGATCCTGCCTGATACTGCTCCCTGTTGTGTTGTTGTTTATATGATCCTGCACACCTGCAAATCAAACACGGTTCTGCTCCCCTGTGAACCTTGACCTTGCACACACATACACCTGCAGATCAACGATCTTACTTACCATGTAGATCTCCTATATAGGCCATGCAACTGTGACCAAGATCCTACATACATGAAGAACCCTGCTGATTCTCCAATCCAGCACCTACACCTGGTACTGTGGAACTAGGAGGAACACCCTTGCTCACCTCACACACAGAAGGAGCAAACTTTGCTCAACTCAAACTAGAACACTTTTCCAATACAACCATGAGTCTATTATATAGATCTCATCCAAACAGTGATTAGACATCTAATTACCATAATTAGATCTGCAGCTCTCAGTCTAAAAATAGCTCTCTTCATGCAAACACTTGGTTCGTTAGCTAACTGCCCATAATAAGTGCAGTCCAAACCACACAGGCGACCGACGTCGGTCCCTGTCCGCCTGGGGGTCACCGACGCCGGCCGATCCATGACCGACGTCGGTTGCCTTCCTGTCTTCTACCTACCGACGTCGGTTGGCCAGACCAACGCCAAAGACTTCTGACACTCAGCAACTCATCCTGCAACCTCCTCCATGTCTGCATCAGTGAAGCTTTTAGCTCCATAACCTAACAATACATGTGATATATGGCATGGGTTATGATAGGTGCAATAGGCTCTATGCATATTTCAAGTGTTGAACGTAAATTTGGTAGTGCAAAGCTTTATTCTAGGATCAAGATGCTTTATTCATAAGTTTCATGAGACATGTGTGTACATCCAAGGAATGTGGCATTAAATACTCTAATATTAGTTGTGCACAAACCTTTAAATTTTAGAAAGGATAAGTATATGTAGCTACACAATTTTTCATGAAACATGAATGTCAATATTAGAAAATCCTCAATGTTGCTTCTAAAAAAATCTAGCCTCACCCTTTAAGACATGTAAATGTCATATACTAAATACATCTCAATGACTTTTCATAATTCAACTTAAATTCACCTATAATTTCATCATAATGTTTATTTATAAAGTCAAGTGTTATAAATACATCCTAATATGACTCTCTAGAGACAACTCCCTCATGCGATATCAAAAATGATTTAAGGGTTATAATTTTTGAAAATTTAAAATCCTCTACAACTTTAATATGAGTTAAAGGTGACTTTAGAGGGAAAATTTGAATGGTATATATATTGTAGTGTGTATGTGAATTCATGTTTCAATATCATCTCAACTCTTAATATCTCTTAGAGATGTGATATTGTTAGGTTGTGGAGCTAAAAGCTTCACTGATGGAAACAGAGGAGGAGGTTGCAAAAGGGTTGCGGAGTGTCACAGACGCCAGCATCGGTCAGGCCAATCGACGTTGGCAGGATCAGATAAGAAGGCAACTGATGTCAGTCAGAGATCGGCCAGTGTCGACACCCCCCAGGCAGATAGGGACCGACGTCGGTCGCCTGTGTGGTTCAAACTACGGATGTTACGAGCAGTTAGCTAACGAACCAAGTGTTTGCATGTCAAGAGCCAAATTTAGACTCAAAGCTGTGGATCTAATTATTTTAATTAGATGTCTAATTATTTTTTGGATGAGATCTATATAATAGACTCATGAATTTTATTGTAAGTTGTTCTAGTTTGAGTTGAGCAAAGTTTGCTTCTTCTATGTGTGAGGTGAGCAAGGGTGTTCCTCCTAGTTCCATAGCAGTACCAAGGTGGGTGCTAGATTGGAGAATTAGCAGGGTTCTTCATGTATGTATGATCTTGGTCATCAGGTGAGCATGGCTACTTTAGGAGATCTACATGGTAAGTAAGATCATTGATCTGCAGGTGTATGTGTGTGCAAGGTCAAGGTTCACATGTGTGCAGAACTAGATTGATTTACAGGTGTGCAAGATCAGAGAGGACAACAACACAACAGGGAGCAGTATCAGGCACGATCTACTTGGAGTACAGTGTGCACTCAGATAGAGCAAAGAGGAAGGCAAGGTAGTTCCTTCCATAAGTAAGATCAGATTGGTTGTAGGTTGTTGCAGTTTAGGGGAGATCTACTTAAAGTGCGTTTGTGTAATTTTGGAGTGCGTGGAGCACTTGTGGTGTGCGTGGAGCACTGGAGAACTGGCAGTAGTGGATACTGGCTAGTTGGAGGTGAATACCAACTCTGTGTTTGAGTTGTGTGTTGGGACCTAAGAGAGAGAGCTTTGAGGGAAGATTTACTATTTATGCCCTAGAGGTGTGGGAGCCCTAGAGGTGTGTAAGGAAGAAGAACTGTGGCAATCTTCTTTGTTGTATTTCCTTCTGAAAGAGTTTTAATACAAGTTGTGTATTGTCTCTCATATTCTGTGTTATTTCTGAATTCTAGTTACTTGTTGATTCTAGTTAATTCCGCATATTAAGTTGCTTGGTAATCAATTGTGTGCTTCCATTATTTTCCCAACAGATATTTGTAAAACTAATGTTTGGTACATTTAGAACTGCTAAAAATAGTATAAATTAATATGTAAGGTCTAAAAACTTCTAAAATGACCACTGGTTTGCCCAAAATAGACATCAGGTACAAAATTTATACCTATATAAACCTATGTTCAATTCTAAAATTATGAAAATGACTAAATACCAACCAAATTAGATTTTGAAAAACTATCTTCCAAATGGTAACTCTTACAAGTCTAGAATCAATTTTAGAAGACCCAAAGTTGCCCTAATTTCTTATATTTAGTTTAAAAAATTGTAGTATAAGATACTTAAATGTTTATTTGAATACATATACAATCCAAAACAAATACAATACAAAGACATAGATAACAAATACTATGCATTTTAATGAAAAGGGTATGCACTCTTTGTATTACATCACGTGCTAGCCCTTTGTAATAAATAGGATGTATTCCCTTTATAAATGGAATGTGCCCTTTGTACTTCATATGGCACATACCCTTTGTAAATGTCATGCACCCTTTGTTTCATGTTTTTTAATTCCCTCCAAGCATTATAAAAGGTGTGCACCCTTTATATTACATAGAGTGCGCACCCTTTAGGCTTGGTATTCCAATCCAGTTCAAATCTAGGATTGGGCATATATTTCAAAGGGTGTTTTCCATTTTTAAAATGGTAATTTAAATTTATAATTCATCAATTTTACAAGAATGGCCCATTTTTTATCCCCCAACTTTGTGCATCCAACTAGTTAATATTAAGTGATAATACTTATTTATTATGAAATAATTTGAACTATCTAGTATGAATAAGGTTAACTTTATACCTTAAGGCTTTATGAGTATTTTGTGCTTAAATGGAAGTTATGAAATCACAACTCCATATTTTTTTCTTACATAATATATTTTTTGTCATATCTTAGATCCTTGATTGGAAAAAATTACATGTTTATCATAAATTTTTAAATGATTGGACTTTGCCTTGAAGGTAGATTGTGTACAAGTAAATTGTAGTCTCTAATTAAACTAAAAACTAAACAATTATTTCTTAAGTGTGTTAGATTTAATGTTATTTCCTTAAAATAATAAATGGATTATAATTCATTGTGTAGGTGGTATGAGACACATGTGTGACGCATCAACATTCAAGTATTTTGTCAACATTTGATTTGTGTTGTTTTTTGTATGGTTTTTCACTGTCCTTATGAAGTGGAAGGATGATAACACTTTGTGTGTGTGGTATGGGACACTAGCATAGTGCATTATCATTCTTGAATTTATAAATTATATTCATTATAATGATCTATAATTATTCATCATAATGAGAATCACTACATTTTTTATACTATTATGATAGATAGGATGGGTATGATTGTTAATTAAGGAAAATGAACACTGAGGATTTTGTAAATTCATAGTTTTACCTTGACTCTAAAATTAGGAATTTATTTTTTAGTTTGGTGGACTCATTTAATCTTAAGTATTATATCCATAATAATATATACTTTAGTATGCATTAGGAATGTTTTATTTCTTATTCTCATTCCTTTCAAGACTTTGTTTATGCTTTGTTAAGATAGATGTAGGACAACTTGTATACACTTATTTTCTCTATTCTAATGATAGTTATACATCTACCCTTCTCCTAAAGTTAGGGGAACTCTCACAAATGAGAGGTGTGTAGGGCATCCATAATTCTCAATGGTTGGAGAAATAATGCTTTCCCTCTCCCTATATGTTTTTAACAACAATGATGATTTTCAGTGTTCATGTGAATTACATTATAATGACTTAATTTTATATGACTATCCTAGATATTATAATGTAATATGATGTATTTTTATTTTAAAATGAATCCATGTATTAAGAAAGAGATACAAAATATAAATAACATGTTGATATTATAATCATTGAAAGTTGTAATCTAATATGGTTGTGACATTAGTTTGGCTATCACAGTTATTATAGTTTTGTGGTTGCAATCTTAATTACTTTACTTGGAATAGAGTTACATATAATCACATTTTTACTTGTAAATTAAATATAAATGCTAATTTTATTACATTAAAAGTAACTAAATTTGTTAACATGAATATGGAAAGTCTCCTTTATTTTGATTCTAATTACTTATAATATTTGAAATGATAAAATTATTTTGTTTTTTACTTAACACATGATATTCACATTATTATATTTCTCAAACAAATAGATTTAGTATTAGTTAAGGAACATTCAACAAGATAACATGCAATTGCACAAAAAAAATTGTATGGGATTTTTTTTTTCCATATTTGACTAGAGGGGTTCTTAAAATGTGGTATTAGAGCTTAAGCTCAACATTTGGGCCTAATTCACACATATACATTTATAAAATTTTGTATTATTTATACTCTTAAGGAAACATGGTTTAGACACAAGCTAATGTAGAGACCAACATGGTGTTGAGATCTTAAATAAGAACATTCAGATCCTAGTAATGGTAATTAGTATTTTGGATAGAGTTGGTGCCCTAAAATAACAATTACAAGATTAACATTGGAAGATGGCATGGGAAATAATTGAGGCAAAAATGATCAATATAATTAATGAAATCATGAGGATAATTAAAATTAAAATAATGATCAATAGAATTGAGAAGATAATCAAAATAAGGATCAAGATCAGTATCAATAGGATGAACAAGAAAAACAATATCAAAATCGAGACCATCTAGATCAATAAAACTTTTAGGTTCAAAGAAAGAAAGCATAATTTGGCACTGAATCAACTAGAGACCTTAAGAGAATAGCTCCGCCTAAGTATGATGGCATAACACTAAGAAATGGATCAAAATATTAGATGGTTGAGATGGAGAAATAGTTCAAACTCCATGATTTTCCTAATGAGACCAATGTAGTTTGGTAAGATTACCACCTCTCTATAAAATCTTTGTCTTAGTGGGCTAATTTGAAATATGAACAAGAAATAATTTTTGAGTATGTCACTTGGGATGTATTCATATCCTAATTCAAAAAAATATGGCTTCCACAGTTCATTATTTTGAAGGAAAGATGAAAAACATTCTAAATCCCTAATAGGGATAAATGACTGATATTTAATATTGTGATAAATTATGCATCTCATAAGTATGTACCATAGTACTAGAAGAACAAGATATTTATAAAAATAAATTTTATTCTTGGACTAAATCTATAGATTGGTGTTGACATTGACATCTATGAACCAAAAATTATGGAACAAGTCTTTAAAAAAGTAGTAAAACAAGAATAAAAATTGAAAATTCTCACAGCAATAAGAAAAGAATCTAAAGAAAAAATATAGGGTCAACAAAAAAACCATCTCCTTTCAATAATAAATTTTGAAAAAATAATGCAAAAAGGGAATAGAAACATGCAGGCTTAAAAAGATCCTAAGGATGGGCATTTAACTAGTGGAATAGATAGATAAAGTGATGGAAACATGTAGGCTAATTCATGGCTTAAGAATGGGTGATCAAACAATGAAACTAATATAGAAAATAACAATGTTGGTAAGGAAAAACTAGGTCCTATTGGTGGATGCTTCATTTGTAGAGACAATCACTATTCCACTAAATGTCTTGAAAAATTAAATGGGATAAATCCAAGGTGACCAATATTTACAAGTCAATAGTAGTAATTTTAAAAAAAGATGCATATATAGATTGATATCAAAAGGATTGAATAATCCATCACAAAACCTAGTTGTAATTATGATATGGCCCCTTGGGTCATTTTTTTTTATAACTTAGTTTTAAAAAAATTGAAACTCCCATGTGAAATATCCAATAGAATCCTTACTCTTAGGATATTACTTACATTAGAGAAATAATGAAGGAATATTAATGATTTCATATTATTAAACTATTCAAACATTTTATTTTTTTCAACTATCAGGATGATGTCTTTTCCAAGAGGGATAGGATGTCACATCCCAAATTTTTCGTTAAAATTAATTGTTGTTTTTTATCATAATAAGTGGATTTTCAATGACACGTCAATTTTCCCTTCAATTTTTATGGATGGTTGTAAAATTTATTAGATAACTATTGTTATTTTTATGAACAATAAAATAACTAGATGATTAGTTTGATGGAAATTAATTACTTATTGTAAAAAATGAATTATGATTATGATAGATATTGACTAATATGATTTGTGTGACTTATTAGTTAATAGAATTCATTATTATTATTTTGAAAAATTTATTGATAGTGTCATATTGATTTCATGTTTTTTTTAATTTGATAAGGTAAATGACCTAGTTTTATAGGGACTAGGAACCATAGTTAAAAATTATAAAATAGATTAGCAAGCCCCTTGGGCTGAAATAATAAAAAATGACAAAAACTAGATAACTATCCCTAAGGAAGGCAAAGCAATAGACAGATAAACAAAAATTTATTCTATGAGGGGTGATGATCCCTCTATTGGTTCCTTCACTTCTTGGTCTTCTTCTCTTGTGCACCCTTTTTTCTCTTTAAAATTTTGTCCCTTGTTCTTTTTCTAGACCCTTCTTTGTCCTCCTTGGGTAGGATCATCTAGGGTCTCTTTTGCACCTGTTCTTATATTGGGGTCCTCTAGATGGGGTAATTTCACCACCAATATGGGTTGCTTTATGGGGGTCTTATTCACTTTAATAGAATGGGTAAAGGATTGGATTTTTTTATTCACTTCTCTATTCATGGCATTCCATTCCTATATAAGGCCTGTTAGATTTAACCTAGCCTCATGAAGCTTACTATTAAATTTTTCTAGCTACTCTTTATTGAATTTCATCTCCTTTGTCAGGGTTTTTTTTCCTTTCTTGGTCACATCCTTGGAGGTACACTCATCTAATAGGATTGTTTTAGGTTTAGGGACAATGAACTTCAGGGGAGGGTCTTTAATAGATGTTTTGGATAAAGGGCTAGCATTAGGGGCAATGATTGATGGATGAAATGACTCATAGGTAGGGTCTTCCTCAAGGGATTCCTCCTCAATAGAGGAACCCTCCAAAGGAACCTCCCTAGCTAGTAGGGTTTTCCCATGCTTAACCAAAAGCAAGATGAGGCCTTGGTGCAAGATGGGTTTTACATCATTTATTTGATGGTGAGAGTAGTGCTCTCTAGATATTTGAGGAGATAAAAGGGGAGGTTACTTTTATAACCCTAAAAGTGATTTAATAGTAAAAATATTTGAGAGAAGATTAGGGTGTGCTTACCTTCAAGCATCAAGTAATTCATGACTTGCAGACATACTTCAGGCCATTGACATAGGAGGTTGACATTAAGGAACCCTTTTTTTTCTATCTTGATAAATTCATTGGTGTGAAATAACCTCTGTAGAAGCTCATTATTTTTTTATTGGTATTTATATGCCTTTTCTCCATCACGTGGCATACCTGTAGATTCTCCAATCAACTCTTCTATGACTGAGATTTTGACTCCTCTCAGATCCATTACCCTCTTATTCTATTCGATAATTAAATCTCTTACCACACCCACATCATGCTTGGTTATCCTAAACATAAATTTAGTGAGCCTAACTCTCTAGATATTCTTCTAAAATTTATTCATACCATGTAATTTTAAGCATGAGGTTAGTTTTAAATGATCCCTATCACCCCCCATCTCCATAGTAACTATCGAGCCAAGAATGAAATTTAGCAGGTCCTAGTGTAGCTTTGTGTTAATGATTCAAAAAATACTTGAAAGGCACACTTCCTCCCATCTTGTGAAATAAATTCTCCTCACATTTGAATAATGACTTATCATTATATATAAAATCCATCGCTTGAGGAGTATGTTTTGTGTGTATGGCTTCCCAATCACCATCTTATCTCGAGGTGTATTTATTTTGAATGATTGATGAGGGACTTTCATGGATGGGGCATCCTACATGACATTTTGTTAAAAGAGGGAGGCGTACTCATATATTAGCAAGAAGGTCCACCACCTCATTCCCTTTATGGTAGGTGTGAATAATTTGGACTTGTTTCATCTCCCTTAAATTCTATTTAGCATCATCAATAATGGATTTTATTGTATGGGAGGGGGTTGTTTTGCCTTCAAGGGCATTGAGGATATTAATGGAGTCCCCCTCCACAATAATTATTTCCATATTGATGTTGGAGGAAAGTTGGATGCCCCATAATACTACCTTAGATTCAGCTACATGATTAGTCTGTATTCCCATGGGGCATGTATAGACAACAATCATCTTCCCCTATAAATTCCTTATGGATCCTCCCCCACCTATGGATCCCAGGTTTCCTTTTGAGGCTCCATTATTTGATGTTTCTTTTAATTATAATTAGAATAATTATTTGGTTATATTAACTATGACTAATCATTCTTTTTTATGGTGAGTGTGTGATTGTAACATAGACAAAACCCCGTCATGTTAGGAAGGCCATCATCATGGAGATTTGGTTAGATGTTCAACCATTGGTATCTAAGAGAATATTATGAATATAGTTCAATTAAAACATTCTCAATAGTGAATCAAAACTATTACATGCTTGGGAAGAGTAGATAAATTATTATGTAAATAATTTTTTTATTTTATTGTGTAGATCATGTTTTGTGCTTGATCTCTTTCAGTTTTAATTTTATTGAATTTTTGCATGTTTTCACTTTTGATATGTATGTTTACATTGTTGAGTGCTTATAATTTGGCTATGATTTATTTTATCATAATTATTATATTACTATCTATAAAAGCCAGAGGGTATGGGCTTGTTGTTGATGATGGAGGTATAGGCATGGATATCCATGGTTTTCACACTAATACCAAAATTTCCATTAATGAATAAACTCATTTTGATTTTATTTTGTAACCAATTGATAACCATCAACGTGTCAAATTAATTTATCATTGTTAAATTATGATTTTTAGTTGTAAAATACTATTGAGGTTTAGTTTTAGTGATAATATTATCTTACTAGCACTAACTTCAAATTGTAAACTTAGTTTGTCAATATGAACTAGTATTATATGAGTCACAATTTTTCCTTACTTTTTTTAATTGAAGGGAATGATTCAGGTTCAAAATATTAATTAAACTCGACACTTGACACATTGAGACTACACTAAACATTTTACTAAGTTATTCCAAACTTTAAATGTTGTAAATGGAAATTATATAAAGACCATACTATATGGTTAATCTATACATACTTATACATGGAAAAAATATATTTAAAATATTAAATGAAATTATAATAAAATATATAATATAATGAATATAACCTGAAGATGTGATAAAGGGGATTCACATTAGAATATTGACTCTGGTTATAAGGCATAAAGTTGACCCAATAGTTTATTAAATAAAACATATTTAGATATTATAATATCAACTTTGGATTATGACTTGTGATTTCTAACAAGACCAATTGTGATTGGGAAAATGATAAAAATTTTATTATGTCAAGTCTTTGAGAAGATTGTGGTGATTTTGAAGTTTAGGGTTTATAATTTTTACTTTTATTTATTATGATGACTTTTAGTAGCTAACCTTTGCGATGAATCCATGGAAATTTTTAATAGTTATTTTGAATGAATAGTGTATGGAAATTATGATAATATTGCATTTAATCACATATAATGCATGATTGGTTGCATGGAATCATTATGTTAGGTCGCGGTCTTTTTAAAGAAGAAAAACATGCAAACCTGTGGACTTTTCCTCCACATTTAGCAAAACAAGACATGGCCATACAAGTCCAAAGTTATTTTTGAATAAGGTATTATGGGTTGACATATTTTTGGTCATTGTAGCCTAAAAAAAATGTATAAAAATAGGGTTTAAAGGAATGACACACAAATAAAGTGAGAGGAAAAATAGAGAACACGACAAAGAGTCTCACTAGGAAGGAAGAATGAATAGTTAAATGGTTCAAATTGTGGTTTTCCTCAACACCCACCAATCTAAGATAATACAAAGAAGATTAATCTCTTGTTTTATTTTATATAAATGTACCAAATAGGTGTAGATGTTTCCTATATTGCATGAATCTTTTAAAAATAAAGAGAATTAGATGCACATTGGTGTGTAATAGCACGCCAATATGTATCCACTTCTAACTGAGATGACTTTCTTATTGTTTTTTAGTGGGTATCATCCATTTTTTAATATTTGTTGATTAATTTTGGATGTATATATATAATTAAGGCAAGATCTACTATCCATGTAGAAAAATTAGACATTGCCTAGACTAGTAAAATTAAGGTTGCCTTTTATGTAAATGGTTAATCAATAATTTTTTTTTCATATATATATATATATATATATATATATATATGAAAAAAAAATTATTGATTAACCATTTACATAAAAGTCAACCTTAATTTTAATAGTCTAGGCAATGTCCAATTTTTCTACATAACATTACCAAGACTAGTAAAATTAAAGTTACGTTTTATGTAAATGGTTAATCAAATATTTTGTTTTCATATATATATATGAAAACAAAATTATTGATTAACCATTTACATAAAATGTAACCTTACACACACACACACACCAACCCTAACCAGGAATGCATACATAATGAGGTATAAATGTTACATATGGGTTAATAGATTTTGGACTCTTATTTTTTTTGTGGAAATAGTGATTATCTCTCACTTGTTGGACTTCTTCTTAACTAGTTTAAATTATGAAAATGTACACTACTATTAAAATTTATGTAATCACATGCTTATAGGAAGTTCTAAATCTAAAAGTGGTAGTTTACTTATTGAAACTTATTTTTATGCATGCTTAGTAACCTGGGATTTTATGTTTTCTTTCATGATAGTTATTGATATTAGTTTATGCTTATAAAATTATAGTTATGATTACAACTTGAATTTATTTTATCTTATGACTATGCCTTTGGCTTTAGTTTGTAAATTAGGTGTGTGTCATATATTAAAAAATGACATCCAAATATTTATGGGCATTTCATGTTTAGTTTAAAGACTTGAATATATCTTTTTAGAACTATGACAACTTGTTATAATGTTTAATGACTATTATGTGATAAAACTTATTTACTATTAAATAATTGAACTATATGGTATGATTGAGATTGATTTTATACCTTAAATCTTTACGAGTATGATTTTCTTGAATGAATGATATGAAATAATAATTTTGTATAGTTTTGTTTATATAAGTAATTTTTGTCATCCCTTGGAACCTTGAAAATAGTTATGTGCTTTTGATAAATTCTAAAATGATTGGACTTTGCCTTAAAGGTTGATTGTGTACAAATAAATTGTATTATCTTGTGAAACCAATAACTAAATAATCCGATCTTAGATGCCTTATCTTTTTATCCTTTCCTTGGTGGAAGGGGTGGATGATAATACATCTCATAGGTGGTATGGGACACTTATGTGATGTATTAACATTAAATCATTGTCTCAATGATTGTCTTGGTTTATTTTCTTATCTAGATTTTCACCATCTTTATTAAGTTGAAGGATGATAATAGTTTGTGATGGTATGGGACACCAGTGCAATGTATAATCATTCTTAGACTTCTCAATGATGTTCATCAAATTGATTCATGATTATTTGATTGAGATTCAATACATTTTTATTATTTTTAGGATATATGGGATGGGTGTGGTTGTGAACTCAGGAACGTGAATAATGAGGATGTGGAAATCTATAGTTTCACCTTGACTCTAAAATTAGGAATTGATTTCAAATTTTGGATGAAATGAGGTGGACTTGTTGATTCATAATTCTTATGTATAGAAGCTTATATTTTTAGTATGTATTAATAATGTTCCATTTATTTATAATTTTCATTTTTGAGACTTTATTTAGGCTATGTGGAACTAGTTGAAACACAACTTGTATTCATTTATTTTCTCTCTCTTGTTGACAATTCTACATCTACCCTTCTCATGAAGGACATAGGGCCACTCTAAAAAATGAGAGGGGTGTGTGGGGTAGGGGAGAAATGGAATTAAAAGTATTTATGGTTGGAGGTAAAGCCTATGGTTATGCTCTCTCTCTTTCTATATGGTTTTTGGCAACAATGATGATCTTTAGTGTTTGTGTGTATTACTTTATAATGAGTTACTTTTGTATTACTGTATTGGAAAACAAAATTTAATATGATGTATTAATATTGAAAAATTAAACTATGAATTATTAAATTTATATGAAAGATAAATAAAAATTTTATATTGTATTTCATTGAAATTTGTAATCTATTATGGTTGTGAGATTAGTTTTGAAATCATTGTTGTGTACTTTAGTGGATAAAATATAAATTACTATTCTTGGCATATAATTATAAATTATTTTAGTTGTACTTTTAAATAAAATATACATACTAATTTAACTAATGTAATAGTCATTTATTGTAAATACAAACTATTATTCTAAAAAATGAAATCATATCATAACTTGTGAGTTATAAAAGTATGGTAATTTTCCAAGAATAAAATGGAAAGTCTCATTGATTTTGATTATAAGTACTTATCAGATTTGAAATGATAAAATTGTAAGTTTTTTGTTACTTGAAACATGATATTCACATTATACTATTTATAAAATAAATAGATTTAGGATTGTTTAAGTAACCTTCAAGGGGATTATATGGAGTCACACAAAAAAACATTTTAGGACTGATTTTCTAGTATTTGACCAGAGGGGTTCTTACAAATATTGCCATGGACTTAAGAAAATATCTTATGATGTCATGTTAGGTGAATAATTCAAAAAAATATATATTTAAATAATGATATAAGGACTTTATTAAAGCTTATAAATCTAAATATAACCAATCAAATCAATTTAACCAATCCCATCACTCTCAAAATAAAATATATCAAAAATTTCCAAAATATTTTAATCCTAATACTAACCCTACAAGCAATTGTTTAGGCGATATTGATGCCAATTATCACAAAAAATATCTTAATTCCAAATGTGTTAACATGGCAAAGGTTAATTACCAATTTAAGACACAAATATTATATTTCCATACTTAAGAAGCCTTCTCCAGTTGAAATGTTTATCAAGGATGCAACCACCTCCAATCCTCAATCTAATGATTTATGCACTCTACTATTATAGCCTCAATATAATTATAAACCTCATCTTATCATTATAGCTCCAATATAAAACCCTAATTTTTAACTAAAATAACACTACTATTCTTACCAAAACTCATCTCAATGGAGTTTCTTACAAGAACTTAACATTATGGCTTTCAAGATTCATTTAATAAAAATCATAATAACATCACCTTATCATATGAAACTTATCATGAAATAATTACAATACATAGACTAAATTCCTTCTACTAGTAAAAATTAAACCCTTAGTCCACCTCCTGAA
The DNA here is from genome assembly GCA_037957365.1 of Torreya grandis. Lineage (NCBI taxonomy): Eukaryota > Viridiplantae > Streptophyta > Pinopsida > Cupressales > Taxaceae > Torreya > Torreya grandis. The sequence continues at coordinate 1,914,540 of JARHVA010000957.1, read as the reverse complement.
GGTCCAAAATGTATTGTATTTCATGCTATTGAAATTTTATCACATCTTAAACCTTATAACAAAATCTTAAGTTAGTTTCTTGAAGATCATATGATTAATGATGAAATTATTTTTTGAGTGGATGACTTACCTCTCATTATTAGCATCTTTATTAATAACATTCAAATAAGGAAAGTCTTGGTGGATGAAGGTTTGGGCATTAATGTCACCTCCTTATGGGTAGTTAAATAACTTGGTTACATCACAAAAAATCTTAATAAAACTAAACTCACTTATCTTGGATTCATAAAGAATAACCAAAATCCTCTTGGTTACATTTGGCTTCCTCTCACTATATGACCCAAGAACGTTCACATCAAGCTTATGGTTCTTGATCTTCCACTTTACTGAAACCTATTCTTAGGTTTTCATTAGACTCAAAATATGAGAGTCATCTCTTCCCCCAATATTCAAGGACAAAATTTCATTCATGAAGGTAAATCATATAAATAGGAAGTTGATCTTAACCCAAGGGATCTAAAACTAATAAATCTTAAAACATAATTTTGAAATCCTACTACCCAAACCTTTAATCACACTCCTTTACCTAAGTACATCAACTAATGTATCATGGTACATATGTCACTATTGTTTACCCTAATGATGATGAACCTAATGACCTTAAAACTAATTGTAACATCTCCAAACTACCACCATATATCTTGGAATGTCTTCCTCCATCTCTTTTACCAAGAGATAGGTCCATTCCCTTACCCGATGATGATAATGACACTGCACTTCTTTTAAATGCTAATGAATATTTATATGATCAAGGGCATTATGAATTCAATGAATATTGATTAGCTTACCATTTTTAATAAATATTATTTTTTCTCCTCAAGCTTCTAGCCAACTTGGTATATCTACCAAGGATACTTCCAAAGAGATTCCTCACCCTATCAAGCATGTGCTATTTTTCCAATTTAAGATAAATTTTATGTTATTTCGAAATCTAAAGATAAAAACTTGAACATTATTCATTATCAATAGTACCTTGATAAAATTCACACTTTTAATTGGGAAATTAACTTAGTATACATTTATTACAATAGTTAACCTCACTTTAATTAAAGTGCCGAAGAAGCTAGTATAGACATTGGAGGTTAGGTGCCTCTAGTTAATCCTCCATTAAAAAATACCAAGTGTATGTTACAATACATATTTGATTTTTATTTTAAACCTCAACTAAAATATATTTATGACATCATTTATAAAAAAATATATAATGAAAATACAATTAAAAGAAGTCTACAATAATTTTACAAATTTACTAGTGCCCATACAGTTCAGACCCTACCATCCCTAGGAGTCAACTACCTTAGCCAAGACATAGATTAATGTGTCAATATATTTTAACCAACTCAAATATAATTTAACTATAGTACTCATGTTGATACATTTCAAAAAAAATTGATTACATAGACCATATTATTCCTACCAATTCTAATAGTATAAAATCAAACACAATCCAAACTTTATCAAACAAAAATAAATATATCGACATAGACAAAAATTACTTAATGAAATATATCTACATCAACATATAATTAACTTAGGTTAATATAGTTCAACACTATTCTAAAAATTATAACTGCATCATTATGGATGATACCACATAATATTATTCCCAACCATCTTGCATAGGTCCAAAAATTACCCTTGATGACAAAGCCACTATTATGACACATATTCACACAAACCTAGACACCAAATGTAATAAATACATCGATCTATAGGTGGACATTAAATATTATGAATATTTACCCACTATCCCTACTATCAAATCTATTTTTGAGATCATTCAAAAGAACCTCAAATTCCTCACCAGCATCACAAATTCAGATATTTTGAGAATAGTGCTCCACATTTTCATAAATTTATTTATAGTGTCAATACCAAAGATTATATTTCCAACTGACCTCCTACACCTTCTCAATTATAATATATTAATGCTATGCTTATCGAGGAATCTATGGAAATTAACATAGTAACATTTGCTAACTATTATCCTGATCTCCTTTCCTCTTTTATAACCTATGAAGAAATAAATAAATTCAGCCTAGTCCTAGAAAAGTTTAAGGAAGATTTTCCATGATCATATGAGGACATTTTTGGAATTTAACCTAGCATCATTGTCCATAATATTATTAGTTATTATGATTCATCTCCCATTTTCCAAAATCAATGAAAATTCTCTCTTGATATTTTTTAGCTTTGTCACAAAGAAATCATTAATCTCCTTGATGCTAAGTTTATCAAGCTAGTCAATTAATTCAAATGGGTATCTAACATATTTATCATATCTAATAAAGTCACAATTTTATTCACATATGTATTAACCTTCATAATTTCAGCTTAGCATGCCTTACGTATAATTTTCCACTAGTTTTGATGAATGCAATTGTTGATTTTATAGCTGAATGTGAGATGTTTTCCCTCATGGTTGGCTTTTTATGCTATAATAAAATTCACATTGCTCCCAAAGATTAACATAAAAATACCAGAACTACCAATTGGGGTATGCACTACTATGTTTAGATACCTTTTGGCCTAAAATATGTTAGGTAAAGATATTGACTTGTTATGACTCACATTTTTTGTGACCTTATTCATAAAATCATTGAAACATATGTGGATGATCTCATATCCAAATCCAAGTTTCATGAAGCTCATTTTCATGACCTTTCTATCATGGATGATCTCATATCCAAATCCAAGTTTCATGAAGATTATTTTCATGACCTTTCTATGATCTCATTAGATACAAAGTTTAGATTAATCCTTAAAAGTGTATTTGGTTTTACATCTAACAAGATCTTATGTTTTTTAGTCTCTAAATGATGTCAATCCTTCTAATATAAAATCAATTTTAGACATGCCTAAATCAATATATATCCCTCATATTTTCAATTACCTTGGTAATCATGGGGAAATACATAAATTCATTTCAAATTTGGCTTATCAAACTCATTTTTCAAACTCCCTTCTCAAGAAAGGTGTCAATTTTTTAATTGAAAAATGTACTTTTATTAATATAAGTTAATATACTACACTACTAGTCAACTAAAATAAATAGGTGTAAAAGTCACACCCAAAAATACAAGTCACACCAAGATAAACAAGCCTTGGGAAGAGAAAAAAATTACAAATGGGCCAACCCAAGGACACCCAAAATATAAATTACACTAACTCAAGTGCACATCAACCAAAAAAAGGATAAAAAAAACACAAACAATAAGGAACAAAATTAAGAAATACTAACAAACATGGTATATGATAGAGGAGGAGGAAGTGGAGAATCCTGATAATTTCCTCCCCAACCCCCGTGAGTAGGGGGTAATCACCAACATGTAAGGGATCCCATCCATCACTTTGTTATTTGTTTTTAGATTATTCCTATCAAGAGGGGGAAATGACAGGGGATAAATGTGGAAATTTATCCTATGGAAGGAGACCCCAAATCCCCCCTCCACCACCACCTTTGTTAGCCTTGTTAGACCCACTGTGGTGTGAGGATGATCAGTTAGATCAAGGAGAGGGGTTATTTCAAATTTGAGACTATTGATGTTAAAACCCATAGACATATCCATGAGGGGGAGATTGGTGCCATGGAGGATCAAGAGGCTCATTGCTGACATCACAAAGAGCATTCCCCTAGTGATCCAATAATATTTTTAGATGATGAAGCTCAAGATGAAATTTATCAATTTAGACCAAGATTTAGAGGGTAACATTAGAAATCAAAACAATTTTGTTAGTTATAGAAAATCTATTTTCAATTTTTTCATGATTAAAACAAGCATTATTTCTAGTTTTAAAATCTAAAAAATAAAGTAAGCACAAAAAATATGCCAATGTGTTTTTTATCTTATAGAAATTAAGGTGTATTCCCGTAAGAGAGCCATTTACCAAGTGAAAAATTTGGGTCTAAATGGATCAAAGAGGGTGTGAATTTATTTTCCAAGTAGACTAGGCATGAGGGAAAAACCAAAAAAGATGTTTAATAATTTTTGGCTGGTGATAAGTTGGGTAAATGGGATTTGAAACCCCCATTTTCTTGAGACAACCACCTATAGGCAAACCCTGGTAAAGAATACACCAAATTAAATGGGATTTTATAGGCTCGATGAGAGTATCCCAAATGGTATCAAACCTTCTAGACCAAACAACATGAAGAGATATAATATTCCAATGATTGTTAAGGGTTTTAGCTTTAATGTGTTGAGGAGCCAATATATTATATCCCAATCAAGGAGAGTAATGAAAAAAAGGTGTATTTGTATGTCAGTGCCAATCCTTTGACTGGGGTGTAAGGGATGAAATTTCAATCTTATGTAAATACTCCTTAGGTAAGGAACTTTGAATCTTAGAAACAAATTTTTCATCTTCATTATTAAGATTAAATTTGACACTCATAATATTAAAAGGGATAAATTAATGACTAGCCTTATAGAATAAATCCTTAGTGTTTTTAATACCCTTTTTAAATAATATCAAATTCTTGATCTAAGAGAACATGGCAAAGGGAACATTATGAAAATTGAGTGTTGGGTACCACCATAAGGAATGAGAATTTAGAGAGAAACCATTTTTAAAACCATTTACCACCTAGATTATATTAGGTTTGAATTATTCCCAATATTTCCATATGTTATTCATAAAAAAATACCTTTGATATTAACAAGAACATGGGTAATGAGAAGGCTTTACAGACCAAAACATTGCCAGGGCTTTCTGCCAAGAGGACATCCTTGAGAAATTCAATGTCTTATTAATATTTTATAGGATTCATCACCTTCCAAACCTCTTATAATCCACTTGACATTGAGATTAATACCTTGGATTTTAATGTCAATGAGCCCAAGTCCTCCTGCTTATTTAGGTTGACAACAAATGTCCCAAGAAACTATGTGAAATCCTTTGTGACCTTTAGAATTGGCCTATATAAATTCTTGTTATATTTTTAAAAATTATCATAGGAAACATTGGAAGTAGCCTAGCAAGATGAGTAGTAGACATGAGTAGCAACTAGAACCTTAGATAAGATCTGAAACTTTTTTATTAATGACAAGGGTTTGGTGACCCATAAGGATTCTTTTTAGACCCTTTGAACCACATAAGACCAAAAATCAGTGGGAGAAGTTATAATTTTAAATGGAGTGCCTATGAATTTGAATTGAATTCTATGGATAATCTAATAGCATTTAAATTCCTCCAACTAGGTAGGTTTGGAAGAGAGAGATTGGCAATAACACTAGGTTTTCTTCCATTATATGGAAGTCTCAAAATCAAGGAAAAATATATCAAGGAATTCCATAGAATTTTTAACAAAAATCCATTCCTCTTGAAGGGTAATAAAGGAGTCATCTATGAAGTTCCCATTAATCAGATGATGGTTTGAGTTAGGGAGAGAAATACCTTTCACCAAACACCTAGAAGCATAGTTAGCAAAAAGATAGCTAAAACCCTTCACAACCAAAACACAAAGAAAAGGAACTAAAGGGAAACCCTTCCTGATAGATATATGAATCTCAAAGTGATGATATTTGACACCATTTATGTAATTTAAGTACTAACATTTTGAAAAATCATGTCGTTAACTTGCACAAACTTGGTGCCAAAACTAAGAGCCTATAGCATTGTTATAATTAAGGGCCATTGTTTTTAATCATAAACCTTCTCAAAATCAATCTTGATAAATAAGGCTTTATGATTGGAAAACTTGACCTATTCTATACTTTCCTAGACAATAATGACATTGTCTAAAAATTTTCTATGTTGAATAAACCCTATTTTTTTACATCTAACAACTAAAGGAAGAAGATTCTTAATTATAAGGGATAATGCTTTAGCAATAATTTTATAAGATACATTGAGAAGGATGATATTTCTCCAATTGGTAATGACTTCAGGATCAATAGACTTAGGAATAAACTTGATATTACCTTGATTGATGAGAGATCCTAGAGAATTAGTCAAAATATCTTTAGAATAGACTTTATGAAGATCAGGTCCCATAGCATCCCATAAGGTTTGATAAAACTCATAATGAAAACAATAAAAACCTAGGGCTTTGTTAGTGAACATCTACAAATCAGCTTCCTTAAGATCACTCAATTTGATGGCTATATCATAAGAAAATATTTGGGATTCATAAAGCTTAAAAGGGAGAACACTAAGACATTGAGAGAGAGCACCTTCTCATTTAGGAACAATGGGCTAAGCTAAAAATACACCATGATAATGATGCACAAAAGCTTGAAAAATATAATAAATTTGGTAACTCTGACTAAATCATCCTTAATGGTTTGAATTCTATTATTAACTCATCTTGAATGAAGGAAAGTGAAGAATTATTTGGTTACTTTTCTCTAATTTTCAGCCCATGCATACGAGCTCAAAATTGTGCTCCTCTACCCTTATACGCATCTTTAATTTATAATTTATGTCTCAAAAGGGCAACTTGAGTCTAAAGATGAGTATTAAAAGGTGAGGCCTCAATCTCCTATGAAACCCTAAGGAATTCATAGTTTGTGTCATGTTAAAGATGATGCTATAAGATATCAACTTGTTTACCATATATTCAAAGAAAAGTGGTGGTGAGATAAATGGCATCGACCACCATTCAATCCAAACAGTATCCACAATGGGTCTAGGAACCAAATTCCAAATTCAAATAACCTATCCAATAGTTATTTCATACTTTAGATGATTTATGTTGAGATAAAAATGTGTAATGGAAGGTCTAACCTAAGGATTATTCCATTTAATACATAAGCAAATAGGGTGGTGATCTGATAAAATAGTGTTTGAAAACATAGTAATCAATTGATCATGCATAAGAGAAAATAAAAAATGTCTTGTTATTTAAGAAGATTTCAATCGAGATGTTTAAGCTCTTTATCTTCTTCCTATCAAGAGTTAGACTTAGAATCTGATCCTCTCCTCCAGTGGTGATTAGGATCAAACACACTAAGTTTATTATGAATTTTTAACCATGTCTCCTTCTCCCTAGCACACCAGTTCATGGGTAGATGACCTTATTTGTCTTTAGGAGATTTAACCATGTTGAATCACTATAGATGATTCAATTGGAATCAAGTATAGAATCTTCCAACCATATCTAATGTAAGGTTTACCCCATAGCATCATTAGACACATACATGTTGACAAGTCCAATAATGTGGTTTTCAAAATAAAAAATGGTCTAGATGACCATATGAGTGTGGTTTGAACCCCAATAAATAAAATTTTGAGAAAACTCAAGTTCTAAAAGAGAGATGATGCATCCACATCTAGGTTCATGACAAGTGGCTTAACATAAAGCACTAGGCCAGATAGTGTGAGCAACAGATTGAAGAAGAATTTAAAAATATTGGCTTCTTACAAGAAGATAATTTTCATGTGAAAAATACTTTGAAAACTATTTTTGACCATATAATTACATGCTAGATCACTAATACCTCAAACATTCTATGAGTAGACTAACATTGGGAAACATTGAGATTCATGTCATTTCCCTCTGAAATGTTTTGAGGCCTAAAAACTAATAAATATCAAGGTTATGCATCATATGCTCACCTAGATTGAAAGGACACATTTTATTTGGCTCATACTCATCATCCTTGGAAGGTAGGTGAAATACTATGGGAAAATTTTAGAAAAACTTTGCAGTTAAGGTTAATGATATTGACCTCAAAGTATGAATTTGTAACCCCAAAAATGGGTTATGAGGATGGAGCCAAAAGAGAAGAAAGTTGTGAAAGAAAAAATTTGGACACCATTTGATGTGTGTGATAAATAGGAGGTAAAACCTTAACTAGTGTAGGAGCATTTATGTTTCCAATAAAAGATGAAGAGATAGGACCACCTATGGGTCAATATATACTAGCCTAAGGTTTGACATTTCCACAAGCCTAATTATTTCTCTTATTAGTGATCATGTTCCAATCATTAGAATTATGATTTTGGGGTTTGGGCTCAGACCCACCTTTTTATTGGGGAATAGGATGATTAGGATAATTAAAGGGCATTCTTGAATCATGTGATTCAAGGATTGGTACCAAAATCAAGTGTTCAAAAAATTAATATCAAGAACATATTATGTGAACCAATTATTTCCCACTTGAATCTTTATGGACTCCTTATTCTCTTTTTCTAGGTCAATCTCAATGCTAACCCTTTTTGGAGGATGTGACACATAAAACTTAGTTTTTTCATGGAAGATGAACCCCCGTAGGGTTTTACTGATTTAGTCAATGAATCCCCACAATAGGAGAGGTACACTAGGGAATTATATCTAGACTAAAATCTTAAGTTTAGCTTTTTCAGAGACCTAATTTTGACAACATGAAGAAATTTTTAGTTTAACCTCTTGTTTTAGGACCATTGTTTAATGATGTTATTTTTATATTGTATACATCTCCTACTCTTATCTCAATTGGGGAAATTTTTTCACAACAATATGAGTCCAACAAGGAATTTGTTATCAACAACATTAGTCATACTTTGATTGATTATGAGACTTGATGTAAAAAGGTCTAGCATTATTTTTTCACCCCTCTATTTTTTATCCAAAAAAAATTGATATTACATTTTTTATCAAACACTTATGTCATTGTCCATTTATATCCACTCAGCTACTTATTTTCTAAGGCATTTTTTCTTAGTGATCGAATCAAAAAATGAAATACTCTCTTGATATATTTTGGCATTAATATTATCATTCAAAAATCATTATATGGGAAAATTATTTTAGATAAAATTTATGTTGTACTTGTTCTTATCCACTAACACACTTAGGAGACCCTTCTTAATGAAAATATCCTCTTCATCAAATGTGTCAATCAAGAAATTCTTAAAGAATAGTTTCAAATTTTCATATCTAAGCTTGAGGAATAAGCACTCAAATAGCCTAAAATTCAACTAGTTAAACCAAAGTCAGTGATAATAAATTAACATGATGAGTAACCTAAAGTTACCCTTGATTTTCATGAGGACACTTGGGCACTTCACTTTGATAGAGTTAAGTGATAACAACGAGTTAAGGTAGTGTATGTCCTTTATAATCCCTTAGTAAGGATCATTTCTCTATATTTTTATTAAACTATATTGTCATTAATAACATGGGTGGATACCAAACACTTATACTTGGTATACAAGCATCCATTAACCTGGATATCTCTTAAATGCTTTATTTAATTCTCAACTTTTATGTCGATAAGTTAGTGGCACCTACCAATGCAAAAGTTAGAACCATAAATAATATCATGAGTTTTCTATAAACCTTGTTAAAGAATTCACATCTTTCACTATCAAGGCTATCCCAAGATAAAAAATGGTGTCATTGATTATGTTGCCTCTTAAATTTCACTTTTTCACCTGCACAAAGAATTACATGATTACATATTTCTCATTCACATAAGGAAATCCCCATGTATCCTAGCACCTAAGGATTATTTTATTATTTTTCATATTGAAGTTTTCATTGCTTGAAAAATATCTTGATATGTAAATATCATCCAATTGCTTTAAAATCATACTTATCCACCTAAGACTAACTCTTTTGAAAGGACTAGAATTCAAAATCAAACATTTAAATTTGTCCTTAAGCATAATATATTTTACTATCATAAATTTTATGTTACATTTCTCTAATTTTTTTCACTAAAGATGAGATTCATCCTCTTCTTGAATAATTACATGATAGAATTTATGGAAATAATTATAGTGGACATGATACAAGAAAAAAATTCCTATGCATGGGTTATTATTGTCCAACACTTGAAAAATATACCATCACCTTTTCTAAGAAGTGTAATCCTTGTTAATTATATGATGATATTAATCATTATACTTTGGTCAAGCTTAAATCACTTGAATCTCCCTATCTATTCTCCATGTGGGGATTAGATCTAATAAAGAAGTTTCCTCAATCACAATGTCCATGTGTTTATTATCATTGTCTTCGAGTACTTTACCAAGTGGATATAAGCTATGCCTATTGATAATGTTACTAGAGTTACTATTTCTAAATTCATCCTTAATAACATCATTATATGATTCATAAATACACACACCATCATATATGGTAATAGTGGGAATTTCAAAATTAAGGACATGAAAAAACTTTTCTTAAAATTTCAAATTACCCATATATTTCCCATACCTTATCATCCTTAGTGCAATGGTATAGGAAAAGAAACCAACAAGATACTTAATAGGATATTATAGAATACTATTCAATATTCCCATACTAATTATAATTTTAAGCTCTATTTTATGCTATGGGTTACTACACTAGGATTCGTATTGTCATTAGGATAACTCCATTCTCTTCAATTTATGACTTTGAAGTCATCTTTCAACTATAAGTGAATTTACCTTCATTACACATTTCTCTCTATGGTGTTATCCCAAATGAATATCTCTATGAATATTTCCATCATTATGTAGATATCCTTGATGATAGATGCATGAATTCTCTCCAACATAATCAAAGATACAAAAATCATATCTCTAAACAACATAGTAATAAAGTCAAATTTAGAAAATTTAATGTCAAAGATTTATTGTTAAGATTGGATTACACCCATGAAAAAGGGTAAATATTCCCAATAATGGTGGGGTCCTTACCTTATCAAATACAACCTTAGACATAGTACTTATATATTGTAAACTAACAAAGAACACATTTTCATAAAGCCAACTAACACTTAGTTTTTAAAAAAGTATTATAATTGATGCTTGTCTTTCTTAGTTTTTTAATCTTTTCTATGCTTTCCATTTTTTGTACATATCATTTTATTTCTTATAGTTAATTTAATTTATGTCGAGATTATATTCCTTATAGTTTTTTTTTACTTTAGTTTATTTTATCTACACCTCCAAGTTTTTTTATCACCTACTTTAGCATCACCTCTATGTTACCTCATACTTATCTTACACCCTTAGTTTTTGCATCCTATCATTTAACCCTAAAAATATAGATTGTGGAGGATCTAGGGTTAAAAAGGTATATATATCGTAGGTAAAAAGTATGTTAGACTATCTATAGAGTAGGCCAATTAAATGTAAACTCAAATATAACATATGATAAATTTATTAAACTGAGATAAGATAAAAGTAGAAAGTAAAACTATGATAAATATTAAAATGATAAATAAACAATGTAATTACTTGGTTATAATGATAATATAGTTTTATATCTAAAATAATTAGGAAGTAGATTGGAATATGATTCTATAACAATCATCAAATTATATATCGAGTACCTTTGTAGTCATAGACACTAGCATCAGCCTATGATAGTTGCATTGATGCTACTATATGAACTAGATGTAGGTGTCTTATACAGAATACCTATTGTAAAAGGATACAACCACCTACATGCTTCTATATTTGTCTTCACTTTCATTTTGGTGTATTCAGATCTGGGTCATGCAATGTCCCTCCTCATTAAATTGTAAAACCCTAATTCTTCATATGATAGTGACCTTGGAAAAAATAGGTTAATGGGATCACAGTGTCAAGCTAACCTAAATACTAATATATTGATGAGCACTCCATACATATGTAATACTCTGAGGAGGGCCTCTAACTAATGTAGTTCTCCCCTACATGTTGGCTTGTGTGTGAACCATGCAATATATGATAAACAAGTACAATAGTGACCTAGCTTGTAGCTTAAAAAATATAGCTCTTGGGATTCTCCTTCAATACTTCAGACCTATGTGTTTTTTCCCTATGACTAATATATAAATAAGATAAAATATGAAATATTTTCTCACTTGAGTTCTTGATTGGATGCCTTTTATAATTTTTCTAGTGAGTAGGTAAGAATTTCCTAAGTCAAGAATGAATGAGGATTGATTATGAATATATACCACTCCTATCAAGAAATGTCTCACATTAAATCACTTATGCCAACCATTGGGATGTATTTAATTTTCAAATTATATGACTTTAAGGCATTAGACACTTGTGTCAGGGTAGGACACTAATGTCAACATAAGGGTTTAGGACCGATGCTTATGTCCTAATAGTTATAAAATATGTATAGGATCAAAACTTACATGGGCATAAGATAAACATATTTTAATCATTTTGAGAAAGATATAAGGTTTGGTTCATCAACATAAGACTGGTCGAACCAAGAGATAGGCCAAGGGGCACAAGATAGAGTAGATGCAAGACTTCCAAAAGTAGGAAAGGTCCATAACTGAGAGGAAAAACCAATGTTTGATTTTTTCCAAGTGTACAAGATTGAGTTTTTATATAATCCATAAATATCATCTACATTTTCCCCCACTTTAATCTAGTAATGAAATTGTTGATTTAAAAGAGAAGAAATGCATACCTATGTGTGTATAACACACTTTGCCCTTACTTGATTTTGAATTTAGTGTTTTTCACCCCTAACTAATTTGCAACCAAGATCATGTTACAGTATATAATCATTTCATATTATTTGAAATATAAAGCATTGAAAAGATTGAAATTTAAAGAGTAAGGTTTAGGAGTACACATGTGTAACGATGCAACCACCTTACTTATTGGTAAGTTTAATTTGAAAATATGTATCATTATAAATATATGAAATTGATATTAGGATAAATATATATATAAATTTAGAAAGTGAATATATATAAGGAGATAGAGAGATATTTGAAGTCATATACCCAAAACTTTGGAGAAGAGGTGAGTTGCCACCCTACAATTGAGATTAGCTCAACCATGTAACCTAATCATACTTATAACCTAGTGAGTTTGAGTGAACTAAGTCAACTCACACTATCAAAATGGTGAGTATATATGATATAATCAAGTCAAACCTAAAAACTTGGAAATATTGAGTGATTTAATCACATCAACCATACTAAAAATGAACCAACTACTACATTAGATTGGCTCAATAGAATCTATAATAGTCCATATTAGTGGGTGATGACAGTCCATAGAAGAGTTCTAAAATCTGAAACCAATTTTAATTTTACAATATTAGGCACAAATTTCATAGGATATGCATCTTATATATGTCTCATGCTAAAATTGTGTATAAAAATGGTACTAATGTATAGAATTATGTTACAATTATGAATCTGAACATGTTTCTAAAACATGCTCCCACTAAATATGGGTGTGTCAAATACTAGATAAGTGTCGATAACATTATTCAAAAGCATGTACCCATTGAATCTAAATCATGCTTCTAAATCATGCCCCCACTGAATATAAGAACATTTTGAAATGTGAAAAACATGTCTCCATGGCATTTCCCCACTGATATGACCATCATTTAAGGTAAGGTAATAATAATAACCAATATTTACCTCAATTAAAAAGGATAATACTCTTATATAATCTAATAATAAAATAATGTAGCATATAAAGAACATGTCTAGGTAAATATAACATTAAAGCACATAGAACAATGTGATCACATGAAGGCCTAAGATACATGATAAAGATCATGGAAACATATAGGTTTTAATAGTAAAATTTAAAAAAATCAAATAAGAACACACACAAGATCACTCAAAATCAAGTCAACATACAATGGTCCTATGTGATTGCAAACAAGAGGTGTGTTCAAATGCCACATAATTAAAGGAACATGACTTAGTCAAATGTTCATAAAATCAAGGATGATATATTTAAATGCCCATACAAAAAATAATTACATATTCAAATGTCAAATAAATCACACATAGGCATGGGGTCACAAAAAAAATAACATATTCAAATGCTCAATTAAGTAAGACAATAGAAAGGCAAGACACTCAAGGAATTACATAAAGGAAACCATAAGAAACTAACATAAACATATCATAGTCGCCCACAGATCTAATGTGTTGTCAAAAAATTTCAAATGAATATAATTTAAATTACCCTCTAAAATATATAATCATGGATAAATACATGTGTAAGTACATATGAACTCAAACATGACAATGAAAGGTGATTATCAAAACATATAACTTGTGTGTATCAAGATCAAAGAAGTGGATCACAAGGTCCACATTAAATGAGTATAGGGAAGACCCAACATCCAAAATATAAATATATCATGTATCTATATATGCATGTATCACACTCAAGTAGAAGCATGACACACATGTGCATGTAGAAGTATTTAGTGTGTTATCCATCAACATGGAACTAACACATAGATTCCAAAGATCCAATAGAATATTTAGGTGCCAAAAATATTTTGATATATTTTAATGTTTTTTTATTTTTTAGTATTTTTTGAATATTTTAATAGACTACACTATGATCTCATCTAATGGATGGTCATAGGTATCTCCCCACTCGGTGCCGAAAACCTTAAGTTGGAGTTTTTACATTGTTTACATCATGATTGGATAAGTTTAAAAGGTACATAGCATGTTCCTCCTCATTTTTTACATGTGTAGTAGAATAAATAATGCTATCATTTGGAATATGTATTAATGTATCTTCATGATAAAAATAAATACCTTGTTGGTTTGGATCAATTTAAGGTTCCATTTGGTATAACCAAAGAGTTACTAGTGTACATGCATATGGATATGTGGTAGGCATAACCCAAACCCATGTTTTAATAACTTTAGGACCACAAGAAATTGGTATTATTTGTTTCCCAAAGATTTTTTCCAACCTCCTTTATTTTGTAAATTTTTTAGATCAAAGACAATTTGTGTAAGCATCTTACATCTAAGTAGTTATTGTTTGTGTAGAATCAATATGGTTATGACAAAAATAAGCACCATCTATGAATAAATTAATTTTTAAATTTTGTTGATATGGATGCTTTTTGTGTTATTCACCTTAGGATTAATGAATAGGACATGAACCTTTGGATTGGCCCCATGTTAAGTAACATTTTCAAAATATTCATATAAAGATTAGGAATACTATGTATTTTTTCATAATTCTCCTTAGTAATTTGTCTCCTTCCTTTGTGTGAGGGATAAAACTTTTGTATTTGGAGGGAGGTAAGCAAATTTTTTTTGGATGAGTAATTATGAAGGAATCATATCTATGCACATCATTATATATATGGTTAAATAACTCATATTGTTTATGTAATTCTCATTCCTTTAATGTGGAAAGAATCCCTCTACTAAAAATAAATTGAAATTCCAAATATGAGGGTCTAAATGTTATCTTATATGCTATACTTTTGAATCAAATTGTATAATATCGAAGGGATTCATCATCATGTTGCTTGAAATTGTTCAAATGTGGTAATGTAAGTTTTGGCATATTTTGGATATTTAAATCCATGAATAAAGCATCTTCCAATTGTGAAAAAGTGGTTAATGAACCTTTGGGTAGGCTATATAACCATTTTGAGCCTCATCAAAAATGCTCATGTAGAATATTTTTGGCAATAGTTGTCATATTTTTCCAATTGACCAAAATAATGTGCATAGTTAATCATGTGGTCAAATGGGTATTTATGACTCAAAAAGAGAGGTAAATATAGTAGTTCAAAATATTGTGGATAAGGATATTTAAGTATACATTGTGCAAGACGTTGATTTTTAAATGAGGTAACATTTTGAATTAGTATTATGGAAATCCATTTATATTTTAAGTATAGAAACCTATTTTTAGAAAATCCCCAATAGTGATCATCATATAAAAGTATATTCCATAATAATATTGGTGTTTATCATAGGTGTTATCATTGGTTCCAACCCACCACCTTTTTGAATCTAGGTATATGATTATCATCATCCTCATGTATAACAAGTACAAGTTAATGATCACTAAATTTAGGATATTTTGATAGTGGTGTGGTATATTTGAACTTTGGTACTTTTTGTATATTATTTGAATAGCTTATACCATTGGAATAAAAAAATTTATTTAATTTTGGTAAGGATATAACAATTTGAGCTTGAGGAATCTTTGGTAAAGGCACCTTTTTGGTATAGAATTTGTTTCAAATGAAGGTAGGATAGAACCATCACCCTTGATAAGGGGTATATTTTTTGGGATTATGGGAATTATAGGTTTTTGAATCAATTTTCTTGAAGGCATGTCCCCCTTATATGTTATTTGTAAATCAATCATAATTTCTTTATGTATTTTTATGAATTTTTTATCATCAAATGAAGGAGCATATTGGTCATATGTACTCACTTTTATGGTAGAATGTGCATGAAGGGAATGATTAAATGACTTTACTTTTTGGAGAATCATGTATTTTTCTAGAAATCCCAAGCCTTTCCAATTTGTATTATATTTAAGAGATACAGGATGGGTTAGACCTTGCTCATTTTTTCCCAATCTTTGGCTTTTGAATCCATATCTTAGAAAATATCAAAGACCAAAACCATATGATGGTGGTGTAGGAAGTACAGGTAAAGGCTTTTTATCTTCCTTAATATGGATCAACTCATCTCTTGAAATGGTGGATATTATATGCTTTAGTAGTTGGAAGAATACAAGAGTAATTAATTTTTTATTCCTTCCTTGAGGAAGAGTTGGAGAGTTTGATAATCATAATCATCAAAGTATTCAATATCATCCATGATAAGAGAGATAAAGAACATAAATATTAGGACAAGATAGGTAAGAAACATCTTATAGGGTATGCTTAGGCAAAACTGATGTTTAAATATCAAGTTCATCAAATGTTTAACCCTAAAAATCTAGATCTTAGAGGATCTAGGGTTAAATGGGTAGAGATATCATAGGGAACAAGGATGGTACACTATCTCTATAACATGACATTTAAATCTTAAACTCATATATAACATATACTAAATTTATTAAAATAAGATAGGATAAAATTAGAAGTAAAAATATGTTAGATATGAAAAATATAAAGAAATAATGTACTTAGCTAATTTTGAATCTAACACAGTTTTGGATCTGGAATAGATAAGAATAAAATTGGAAGATGATTTTAGAACAATCACCAAATTCTAGATCAAGTGCCTTTATATCTACATACACTAGTGTCAGTTTGGGATAGTTGCATAGATGATGTTATCTCAACTAAATTTAGGTGTCCTATATGGAGTACATATTGGAAAAGGATGTGACCACCTATATTATTCTAGGTTTGTCTTCTCCTTTATTTTGGTGGATTCATATATGGGTGATGCATTGGTACTCATGAAATTACAAAACCCTAGTTCTTCATCTTCATAGTGACCTTTGAAAAAATGGTTTGGTGGGATCATGGTAGCAATCTAACCCCAATACTCCTATATAAATGAACATTTCCTACATATTCAATACTTAGAAGAAGGCATCATACTAATGTAGTTCTCCCCTATGTGTTGGCACGTGTGTGAACCATGAATATGTGATAAGAAAGTACAATAGTGACCTAGCTTTTAAATTTAAAAATATATCACTTGGGATACTCCTTTAGTACTTAAAACTTACATATGTGTTGTCCCTATGATTTATATATAAATAAGATAAAATAAGGAAGCTTTTCTCACTTGAGTTCTTGATTGAATGCCTTTTGTAAGTTTCCTGGTAAGTATGTAAGGAGTTTCTAGGTCAATAATGAATGAGAAGTTATTTTGAATATATACCACTCTTATCAATAAATATCTAAAATTAAATCACTTAGGTTGAAAACTAATATACATTTCATTTGAAAATTAGATGAATTTAGGACATTGGACACCTATGTTAGAGTAGGAAACTAGCATTGATGCAGGGTTCTAGGATTTACAATTATGTCTTGAAAGTTAAAAAATAGGTACCAGATTAGAACTTTTAGGTGTATAAGATAAGCATATTTTAAGCATTATATGAAATATATAAGGTCTAGTTCATCAACATAAGACTAGTCAAACCAAGAGATAGGTTAAGGGGCAAACAATAGAGCAGATGTAAAACTTCTAAAAGTGGGAAAGGTCTAAAACTAAGAGGAACAACCAAGGTCTAAGTTTTGAAAGTTTACAAGACTAAGGCATTATATAATCACTAAATATCATATACACCTATCACCTCTCTTACCACCTTTAAGCTCTCTCATATTTCCATCTCTTATATTTTATGTTTATAAGTTGAAAGGTAAGACCTTGAGGAATACAACTAGGCCCTCATCGTAAATGACCATCCTCCATATTTTCACCCTCAAGATATTATACCACCTTATTATTTATCAACCTCACACCCCTTAGGTTTTGACATATTTATTGGTCATATCCTTTGTACGCTTCATTTCTTTATCCCATTTATATTTTCACCTCTTGGATTTTTTAATTTATTGGGGTTTCTTTGATAATTCTAGCTTTGGTACTAAATTCTAGCCCAATGAGCTAATGCATTGGCCCTTTCACACAAGATTTAGGTCTTGCAAACCTCACCTGAAGCATGCATTAAAATATCGGTTCCTATAGGTTTTGTTTCACAATGTTAATAACTTGTTCACATCCTTCTCTTTATTCAAATTAAATAGGGATTATATAAATCCCTAAAAAAAGACTACCTTGATCCTTTGAGTGTAGGTTTGATTAATATCACTATGAATAATATTTTAATCTTATATTAACATCATTTACATAGAAAAGAAAATAAATATAGCTTAGAACTCATATTTGAGTCTAATTACTTAACTCACACACCATCGTTCATTATTGACCATAAGAAGTTGATAGAACATGTTATCTCATGTATTAAGTTAATCATTAGAAAGGTAAAAGTTTATCACAAATTCATCCTAAAATTTGTCCATATAGTACTTTACAATAGGGGTGTTTATACTTGTTTTTACGTGACAAAGTGT
The DNA here is from genome assembly GCA_037957365.1 of Torreya grandis. Taxonomy (NCBI): domain Eukaryota; kingdom Viridiplantae; phylum Streptophyta; class Pinopsida; order Cupressales; family Taxaceae; genus Torreya; species Torreya grandis. The sequence continues at coordinate 1,895,753 of JARHVA010000957.1, read as the reverse complement.
TTACAATCATTAATGTCATGAAGAATTGGCTAATGAACTCTCAATAGACTAAGAGTCATGGTACTCAACAATTAGTTATTCCTAAATACCTGAGCCTTTATGCCCCCTATATCCTCACTCTATGTTATATATTTGTTTTTATGTGTTCCTCTCCTTGAAATATGGTGTAAAAATTCCTATTAATAGGGTCAGGGTGACCCGTATGAACCATTCTTTTAACTACTCCCACTTCCCAGGCACTCCCCTAGTCTTCCACTTTTGCTTCAAGTCCTATGTCCTTGGATTACTCATGACTCATTCCCCTCTGAATGGGTCCTCTCATGTTTTTTCTTCCATGTTGTTATCTTCTTTCACCCCATAGCTTCTATGCCACAGTGCTTATGTGCCTATCAGCTATGTTTCATGGTATTTTTATGCCATGGTCCTTTATCTCCTTGTTGATTATAAACCAAAATTGAACAACACTTAGCCAAAATTTTGGGGGCAACATCACCCCACACTATGATCTTAGTCCATCCTAGACTAAGTCATGCTAGCATCCTCCATCAAAAATCAAGCCTTAACTACTCAATCTCCTTATTTGGATTGTCCCAATATGATAATGCTTCGATAAATTTTGCAATTATTTATTCTATTCCCCCTTTGATTTATTTATCTCCTCAAGTTTGATGGAGGTCTCATTAACCTTTTTGACCAATTTATCTAGGGACATGATGGAATCCTTATAGATGTATTCAAGTGTGGATACCTCCTTGTCAACCTATCCTTAGAGGGATGCAAAATTTACATTCAGCTATTGATGATGTTTATTTATTATGTCATCCATCATCTCTACATCCTTGAATGCTTTGGCACACTCAATGTGGTCTTTTATTAAGAGTAAAACATCAGCCAACTGCTACCTTTGGGCTTCTTCAAATTAGATCTATGCCTCCCAGACTTTATTTTGGCATGATAAATACACAAAAATTCCATCCAAAATGGGGATAACCTCCCCAACCCTCTCTATAGTGTGCTTGTATATTTCAACGGATGTGGTGAACTATTCAACTAACTCTAATCCCTAATATTTTAGCATGGGTTTCTCCTTGCAATGCTTGAGTATAAGTTCTATCAAGGTCTCTAAATTTTTTATGGCATCCCAATCAAGAGGTACACCATCTACTAGCACTGATTCTTTGTTCAAAATTGTTTTGTAGAGGTTCAAGATCTTTACTTTTGCCTATGTGGCCTCTTAGATCTACTACTTCAACATGGCCACTTCCTTGGTGAGCAATTATTTCTCTACAACTTATTTAGTATACATGACAACAATCTTGGCATGTTTCCTCTTAGTAGTATGCACATCAAAATTTGATAAAATATTTTGGCATGTGATCTTCATGCCTAACTTCAAAAAGGTAGTGCTTTATAGAAGGGAGAATTTTTTGGATCTACCCTCCATGGTTTTGGTAATATTGAAGCATCTAGACCCAAGGAAAGGCTGCCTTGGGGAGTTTGAACTCGTCCTCCTCATTGTACATATCTAACAAGAATGACACTTACTTTGTTTCCAAGATTACCTCATTGAGAACAAAGTGTAGCTAAAGATAGAACATCTTATCTTGGATGTTAAACTGATATCACTCACATGCATTACTAATTGCATCATCACCATACTCTTTTATGATCTCAGCTAGTCCCTTCCCTTTACTAGGGTCAAGCTCAGTTTGGCCTCCTCATGGCTACTAGTGTCCATCTCACTCAATTCTCCTTCATCATCTCCCTCCTCATCATATAGTGATTCAACATCAAGTAAAGAATCATCAGAGGTGGCTTTCTTCTCTTGTACCTTTAGTACCTTGTGCATCCTTAATATCTTGTGTGCCCATATAACTCACGTGCCTAAGTAACTTGCACACTTTTCATGTTTTTATTACTAATCATGACTTCTTAGCCCACACTAAAATGACTCGTGGTCCTCCATGAAGAAAACAATAACTTTTGAAATAAAATTATAAAAAGGAAAATTTGTGTAGCAAAGGTAGTTATTTTATTAAAAGAAGTAAATCATAATTAATGGCATAAGCCTTATTGATTACAAAACTTTAGTTATTCTAAAGTGAAATATGATCAGATTTGGTTTCTATTATAGTGCCTAAAAAGGAACTAGCCATCCATCCTTTGTAATTGACATGCTCTGGTAGGTATAATGCTATGAATTATAAAAAGGCCATCCTAGTATATGCAAATATTTATAGTGTGGTACACAAACTTAGAGTCGTATAACAAGACTTTCATTCCTAGAGATTTTTTTTTATTCTTTATATGGAAATCATACCATGCCTTTTACTTGTGCTTTTCTACATCATAGCTCCAATGAGTGAGAAAATGAGATTCATCTAATTGCAATAAAGTGTCTAAGTGTGATTTAAAGGATGAATCTTCATCCAATTGTCCTACTCACATGATATGTAGAGATGGTACCAAGAACTCTACTGTTAGGACTGCCTCCTTCCCATACACCAAGTTTGATGGCATGCTATTATTTAGGCATGTTTAAGTTATTCGGTAAGCCCATATTACTATAGACACCCTATCATCCTAATCAGTTTGGCCAATGTTATAGATTTTTGTCAATGTGGTTCCTAGGATCTTTTTGAAAGCTCCATTAGTTCCATTAGATTTTGAATGATATGGTGTTGTTTTTTTGGTGTGTGATCATGAACTCAGCCAACAAGATGTGATTCATTGCATTCAAAAAGTGGGTTTTGTGATCACTGGTGAAACTTAAGGTAAATCCAAATAGAGTTATGATATTCTCCTAGATGAACCATGTAGTAGTAGTAGTACAATCCTTTGTCAGTGCAACTTTAGCCTAACATGTAAGGTAGTCAGTTACTATAATGATGTATGTTCATCATCCTACTAGAGTGATGGGGCCAACAAAATCAATATCTCACTTTTCAAAGGGTTCCATAGAAGAAATGTATCATAGATGCATAACATCTCTTTGGTTAATTTTACCTATGTGTTGACATATGTCATATTGCCTAACATATGCTTTATCATCTCAAAAAAGTGTTGGCCACCATAATCCAACTAGCAAATCCTTTCATGAGATATCCTCTCTGGCATAGTGTCCACCTGTAATACCCTCATAAACTTCATGGATTACTTTGAGGTGTGTATGTTGCATTACAAAACATCAAAGAACTTCATCATGACCCATTTTTTAAAGATCACTTGCTATAAGATAAAAGGGTATGACGTGAACTGGGAGTTTCTTTTTGGCCTGTGAGGTGAGATTGTTGGGTAGAGAGCCAATGGTCAAGAATACTGTAATATATTTAAGCTCTTTAGGTACTTGTGTGACATGGAAGAGTTGTCTATCAGAAATATCATATTATATAGATCATGATGGTTCTTCATTATTGATCCATGATAGGTGGTCAATTCCATAATTTGCCTTCCCAGGTTTCACCATAACTAAAAATTAGAACTCTTAGAATAACACAATGCAGCAATAGATCCATCCATGTATTATGGGTTTATTGACAAGGTACTTAAAATCCTCATGTATATAAAACAAAAGTAGTGGATAATAATTACTATCTAAAATTATGAAAAATATAAACCATCAAAAATTCTTCACGCTCTATAATGGTATTTTTTTTTAGCTAGTGTGAGCTTCCTATTGGCAAGTAGATTGGGTGATCTAGGTGACCTTCACCTAGTTATGCAAGGATTGCACCAATGGCTATACTAGTACATCAACATACACATGAAAAGGTTTTGTCTAATTATGGAATAAGAGAATAGGATAAGTGACCAATTTTTCCTTTAATGTTTCAAATGTTGATGTAGAGCTTGCATGAGCTTTCCCTTTATCGTCCTTAGAAGAAAGGATCACTTCACTAGTCTTAGACTTAAGGATTCATCCACCATGAAAAATTACAATTTATCAAGATAGTTAAAATCTTATAAGGTCTTTATCTTTCTTAAAATATTCTCTAATAACATTCTTTACCTCTTTTGAAACTATCTCAAACACTTACCTTATACTCATGCAACTCTGCCTTTCAAATTAGCACTCCTTGTAGCCTTGTTTGATTGAAAATAGTTTAGTATAGAAAAATTAATAAAAATTATGAATTATAAATATGATATTATATTTTTCCTTGTTTAAATACACCTATGGGTCAAATTTAAAGACCTAACTCACTTTCCAACTCCACTTTCCTTGTTAGAACCTTCCAAACTAGGCCTCTTTTAACCCTTTTCCAAGACCACCTGCTATAAGTCCTTACTACAAGAATTGTACATCCTAAAACTATTTGAATCAGTTAGAGAATTTCCAAATACACAATATTACAATTTTTTGAAATTTCTCAAGGTTTACTTTTCTTCCAATAGACAAAACCCTAGTTGGTAGGGTTTAGGGTCTATAAGCAAGCCGAGAGTAGAAATAATTTCATAACTTGGTATATAAAAGTTTTCATGATAAAAAAATGTTTTTTTTAGGTATATATAGTAAAAACATAACTTTTTCATTTAAAAACCTTGTTTAGATAACCTACATATCAATCCCCAATAAGGAAACTTAGTCATTCTTGACTGTACTCTATGATAGTAAACAGGGGTTAACAAGGTTTTTGTTGTTTCACTATCTTTTCAACACACTAATATATATTTAATCCTTAAAAATCCTCTAAAACCATTATATTAATACCTTAAACCCTTGACAAATTCCTTTTCAATCAAACAAGATTCAATGCAAATGGAAATACTGAGTACAACCTGGTTATGAGTGAACTATAGATTTCAATAAACAAGTTTTGTAACATGGTTATAACAAGATAAATATTGATCACTATATCACTATTTAGGTTTTAAAAAAACCAATAATTCTATTAAAATGTGTGTCCCCTTTCCACTCTCAATAGGGTTCAAGTATCAAAAGAATCAAATTCTAAACTAATTTTGCTTACATAAGACTGTATATGCATTCTCCTGCTATCAGGCCTGGTTGTCTCTAAAAATGAGACTATTTGAAACTTATGATAAATTTTCCTTGAATAAAATTAGTGAATAAACAAAACCACAACCCAAATCAATCACATTAATAAATCACTTACCACTGGAATTTCCAAATACACCTCAAAAATTCATTTCTTAGCCATATAATGTCAAAAGCGCAGAATTTTCATCAACGTAGTCCTTCATTCTTCAATTTTCATTATCCACATGTTCATTATTTTTATAATTATAATTTAATAAAATATATCTCTACCAAAAATAACTCTACCACTCCTTACAAGTAACATAATTGAATCTTGAAGGCTTTTCCCACGTTGAGGTCCTCTATTACATGCATTTTTTTATTTTACATAACATGTCTAATGTATGACCTTTCCTAAAGGCTAAGGAATATATCAAGGACCATTTTTATTAATATAATACCTCTTATAAACCTATTTTACATGATATTACACCTTTCCACCTTCATAACATGCATGGAAATCCTTCAACAAGGCTAAGAAAATTCAAAATTTTAAATTGTTCATTTTAGAGGGAAACTCCATAATTCAAATTTTATGCAACTTATTGCTAACCTAGATCAAACCTAAGACATAATTAGGACCTAAATCACATATAAAACACCTACAAGACTACTTGAATCTAAGCATCCAAATGACTAAAGATAGGTCTTAAGACAATTTAAAAAATCTCATATGATACAACATGGTAAAATTAAATTGAAACTATTTTGGGGTCCATATAGGATGCCTCTGCATCATACTTCTAAGCTGAAGAAATTTTACCATAGGAATAAATTTGGTGTATCCTCCTCTTTAGTTGTTTTGTACCTCCTAATTGAAGGTTAATACTTCTCATTTCCGCTCATAAATGTGAACATGTTCTTGGGCCCCATAATTAGGCCTCTTTTGGTTATTTGTCTTTAATGGTGTACCTTCACATGCAACAAACTTGTTAAAGAAATCACAGTTATTATCTTCAAATATTTGCTTGGGATGTGAAAACCATGATTCCATTCCTTCAAAATGATCCATTTCATTCTTCCTTCCATAAGACATTACTACTTCAAATGTATCTTCTTCATTCTTCACCCATTATTCATTCTTGGTACACTCAATCTCATACATATTAACTATTCGGTCCTTGTATGCCATTGGCTTGCATAAATGCTTGGTTTGTTACTGCACATGTTCTTCATAACTACCCTTAACCTCCTCTATACACAAAGACTAAATGCTCTCATCCACATTCTCATGATCTTGACTCAACACTTTCATACTATTCCATTCACTTGGTTGTGCTTCCTGGACCTACTATATGCTACTCATATCATTTTCATCTCTTTCCTTTTAAAGACTTTATCTCATGCATTGGATCTTGCCTATTACCCCCTAAATAAAATTAAAACTATAAATATTTACCAAATTCTAAGACAAACTTAAAAAAAAATCATTCACAAACTTACTTGAAAATTTTTTACTCGGTGTATGTTCACATTCCTCATCTTGGGTTGCCTCAATCTCCTTGGGCTATTCTTCCATCTTCACTTATTCATCCTAATACTGCATGAACTACTTATAACTTACAACCAATACTTTGAAATAGACACCAACAACTTTGTCATCATTCTTCAAAGGCAATAATTTATACTTGACTCCCTTGTACTCTAAATAATAGGTGTTCTTCACCCCATCATGAATAGTTAACCTATCAAATTTCCAAGGCCTCCCTAATAGTACATGACAAACATCCATGGGGGTGATATCACACATACCCTAATCCCTATAGATATCAATCTAAAAATATACTAAGCACTATTCATTAACAAGCACACTATATCCTTTTTGAAGCCAAGAAACTTTGTAAGGTATAAGATAAGGCAATCTTTTGAGACCAAGTTTACTTACCATCTCATTTGAAACCAATTTGTCTTTACTTCTTGAGTCTATTATCATCTTTCAAAATTTACCATGGGACTTACATGTTTTCTTGAAGAACATTCTCCATTGGGTAGGTTTTTTCTCTTTTGGTGGCTTCAACAATGTCCTCCTCATCAAGAGTGACTCTCCTTCTTCAAGTGCCACTATATGTGAATTTTATCCAACAATATCTTCATTTATAGGCTACACCATTTGATTTAAGCTCTCATTTCTATAACTCCTTTCTTATTGCTCCTCTAGACACTCATAATACTTATGACCTACATACTTTTTGTATTTGAAACATTTTCCTATGAAACCACTAGTACCTCTTCCTCTAGTATCTCCACCTCTATAATATGGTCTCCTACCTCTATAACCACCTCTTAGTTGTGCTTCATGCCTCTGTCCTCTACTTTCACCTTTCTCATATGCATTTTTACTCTCATACTCTCCTCTTCCTCTCACTTGTTTACCTCTTCCTCTTTATTTTTATGTATGCCTTCTTGCCAACTTCTTCTCAACTTGCAAGGCTGCTTGGTATGCTTCTTTAACTATTTTCAATGTCAATATACTGATCTCATCTTGTATGGAAAACTTGAGACCTTTCAGGTACCTTGCTACCTTCTCATCATCTTCTTCCAAGTGTCCTATTTTAATTGTCAATCTATGAAACTCTTCTATGTATTCCTTCATTGAATGTTATTTTTGTCTAATATTTTACAATATTATAAAAAAATATGTATGGTAATCCTTGGGCATAAACTTTTCCTTCATCTTCATCACCATCATATCCCATGACTAAATTTTGGCTTTACCTCTTCTCCTTCTCTCTTCATAGATTCAATCCCACCACAAAGAAGTATTTCCCCTTAATATTGTGACTAAAAATTTCACTTTATTAGTGTCATCCACCTCCTCATATTTGAAATAATTATTACATGGCTATTATCCAATCCACTAATTCATCTACATTTAGATTACCTTCATACATTGACACATCTAGCTTTGGTTTTGAGCCCATCTTCATCATGGATTTGATCAATATTTCATCTAATAAATCTTATATTTCTTCCTCCTATTATACTCTAGGATATTCCTCTTCTCTATCACTGTCATCTTCAACAGTGACTTTGAGTTATCTGCATAGCTTCCATTTTAGCCTACTTGTTCCTCATCTCAATGAGAAAATTTGCCATATTCAGCTGCATTCTTTGAAATTTTTTAGGTTGCCTCTATATTTATATATTTTTTTAATATTTACCTTATCCTCTTACTGTCCTTATTCTCTGATACCAAATGATGTAGATCTTGTACGAGCTTTCCCTTTCTTGTCCTTATAACAAAGGATCACTTCACTAGTCTTAGGCTTAAGGATTCATCCACCATGCAAAAGTAAAATTTATTAAGACTATTAAAAGATTAAAAAGTCTTTATATTTATTAAAATAGTCTCCAATAACCTTTTTTATCTCTTTTGAAACTATCTCAAACACTTACCTTATACTCATGCAACTCTACCTTTTAAACTAGCACTCCTTGTATCCCTGTCTGATTTAAAATAGGTTAGCATAGAAAGTGTAATAACAATTATGACTTTAAGATATGACATTGTCATTTTAATTGTCTAAATACACCTATGGGTGAAATTTCAATACCTAACTCACCTTTTAAGTCCACTTTCCTTCTTAGAACCTTCTAAACTAGGCTTCTTTTAGCCCTTTTCCAATACCATCTGCTAGAAGTCCATACTATAGGCATTGTATGGTCATAAAAAAGTTTGAATAAGTTAGTTCATGTCCAAATACATAAGATTATAAGTTTTTTAATTTTATCAAGGGTTAATTTTATTCCAATAGATAAAACCTAGTTGATAGGGTTTAGGGTCTCTAAGCAAGCTAAGAGTAGAAATAATTTCATAGCTTGGTATAGAAAAGGTTTCATGAAAAAAAATGTTGTTTTAGATATTTATAGTAAAAACCAAACATTTTAATTTAAAAAACTTGGTCAGATAACCTACAGATCAATCCGCAACAAGGAAACTCAGTCATTCTTGACTCTATTCTGTGACAATAAACAGGGATTAACAAGATTTTTATTGTTTCACTATATTTTCAACACACATAAAGTCTTTAATAATTACCAAGCCTATAACCACATTATAGGACTACTTTAAATCCTTTTAAAATTCATTTTTAATCAAACAAGATTCAATGCAAATGGAAATACTAAGTACAGGCCTGGTTATGAGTGAACTGTAGATTTCAATAAATAAGTTTTGTAACCTAGTTATAGGAAGATAAATATTGATCACTATATCACTATGTAAGTTTTAAAAAGAAAAATAATTCTATTCAAATTTGTGTCACCTTTCCACTCTCCATAGGGTTCAAGTATCAAAAGAATCAAATTCTAAACCAATTTTGCTTACACAAGATTGTATATGCATTCTCCTAGTATCAGGCCTAGTTGTCTCTACAAATGATATTGTTTGTAACTTATGATAAATGTTCCTTGAATAAAATTAGTTAATAACCAAAATCACAACCCAAACCACTCACATTAACAAATCACTTACCATTAGAGCTTCCAAATACACCTAAAAAACTTAGTTATTAGCCATACAATGCCAACAAGCACAAAATGTTCATCAACCTAGTCCTTCATTATTCAATTTTCATTGTCTACATGTTCATTCTTTTTATCCTGCAAATGGAATACACTATATATCTATAAAAACTAACTCTAACACTCCATACAAGTAAAATAACTAAATCTTGAAGGCTTTTCCCATGTTGAGGTCCTCTATTACATGCATTTTTGAATTTTACATAAAATGTCTAATGTATGACCTTGCCAAAAGACTAAGGAATATATAAAGGACCCTTTTTATTATTCTAATACATATTATAAACCTCTTGGACATGTTATTACACCTTTACACCTTCATAACATGCATGTAAATCCTTCAACAAGGCTAAGAAAATTCAAATTTTTTAAAATTTGCATTTTGGAGGGTAACTCCATAATTCAAATTTTATGCAACTTGTGCTAATATAGATCACACCTAAGACATAATTATAACCTATAAAACACCTTAAAAACTACTTTAATCCAAAATTAAAACTATTTTGGAGTCCATATAGGATGCGCCTGCATCAAATGCCTCTTTACAAGAGTAAGTCCATATGAAATGTTCATTCTTATTTAAAAGTTCCTCCAGGGGTGTGCTAATTTTTACATATCCATAGATAAAATTTATATAATAAATAGTATGGCATAGAAAAGTGAAAACCTCCTGCTGAGTCTTAGGTGTTGGGAGGAAAATAATAATATATACCTTTGCTAGGTCTACCAAAAGTCCTTCCTTACAAATAATATGTCCTAGGAGCACACCAAAAGGTGTCATAAATAGGCACTTATTTAAGTTTAATGAGATCTATAAGACCCAAAAACACTCAAGAATAAGTCTGAGGTTAGAATAATGGTCCTTGACCAAACCATATACTATCTAATCATCCAAATAAACTTGAAGGAATTTGTGGATGAAGTCCTTAAAGGCTTCAACTATTTTTCATGAAAACACTGCTAGGGCATTTTTAAACCTGAAGGGCATAACTGTATATGCAAATGATCCCCGTTTAGTGGTGAATGTTATATTGGGTTAGTCTTATTCAAAAATTTGGACTTGATGGTACCCTAAGAATCCATTTGTGAATGTATATACCTCACTTCTAGCAACACCTTCAAGGATATCCTCTGTGAATGGTATTAGAAAGGGATCAGTTACATAGGATGCATTAAGCACTTGGTATTCCACATAGATATAGATATGTCCATCCTTCTTGATACTAATCACCATGGGACTAACCCAATTTAATTCATCAATGGTAGTGATTACTTTGTCACTCAACATACTATCAATTTCTTCTTTGATACACACCCAAAGATTAGGATTCATCTTATATGGGCATTTTCTAACTAGTCGAGCATCATCAAATAGTTTGATATGCATCTCCCCCAAGGATGGGTTGAATCCCTTAATTTCACTATAGTTTCTTAGGAATACATCTTAATATTCTTTTAAAAATTAAAAAAAAATTAAAATCTTTGTGTCAGTTCAATAGTGTCCTACTATAACCATCTTTGGTTCTTGTTCTAAATCGATGTTGTGCTGAATAGTCTGAATAGGCCCATGGTAGGGGTTATCCATATCGACACCTATGTCCTAAATATTTATTATGAAAACATCTCTATGGGTTGACCATGGTTGGATATTAGGCCAAGTGGAGTGGATCCTTCACCTTATTCCACTTATAACATGAGATTTTATTTCCCCAAATGAATTTCTTCACATCAGTTCTAATTGAGGACTAGTGTAGGTGCAAGAACTAGGTATTTCAATAGTTCATATAATAGGTGTAGGGGATCCTTAGGGTCTTGATGGATAATCTTTAGGAATTATTCCATAGTACATGTCACCTATTATCATTTCATGTATGGCTTAGAGGGTGAGGTACAAATCCATCCTTTGTGAAGAATAGGATAATGTCAACTTCACATTCTCCTTCAATAGATGCCAAAACCTGGTACCCATGTGTCACTCTTCATGAATATACCATGATTATGACTGAGTGTGTAAAGTTTCATGGAATGCATGCACCCATAAATATTCTAGTAAATAGGACTCATCATCCCACCACATTATTTCACAAGCTTTGATGTGGAGTTCAGGTGCTTATACTCTGTTGTAACTAACAACTCCATTTACTTTGTTATCATGATGGAATCAGTGGTGTAAGGCTGAGTGTACTTGATCCCATTAGATGAGTTTTTCACAATGGGTTTTCCACCATTATGAAGTTATGCCATCAAATATATGAACCAAAGATATAAGATGATCTTCATCAATGTGGTAATACTCTTTAAGGCATTGAATGAAGTCTCAAACTTCCCTCTAACCATGGAACCTTGGAGCCTTGTTGAGTCTTTAAATTGGTATCTCTATGATATGTCCCCTCATGACTTGGCTAATGATAAGGCAAATGAACTTGTGTTATTTATTAAACTAGTTTGGCACATTGTCCTAGTTATTTATAGTACTACATATTCTGCCAGTGAAGTCATAATCACCATGAGCCCAACAATTACATGCATTACTTTTAGTGTCAAAAAGGGACTAAGTATCTAACCATCAAATAATTCCATGTAGATTAGGATCTCTTTGCTCATCATTTTATGCAGTCACATTATATATATGGTTTATAGCTTCATCAACATTGATAGGCTCTATGTAAGGGGGCCCTTGTTCTTGATCTAGTGGTATTACAACACGTTGATCAATGTTTTCAAAAATAATTTAGTGCCTCTTGAAGCTCAATTCTACATTATTATCATAGCACCAAGGTCTTCCCAATAAAACTAGGTAATCATCATCTTCAGTTATCTCTAAAACCTCAAAATCCACTTTGAATGGTACTCCAAGTATGTCAATCATTTTGTTTTTGAGGACCCTGATACGTAACGCATGAGTCTTATTTGCCATAAATAAGACATGGAGTGAAGGCTATAGTTCTAGACTAGCCATATTGTGCCAAGCATCCTTGGTGAGGACATTGAATTCTACACCAATGTCTACTAGTATTTCATAGATCACCCATCCATCGATGGTAGCATTTACTAATATTTCTTTATCTTCCAAAGGAGTAGAGGAACTAGGAGTGTCCTATCATTGAGCATGATTTAAAAGATGATCTTCACTCTACCTAGTGACTTGATGGTAAACCTCATTTGGTAATTGTGATTTATTCTTAATCTAAATTCTTAGTTATGGAAAAATGTCTTCATCTAGCATGCACTTGCATAGCTCTTGAAAGCCATCATGCGCCACATGTCGAGGTTCAGCTTCCCTTTGCATAGTAGCATGTTGTGTTATATCTTTGTCTTTTAGGAACTAAATCTCTCCCTAAAGTTCTCATACTAGTGCCATTGTATCTTGGAATACATCCTTATATTGTTAAACATCAGGATACTTTCTTACTCTTGTTTCTTCCCATTGCATTTTTGATAGGATTAGATGTTGATTGGGTTTGTCCCCCACTGCAAGTGGTAATGTTTACTTGTTAAAATATATGGATGGTTGGGAATGAATGCCAATGTGGTTTAACAATTTGTATCATCTCTACACCTTTTTAATTTTAATCCTTGGTGATATCCACATATAAGTCAAGCCACTCTTCCAGTCAGTGGTCCTTTTTACAAAAAGTGCACATTAGGTAGTTTGGGTAATCCCTTTGATAATGGTTTAAAGATCCACATTAGTCCTAGGTGGGAAAAAACCAACTCCTCATCCTTTCCCTCTTTCTCATCTATAATATCCACCCTTTTATTGATTATCTACTATTAAGGTTTGGCACGCGTTGATCACTCGAGCTTCATGGATGTCACTAATCAAATAGTAGTCATTAGTGTCATGAGTATAGGCATCACAGATCTTTCAATAGTCAGATACCCTAGTGTGTGTAGCTCATTACAAAAGAGGATAATATCATATGTCATGTTCCTCATGATATATTTCATATGTATATTTAAGCACTAGATAGATGTTATTACATAGACAATTGCTCCATCTATGCCCTTCAGATTTAAAGTCTATGCACCAAACACCACTATGTGTTTCATGTGTATTATTGGATATAAAATTCTCAATATATGATTCCATTAAGGCTATTTTGGGCTCCATAAAGGGACTAATCTAAGTATCAATGTTTCCAACTACCTTAGCATGGAGAGAAACTTCTAAAGCCTCATTCAGACTAGTGAAGATCTACTATGACAAGGTTTGATGGAAGGGTAGTAACAATCTTCCCATAAACCATTGTGGATGTTGAGAAACATTAATCTCAAATGATAATTTATACAACAAGGTATTAAACCTTGTGTCATATTCACACACACTCTCAGTAAGTCCTTGCTTGATGTCCTTTAGCATTGTTATACTTTGTTGCTCAAATTAAGTAATGTTAAATTCCTGAAGGAATGCTATCTTAAGTTGATCATAGTCAGCCACCACTTGTTTAGGATTAAACTTTCAATACCATTTATGTTCATGATCTAAAATCATAGTTTCAAAATGTGTGCCCTTATGCTCAGAGGAGGTAATGCCTCTCTCCCTCTAAATCTATTCATATTAGTGGACATGCTCAGTTGCATTATCCATACCTTGATATTTTGGTAAGTGTAGTGTCATTTCATAATACACCATAGTTAGTTGAGGTTCTTGAACAAGTAGTTATTAGGAACCTCTAGCCCTAATCCCTTGAGGAGGAAGTTTGCTACCTGTTGTACCACCTCCTAGTCCACCTCCAATAGGAGTCCTTTTTGATATGAGGTATGGTAGCTAGTTAATTACTCAAATTGGGGATTGTATTTTGTGATTGTAGGCCTAGTCCACTAGGCATCCCAAGTTATTCCATGGAATTAATTTGAAGAGGGAAATAAAGTGTTAAGTCTAAATGAATGTCAAAAGGCTCAACTTTAGTATCCCTTAACAGTTTAGTCTCTGATTCCAAACTATTTGTATCCCAATTATGTATGTGTACCTTATCTGACTCAAAATCATGATCATGTACTATGGTGGGGGAGCCTAATTAGTTCAGACTTGGTTCTTTGGTTCCTTCCATCTAAATTATTTCTTATTCTTAAGATAGAAGTGGCATAGAATGTGACTCAAAAGTGATAGGGTCCTTATGTGTTTTCACTTCCCTATAGTTCTTAACAACACTCCTTGAGTTTTCATAGTCTCTTCCCATACCACTAAATCATATAATCCTTTGTTGATCTTCATCATACTTCCATTTTTGTAATGCACACTAGATGGCTACCATTCTAAACCCACAATCTTCTACCAACTCCTATTATCCCCTTCCAAATGTGTGGCTCATGTAAAAGAGGATTTAGCTCTCCATTGGTATAGTTTCAATTCCAAGATCAATAAATAGCTTCTTGATTTCAAAATCAAAAATCCTAATATAATGACTACATGATTCTCAAAGGAACTAGAACTTGGCTTCTTCAAGACATGAATAGGTAGTTACAGTGTACTCCAAAATATAGCTATTCAGAATTCTTTTCCACAAAAAGTTGACTAATCGCATCCATAGAGCTCTAAGTTTTTCTAAATCTCTATATCATTCAAGCATCTAAAATTGTCTCCTTATAATATTCCTTTATCATCCTTAAGCATATGTTGACAACCAAGTATGTAAATAAAGTATGACCTTCAAAAAGAAGGTTTCGTATAATACACTAAGAGGTTTTACTCTACCCACTACCATGCAGAGATTCCTAGATCAAGGTAGGGAATTGTAAGGTTATCTTCAACACTGATAATCCATTCTTCTATATTCTCAAGAGTAATATGCTCAAGCATTTTCCATGACTATGCTTCAAGTGCTTCAAGTCTCAACAACAAAACCAAAATGTTGGGGTTGCTTTGATAATTCTAGCTTCAATGTTGAAGTCTAGCCCAAGGAACTAGCGTACTATCCATTTCACACAAGATTTAGATCTTATGTGCTCACTCAAAGTGAATATTGGAATACCAGTTCCCATAGGTTTTTTTACATAGTGTTAATAACTTGTTCATATCCTTCTCTTTATGAAAATTAAATAGGGATTATATAAATGTGAAGACGGACTACCTTGATCCTTTGAGTTCTAGGTTTGATTAATATCAGTACATAAAATATTTTCATCTTATATTAGCATCAGTTACTTAGAAAATAAAAGAAATATAGGTAAAAACTCATATTTAAGTATAATAAATTAACTCACACACCATCATTCATCATAAAACATAAGAAGTTGATAAAAACATGTTATCTCATTATTAAGCTTAATCATCAAAAAGGTGAAAGTTTGTCACAAATTCATCCTAAAATCCATCCTTTTAGTACTTTATAACAAGGATATTTATAGTTATTTTTCCCTGACCAAGTGGTTATAATAATTAATGTCATGAAGAATTTTCTAATGAACTCTCAATAGACTGAGAGTTGGGGTACTCAATAATTATTTTTTCGTAAAGGCATAGGCCTCTTTTCCCCCTATATCCTCATTCTATGCTATATATTTATTGTCATGTGTTCCTCTCTTTGTAGACTGGTATAAAACTTCCTATTAATAGGGTCAAAGTGACCTGTATGAATTATTCTCTTAATTGCTCCCACTTCCCATGCACTCCCCTAGTCTTCTACTTCTATTCTGAGTCCTATGTCCTTAGGTTCTTCATGACGCATTCCCCTCTGATTGGGACCTCTCACACTATTTCCTATGTGATGTTGTCCTCTTTTTCCCCATAGGTTCCATGCCATGGTGTTTTTTCACCTATCAACTATGCACCATGGTCCTTCCGCACCATGGTCCTTTAGTGTCTTGTTGGTTCTATGCCAAAATTGGATAACACTTAGCTAAAATTTTGGGGCCAACATAATTTTTTAATTGTATGGTAAGACCTTGGGGAATATATATAAACCTTCCTCATAAGATTCCCTCCTATCACTAGATTTCTATTCCTACTTTTATTCCTAGCCTTAGCTAGGTGTCTTTTTAAAAATATATGGCAATGGTCAAGAGTGATATTTTATCTCTTAAATTCAGTTATATTCTATTATGGAAAAACTATTACAATCTATCTACATGTTTCTCATCCTCATTTTACCCTCTCTTATAATGAAATTCTCAAACATGTATGTCATTGTATAATTTCCATTTATACATTTTTTGTGATTGGGACAACCCAATCATTTTATGCACACCTCTATCTTTCCATATTTTTCACCTTCTTTTTGGCAAATCAAGGTCGGTTTCAAGATTGCATTCTTGTCTAAGGTCCAAGTCTAGGAGTCTCTAAGAATCTTAGTTTCTAGGTTCTATTCTTTAGCATTTAAGTGCATTCTCTCTTTTGTTGGTCACCTTTTTAATCCATTGTTGGCCTTTTTAATTAGTATGAAGGAGGAAAATAAAAAATCCATAAAATTTACTAGCCAAGGTATCATAACAAAATAATAAATAAAAAAGTCAATTTTAAATATCCAAAAACATTTCAAAATTACACAAAAAACATGATTATGTCATCTGGTATGTCCCCCTATCCTAGTTTATACTCAAACTACATATTTTCCCTCATCATAGAGCTGAGGTTTATTAGGTTTTTGTAGGCAAGTAGACTAGGGTAGGATGATTTACATATATATCATTTAGTGCCACCTACTTTCTTGTGTAAGTACCCAATTCTTGCAATGATCAATAATTTTGTAAGGGGTCATGAGGAACAATGAACATGTTCTAGGAAAGTAATATCCTTTTATTTTTCATGAATAACCTTCAAGGGATTAACTTTATTCTTCACTAGTTATCTCAAGCTGAATATTGTTGGGTCAAGCTCTCTATGGAAATTGATATTGAAAACTCTTAGATTTTACAAACTAATTATAGTTTTAGAATGTCTTGTTTCTAGTAAAAAACCATGTTTTCTCCTTGATGTCACCATATTCTTCCCTCCCTTCTCATTTTTTCCCTTAAAAAACATACATGTTTTTAAATCTCTCTCATCTTATGAATTTCCTATACTTCATATTTTTTATACATGTCAACATTGTGATAGGTGTTAGTGTTTAGAGGTTAGTGTTGATAAGAAACACTTGAAGGATCACTTGAAGCTTATGTTTATGTTTCAGCATTATGATAGGTGTTAGTGTTAGTGTTGTATCTTACTTTTTAGGTAATATATTACATTTTGTGTAGTATTTTTATTATATTTTAACGTTATTGTGTAAAGATCCTATCATTGATTCTTTCATGGTATCAAAGTAAGTTATTCTTTAATATTGAACTCTAAGTATTTGAAAGTTCTTAGGTAAACAAGCAAGATATTTTTTGACACTTTTTTTTTGCAATGACTCACAACCTTTCAAACATTTTTTATGTCTTCCATTATTTCTCTTAACCCATTGCCTGTTTTTTTTGAAATATGTTTTTATGTTGTAGGAATCTAATCTTAATAGTTTATTGTCTCTTTCTATGAACACATTTTTTTTTTGGTTCATTATATGCATAAGACAATGTATTATTTGAGTTTCAAACTGATAAGGACATTTTCTAGTGTTGATGCAAGCTTAATCCTAGTCATGGCACATTCACTACTAATATTGTGTTTTATATGTGTTTTTTTTGGGTATTTTTTGTGGTACATACTTGGACATATTATGTTATGACTACTATCTTTCTATTGGCATTTTTTTTTTGACATTCCATTCACATATTGGTCTCTTATTCCTTATGCATTCCTCTCTTCTCTTAGAATTTTTCAATAACCAGGCCTGGCCCTTTTAAAGAATTTTTCTCAATGAATTATTCAGTTTTACATGACGTTATTAGATATTTTTCTGTAGCTAAAAAATCCACTAGTATTGGTATCTACATTTGATTATAATATATGCATATTTATTTTTGGATTCCATTACTATTTCCTAGTATCACACTCTCTTTTATCTCAATTTTTTTTGTACTTTACTATTATGCCTTCTCTTTGGTTTTTTACTATAACTCATATTATTTTTTTTAATTTTTCATATGTTGTTCTTTATTCTATAATGTTTATCTACTAGATCCTTATTTTGTATCTAACATTAGTAGTTTGGTATGAAGTGGTAGTTTGGTAGTTTTGATATGTGGCATTCCATTTTTTCCTTTTTTTTGGTAATACATTTTATTTTGGATTTTTTTCTCTTAGCATGTTATTTTTTTTTAATTTTTCATATGTTGTTCTCTTTATGAAACCTTCATCTCTTATGTTTTATAACATTTTCTAACCTAATGCCTGATTGGAAACATTTTATTTTTTTATACATTTTTCAAAATTTGCCTTTTGTTTGACAAGAATTGTCATTCTTTATTCGCATCTTATTTTGATCATTAACTTTATTTTTGATAAGGAAGTGTGTGTTGGTCTTGAAATCAAAACAACTTTGATTTTTTTTTATATACTAAATATTTTCCAAATCCAAAAAAAATGAGAACAAATGTTATATTGTTGTTGTTGTTTTTTTGTTTGTGTATTAAAATTTTCACATTCAATACTTTTATCAAGGCATCACATTTTGGTCTTTACCTTTATTTTATAAATGATTATTAATTTTGTTTCTTCGATAAGTCTCTTTAATTTGAATAAGACAAATATGTGTCTTTTTAAATATATAGTCATATTCAAAAACAAAATCAAAAACATCTTTTTAATACATTATCATACAAACATTTATTTATATGTTTATGTGGCATTTTGATGTATTGCTACTCATTTATTTAATCAGAGTTTTTTATAAAACTTCAAATTTATTTTTCATAGTGGTCTGTTTTTTACATATTTTGAAGGTGGATCTAAATTTAGTTTCTCTTCTCTTATCAATCTTATTTTAACTATGCACTATCTATAAATTATACTTTAAAAATTATCTCATGCTCTTTATAGATCATATTAGATCTACTTTTATTGCATTTATTATATGTACATCATAGATTCTTTATTGTTATATTGACTTAACCTAAAGATTTGTGTTAGCTTTTGTGTTTTACAGGTTATAGTGGATCATTTTTTCCATCTCCTTCTTGTTGGTCTTTTTTCCAAAGTGGATCGACCACCTTTTCTAAAACATATTTTCAAGAGATTGTCAATGATCACACCTTCATCTTTAAAATAATTTTGGTAACATCTATACTTATCTTATTTATTTTATAAAATCATTATAATATTGTAATTCATCTCAAAAAAAGTTGTCATTAAGTGAGAGTATTATGTAATTTTAACCCCCTTATATGTTTAAGTTTTTCTCCTCTTTTATAACCTATAAATAAAGCTTAAGGGGGAGTATTAGAGATTAATGTTTATTTGGGTATATTAAATATACCAAAGTTGTGAATTTATTATTATGTGAATTTTTGATTCAAAAAATATAGATTATATGAGGTGTCATATAGACTTCACCTCATTTGTCCTTTTTAAATCAAATATTAGAGTTTTATGTAACATCTAACTCCTCCTACATTTGTCATACACTTCTCCCTCACCTTATGGGTATTAGTGACACTAGGAACACACAAAGAAGTTTGTGAAAATCTATTATGGAGATTATTAGTAACTCCTTTTGTCTTCTTCACTCTATTTAAAGAGATATATCCTCTCTAATTCAACAACTTGCTTATATATTGAGGCCCATTCTTCTTATCAACACTTGAAGGATCACTTGAAGCTTATGTTTCTTTTCTATTTTATTTTCTTCTAATATTTTCATATGATTTTAATATGTGGAATATTGTTTTAATCCTTCCTTCTCAATGCATGTGGGGTTTTATTCCATTGATTTGATTTCCCGACTTATCACTTTGTTTCTCATATTTTATATTGTGCTTTAATTTTTAAGTAATATATTACCTTCTGTGCATTATTTTGCTTATGGTTCAACATTATTGTGTAAATATCATATCATTTATTATTTCATCTATTATGTCCCATATGTTTATAATTGTATCTAACATGATCATTGCAATTATTTTTCTTGATTATGTCTCTTTCCAATTACATCAAGACTATGTAATGTAATTATGTTCCTTCCTATACTAACTCATCATGGCTAATGTAGTAATAATTTTTGTTTAGTTTATTATGCTACATATATCTAGATCAATCCCATTAACATATTTTTAAAGTCAATTTTATGAATTGTATTTGTATATATAAGATACCATATCTCATTTTTATAATACACACACACTATTCTTCTTGGGTTGTAGATAAAATATCATTTTTAGTAGAAGAGGAATCAGAGTATAGGAACTTATCCTTGTGTAGGTCTAGTCTTTGATAAAGGTATTTGGAATTCAATATAATTAATCTAAACCAATGAGGTGCACCTTATTCTTCAAATTCCTTAATTAAATTTACTTAGGTCTTCATCCTTTCTATTTGATTTTTCACCTACAACTTCTCACATAAAGTTACACTTAATCCAAGGAGGAGATTGATGCACTGACAAGTCAACCAAGAGTATACATCCCTATCTCTATACTCTTTCTTTTATTTTTTTTAAATGTTCATACTAGAGTAGTATGTTTTTTTTTTCTTTTTACCAATGCCTTATTTATCTTATGCTTGTTATTATATGTTATCTTTGTGTGTTGGTATATATTAGTTTAGATACATTTTGGTTACAACATTTAGTTTAGATAACTATTGGTGATCAACTAATGGAATTTATCCTAATTTATTTTAGTTTCTTATTATTTTGGATCTAGGTTTCCCTTGTTCACTAATTCATTGTATGTGATTTATTTATTATATCCTTGATACCCCCTTTACAAATAACTTTTTATTTTAATATCCACCCTACTTTGTGGTATGAAATTTTGTATGTAGTTGGTCTTAGTATGTTATTTTTTATTTCTTATATTAGAGGATAATTATATTTTTGACCCTATTCTCCCAACATACAAATAACACCATAATTGTGTTATACTTGTTATGCCATATTTTTAACTAGTCAGTGATTCCATAAATTACCTTATTATTATATTAAGTCTAATGTATAAGTTGGGCTCATAACACATTCATGAAATAATTTTTAGTAGAAGAGGAATCAGAGTATAGGATCTTATCCTTGTGTAGGTCGAGTCTTCAATAAACATATTTATAATTCAATATAAGTAATCTAAACCAATAAGGTGAACCTTAGTCTTTGAATTCCTTAATTAAATTTACGTAGGTCTTCATCCTTTATATTTGAGTCTTCACTTACAACATCTCACATAAAGTTACACTTAATCCAAGGAGGAGATTGATGCACTGAAAAGTCAACCAAGAGTATACATCCCTATCTCTATACTCTTTCTTTTATTTTTTGTAAATGTTCATACTAGAGTAGTATGTTTTTTTTTCTTTTTACCAATGCCTTATTTATCTTATGCTTGTTATTATATGTTATATTTGTGTGTTGGTATATATTAGTTTAGATACATTTTTGTTACAACATTTAGTTTAGATAACTATTGGTGATCAACTAATGGAATTTATCCTAATTTATTTTAGTTTCTTAGTATTTTGGATCTAGGTTTCCCTTGTTCACTAATTCATTGTATGTGATTTATTTATTATATCCTTGATACCCGCTTTGCAAATAACTTTTTATTTTAACCTCCACCCTAATTTGTGGTATGAAATTTTGTATGTAGTCGGTCTTAGTATGTTATTTTTTATTTCTTATATTAGAGGATAATTATATTTTTGACCCTATTCTCCCAACATACAAATAACACCATAATTGTGTTATACTTGTTATGCCATATTTTTAACTAGTCAGTGATTCCATAAATTACCTTATTATTATATTAAGTCTAATGTATAAGTTGGGCTCATAACACATTCATGAAATAATTTTTAGTAGAAGAGGAATCAGAGTATAAGATCTTATCCTTGTGTAGGTCGAGTCTTCGATAAACATATTTATAATTCAATATAAGTAATCTAAACCAATAAGGTGAACCTTAGTCTTTGAATTCCTTAATTAAATTTACGTAGGTCTTCATCCTTTATATTTGAGTCTTCACTTACAACATCTCACATAAAGTTACACTTAATCCAAGGAGGAGATTGATGCACTGAAAAGTCAACCAAGAGTATACATCCCTATCTCTATACTCTTTCTTTTATTTTTTGTAAATGTTCATACTAGAGTAGTATGTTTTTTTTTTCTTTTTACCAATGCCTTATTTATCTTATGCTTGTTATTATATGTTATATTTGTGTGTTGGTATATATTAGTTTAGATACATTTTTGTTACAACATTTATTTTAGATAACTATTGGTGATCAACTAATGGAATTTATCCTAATTTATTTTAGTTTCTTAGTATTTTGGATCTAGGTTTCCCTTGTTCACTAATTCATTGTATGTGATTTATTTATTATATCCTTGATACCCGCTTTGCAAATAACTTTTTATTTTAACCTCCACCCTAATTTGTGGTATGAAATTTTGTATGTAGTTGGTCTTAGTATGCTATTTTTTATTTCTTACATTAGAGGATAATTATATTTTTTACCCTATTTTCCCAACATACAAATAACACCATAATTATGTTATACTCGTTATGCCCTATTTTTAACTACTCAGTGATTCTATAAATTACCTTATTATTATATTAAGTATAATGAATAAGTTGGGCTCATAACACCTTCATGAACATTGGGAAATGTAGGGAACTATCTCATAGTCTTGAACTAAGAGGTAAATAACTTATCACTAGGGCTGTGAACTATTATTAGTGATAAGCATGACTAGGATTACTATTTAATACTTGTATTATCTATTAATTAGTCCTAACTAATGTATCTCCTATTATATAAATGTATGTATTCCCCACTACATAAGTAACTACTATCAAAATACAAGGTCAAAATACAAACAAGTGTATTTTATACCACTGAGTCACCAAGACCAGGTCTTAGACTTATGTGACATAGATCGCTACCTTGTAATCCATAATAGGGAACAAAAACCACTTAGAAATTCTATATGTTTAGCCATTAAGATAAAAGACCACGAACTGAAAAGAGTGGAGACAAGATTATGAGTCTTCACAACATATGGAAATCCTACTACACTTTACCAATTATAGATAACCACTTAGTCCTAAGGTAGAGCTTCTAGTATTATCTTTGATCATTCATCCTAGAATTGAGAAATGAGGATGTTGGTTCCCATTAAAAAGTAGAACCTGAATTATATATATATATATATATATCAAAGTGACATCACCTAATGTGGAAGGTGGCAACAAAAAAATTAATAATCCCTTGGCCAGGTCTATAGACTAACTCTCTGACCTCTAAAAGAGTGTTACAACTAAAATTAATTACAAATAAAGCTTTATTATTGAATAACTACCAATGGTCAAAAAAATTGGGGTCACAACTCTATCCTCGATACAACCCACATGGATTTGATATAGTGCAAGATAAAATGAGCATCCCCCCTATTTCATCTTATTCTTCAAGGTTATGATTTCACTTTATTTACCTTGTTGAGCATAATTATCTAGGCATATGGAGGTTTTATTATTCTCAACATTAACAAATAAAAGTATGTAGAGCCTATAAATAAAATAATATTATTCATACAATATTTCTAAATGTAACATGAAATTGGATTTTAGAGTGAAAAAAATGAATAACACATGCCTCAAATGCAAGTCTATAGGGAACATAATCATAATCTACTAGACTATAATCTTCCCAGTATGTTAGAATAAAATAATAGGCTACTATAACACTACATTAAATATTGGATCATACAAATCAATTGCTTACTTATGAGAATGAACAAGGAATAGTATTAAAACTATTCATAAAACTTTATTCAAATTTAATAGTCAACCTCCCTTAACAATTAGTCCATTACAAGGACACTTTATTGCATCAAGGACCCATCCTTCCCATACAATGCATAAGTACTTATTCAAGGTCAAAATATCCCATATGAGGTAAAAGTGTAGAGATCAACCACTATATATTATGAACCTACTAATA
Organism: Torreya grandis; assembly: GCA_037957365.1. Classification (NCBI taxonomy): domain Eukaryota; kingdom Viridiplantae; phylum Streptophyta; class Pinopsida; order Cupressales; family Taxaceae; genus Torreya; species Torreya grandis. Next base: position 1,871,178 of record JARHVA010000957.1, on the reverse strand, counting down.
TAATGGTTTACCTCTAATAATGAATATTTTCTTTATGATACATAGGTATCAACAAGTTTACATTCTAGAAAATGAGATAATATTTCTAGAGTAGAACTCAAGGTTTTATTTGTTGCAGAGTACCCTACTCTAGAACAAATGAAATTGGAAAATAAATTTATTCAATCATGTTTTCATCTAGAAACAACTTAATATAACAGTATCATATAGACATGTTCAAATTTTGTACAATGTAGTGAATAAAAACACTACTACTCCTTTCTATAATTACACTACTTAGAAAGGTTACGAGTGGCTTTCACCATACCTCTCTATGGTTAACAAGCTTAAAGGTCTTGGAATATTCAGTCCTCCCTCATAGTTTGGGGGATACATTACAATTTTATTTTTTTCATGTGTTAAACCTAAGAAGGATCATTTTACCTAGTGTTTGCTTCATCAAAGGTTTCTTATAGGTATAAGGCTAATTTAACTAGGGGTTGTGTGGCTCTGATGCCCATTCTTTGGGCACTTGGAGACTATCATACATTTTTTTGGTTTTTCCCTAAGGCCTAAAATTCTTTTATTTTGATACATTATTTTTGTAGACCTTTTCATCCAAACCCCTTTAGTTGATTTCACACACTCTTGGGTGACATACCATAAATGCCCCTCATTTCACCAAATTTTGGCATTATTTCAAAGTGAAAACTCTAGTTTGGATATGTAAATAAAGTAATTCAACTTTATTCTCCAATGTTTCTAATGACATTCAATTTTCTATATATAATAAGGTTATGTTTATTTCTAATTTTCTTCTACATATACAAGTGCAAACTAAAAATGTGGATATGGAGTTGGATCATCTACAATAGTTACTTCACCACTAGGTTGATTCCCCCTATAATTTTTCTTATATGCCACCCTTCCCCCTCAGAATACACCATCAAGAGGTGGTAATGACCCTCATCAAGGTGGCCTTTGTCATAAATGATCTTACCATTATTCTCAAAATTGTGCTACCAGTTCTCCATCATGGCACCACTCTCCTCCCCTATCCCCAAGTGGAGTTTAGGGCTCTCCACCACCTTTCCCTCTATAGGCTCAAGGGTGGGGTTCTCCACCTCATTTAGACTATCATAGGTAGAGTTACCCACCCAATAATTCTTAAGCTGGCTAAAAATCACTACCAAATAAAGGCTTACTTGGGCTCAATCTGATAATTTATCCCCATCACTTTGTCTAGGATAATGAAGTGCAATAATAAGATGACCAACACCTATAAATATGTAAACCCTATTATTAAAGGAAAATATCTTCCTAGTTATATATGGGATGATCCTCCTGATCACAATCCCTTCTGTGTTGGTCTCTTTGATATTTTTAATTAATTAATATTTTTTTGATGTATTAGAGCTTTTATAGGCTTGACATAGTTTGTTTCTTATTTATTGGCTTTGGCCTCACTTATGTTTCCTAGTTTGGGCCTAGTTGTCATTGTGGCATGCTCTCTTACCACCAACATTTTTATGAATAGTCTTGTAAATGTTGATATGTTTATATTAATAATATAAGCTCTATTTTATCCAAAAAAACATTATTAAAACTTGCACTTGGTGAGTTAGGGATTGTTTTACTTCATTGGATGTGCCCTTGGTACCTCTATCAAGTATAGGAATATATAGCTATAGTTCGTTCCAAATAAGGATGCAGGTTCTTATCACTTAACTCTTGATTCTATACTTAGGTAATATATTTCATTTTATCCAACCAATTATAATGGTAAAAATGATTACAAGGTTCTTTCTAATAAAATTTAATGGTAATTCAATACCTTCCTTTTGGTCCCTTCTAATAGTGAAAGTGTTATTTGAGACAAGTGGATATTGAGACTCTGATCACTCTTCTTAGGGATTTAGAGATAAGTATAGTTCATAGAAAAACCTAGTAACGCCTCCATCAAGACCATGTATTCCTATAACCAAGAGTACTTATTTCATGAAAATTAATATAAATCAGTAAAAGTGCCATGCATTGGGTAGTTTTTTTCTAATTTAATCAAGCTATGTGTACACTATAAAATGAAAATAACCTATTTCTACTATTTAGTTAGTTTCCTTATCCATATCAAGACTAAAACTTTACCAAGATTACCATAATAATTTTATTCCATTCTTTCATTATATATATAGACCTTACTCTAGGAAACTATATTGAAAGGATCAGAGAGAGATTTTTAATATACCAAAATATTGAGATATCCTTGTGGTTGTCCACTTTAGGGTCCTAATTCAACTATAGCAATATTTTATAACTAAAAAAACTTTATTTTCCTAGAATAAATGTGTAATAACAAGAATACAACAAAATTTAACAAGTGTTCCTCATTCTTATACTAAACTAAAGTATGCACCAAGAAGTCCTTCCAAACAAATTTACACTATTTTAGAAAAGTCTAAAATCTCTCCAAGTGTGAATATCATGATTACTACAATAATAATTAATGAATAATACAAATAATAGTATGAGACTCCAATTGATTCCATTAACACAAAATTCAATCTCCATAATGTTAATTAAAATGCCTTTCTTGAACTTAGAGTAAAGTATATGCAAGCAAAGCATGACATAAGTAACATTATGACTTCCTTCATACTTTATCATAGGTAGCATAGATATAAGGATATTTTTCTTATTATAGTTAGGAATGAAACTATATAAATGTAATGTTTAATCCAAACGTATTCATTTAAAATCATCATTTATGTAGTAATCACCATAAAGGTTACTATACATGTTTCTAACTGCAAGAAATCATAAATCTTGAAGCATGGAAATAACCCCATCTAATGCCATGTTTCATTAACTAGCATAAACTTGAACCACGTAGCCATTTTTAGTGTTGGGATACATCACACACAATCTATCTAGTCTAATAAGGACCCTAAACATAGGTCAATCCTTGCCTTTCAACCTATGTTTTAAGGTAAAATTTAGACATGTTTGCATAGATCATATAGGAATGATTGATATGTAGAGTACTAAAATTGGGTTTGAGGGAAAATTTTCATTATACTAGAATGAAAATACTAAAATCAACTCATAACTTTTAATAATGTAATCCAGCTGAATTAGGACATGATTATTGTTTACATAGGTCAAATTGGAATGATTGATATGTAGAACAAGAAAATTGGGTTTGAGGGAAAGTTTCCATTAGAATAGAATGAAAATATTAAACTCAACTCATAACTTTTAATAATGTAAGCCAACTGAATTAGGATGTAAGTATCTAGTCAATCAAACTATAACTATAACTACAAGAGAAAAATGTAAGCTAAATGATGTCAATAAGATGTCATTTCCTTTTTTGGGGGGCACGCAAAGAATTCAACTTCCAAAATACAATTGTATCACTCTCATTCCAAAATAACATGGTGAAATAAAAATTATGGACAATGTTACCCATAGTACCCACATGATGGAATACAAAAATATATAATGTAATGAGTTAGGGAGGTAAGGCCAAATTATAGCTACTAATATATATTTCATAAAGCTACTAAGGAAACCACTATAACATTCTTAAAACTTATATTATTTACTCAAGCTTACATCCATGAAGTTTTAATACAATTGTAATGAAACCCTTAGTTTGCAGGAACTCAATCTGACCAATTACACCATGTATTAGTCTTTTAGAAGGAAATCAAACCAATAACAAAATGTTATTGTATTATAAACAAATCATTCTTATAATCCATAATAATATTCCAACTTTGGATCTTACAACATTTGATATATATTAGAAAGTATAACCCTTAATTTATAAACAATTGAAAGGAGAGCCAAGTATAGGTATGATTGCTTAGGTAGTTTTGAGTTTAGAGCATTAAAAAACATCTTAAGAGTAACTACTACTGATATCTATGAAAATATAACTACACCAATAAACATGTCCATTTATATTACTATATCCAATTACCACATTCATACATAATAGTATAAATATTTGGGATGGACATCAATATGCAATAGGGTTTCTAACATATCTATTCAAGTGAGAAATCCTTCAAGTTATTTCATCAAATTCTTTAGAGATAAACCAATACTAATCATATGCATATGTATCATTTAATTATTTGAGAGTTCATGATCCAATAATAAGCACAAGATACATAACTCTTTAAATGAGTAATTTATATATAATAATTACTAAACCCATTATGTTTGCCCAACCAGACCATCTTCAATGTAATATCATGAAAAATCATAGACCTATGCTAATTTAACAAAGGATTGTCACTAACAATTACACCTAAAGGTGTAAAAGAAACATTGATAGATATAGGAGGGGTTATTTCCTAAAAATTTAGATACCTTGAGTTTTTATATGCTAAATTCCCTTTTTTAAGGTAGTGAAAGCTTTTTATTGTGTGAAATATAATGGTATTTGGTAGATTATATGTCTTTTTTGAATATAGAGATACATTAAAATTTGGAAAACAAAAATCATATCCATTAGAATAACATGAATCATGACTTATAAGGTGGTAAATGGTGACTAACATATCCTTTAATATTTATTGGCTCTCCTCCCAAGGGAATTTTAAAAATATATAATCTAGACTACCACCTTCTAAAGCTTTTTTATCTTGGTTATAATTGAGTAAACCAATTGAAAAATGATTTTTATGCACAAAAGGCATAATGAATTAGACTTTGTTTTGAATTCCTTATGCATTTTTCAAATGCAAATTTAAAAAATCTAGATAATCAATCATCATCAATATATTATTTTTACTTTCCTATCATAGGCTAAATAAATCTAAATATTGTGAAAAAAAATTAATTTGTTCCTTGTATATTAAGACAAATGAGAAAACATTAATCCTAGATGTATGATCTTTATAAGAGATGCATATCCATGCCTACATGTGATTCATACTCCTTAAGATCAAAAATGTGAGATGGAAAGTAACTTCAATGCTCTCCTATATCCAAAATTTTTTATAAATAAAATAAAGAAACTATTTACCCAAAAAAATGTGGATTTTAAATGATTCATGCAAGAATTATATATCTCAATTCTTCCCCAATTTATGTAATGTGATTGTTGTTTGGTGAACTCTCTAAGCTTAATTTATTTATTTCTCAATGTGTCCATCCCTAAAATACCCACAAATCCATTTTCATTATTTTATTTAATTAACCACCAAATGTAGGAATGAAGAAAAAAATAAAGGCATATATAATTTTAAACAAAATAGAAAAGAATAGCTAAATATATTAACATATAATGCTCGATATATTGTGTGTTTATTATATTTCATATCAAATCCATGGAATGAAAGTTCTCAAGAAAATAAATTTTCTAATTTTTAGTTGTAAATAAATTCATGAGTGGTAAGTAGACCAAACCAAATCTTAAAAATATAAGAGTAGAATAAATAAATAAATAAATAAAATGGCTATGACCAAGTGACCTAAAACAACAATACATATCAAGTTTGCATAGTTTCAAGTGCTAATTGATATTACCAAGAACTAATTGATGGTTTTCATCATACAAATCACATTTTTCATAGTTCACCAATGAAGGTATCCATTTTTACAAGGGATGCTAAGCCTTACAATATTCTATGGCATTACATCATACCTATCTAGTCACAGACTATTGAGCTATGTAAACCAATTGTCAACATGATAATTAAATAAAGAAAGCACCAAATAAAATATTATCTAATTTTAAATTAGAATAGGATATACAGTAATAGAGAATAAATATTTTCAATCCTAATAGGTGAAACCTTAATAGTATATTTTAAACTCTTACAAGTTGGAAAATAACAAAACTCTCACAATGTTCCCATCCAAATATTTAAATCATCACACAAGATTTATGTTCATTCCAATTTCTTATAGAAGAGATAATAATGTAAGATAACATTAAATCTGATTTCATACTTCAATGTCATGCATTTTTCCCAAGGAGATTCCATCATTTATTAGTATTATAGTATCATAATATGCTTTGCATAATATAAGGTAGAATGTGTGTGTGTGTGTGTGTGTGTGTGTGTGTGTGTGTGTGTGTGTGTGTGTGCATGTGCGCATGCACACATGCATTGATATCACTATAACATCAAACACTAAGTCTACGTATAATATAAAAAATGTTATATCTAGTTATCTTATTATAACTAGAATCAATAATTTATTGATCTATATTTTTTATTTAAGAGATAATTACATTTATTTGTTAATAAAGGAAATTGAATTATCCTAAATATTATCCTAAAAATCTAAGCCTAGTCTTTGATTGTCATGCATAAGACTACGTTGAGATTTAAAAATATTAGTTATCATTTTGATTAATGATTAATGTGGAGTTGTTTAGTAGAAATACTCGAGGCTTATAATATAGTGATCATGCAAAAATATTTAAACAAAATAAATGTTTAATAAAATTGAATAAATTTTGAATGAGAGCGAAATTAGGGATTTATAGTATGATTAATGGAAGATAATTATGGATTAGATGAGTTTAAATGAAAATTTGGGATTATGCATGGACTACAAACTTGAGTGAACAATGGTGCATGCAAATTTTGAATGGAAATATGTTACCAAGGAGAATATAATAAGAGGGAGTCATGGAAGAGAAGGAGGCACACAGAAGAGGAGAATATAGTATAGAGTAGTGAAACAAAGGCTTTCAAGTTCTTGGAGTTTCAATTTAGAAGCATTGAGAACGTTGGTAATATTATTAAAATCAATTTATTAAGGAAATTTGTGTATGGTTATGATTCTTAAGGTCCAAAAAATGAATTTTAATTTTAAATGGATATATGCTTACCCTTGTGGATGGTTTGGTCATCCATAAAACTAATCCATTATCCCCAAAACCTAAGATTTTGATTTAGATCTTCTAGGATGTTACAACCGTAGGTTTAAATGAAGTTATATAGATAACAACATATATCCCTAGTTAAGGAAAATGGTAACTGAGTGGACATTTTATATTCAGATAAAGATTGAGTTTTGTTAAACATATTATACATAAATACTCAGTTAATTGAGTATGCAGTTTTAATATGGGAATAGTGTGTTATCCTTGTTTTAAAAGATATAGACTAAGTCAATAAATTGTTAAATAGGTTTCTCTTTAGGGGAAATAGGTATACCTTCATTTTTGAAATATTATGAATATTTCTAGGTTACAGTCGAATTTGGGTTGATCATGAATATATGATGAATAAACACATTTATTTTAATCAATGAATGTATGTATAATTGAGTTCTATTTTCTTTGATAAAAAGAATTGAAAATAAGGCACTTTTATACATATAAATTGGGGTTTTTACTTCATTCAAAAACATGAAAATGTTGAATGGGTTTGAAAGGGGTTTTCTATGTTATCAAAATTGGAATTGAATCATTTGGAACACATAAGATGTGAATGTTGATATATAGATCATGTACCATATGTGACATTTAAAATAATGAATACATATATATTTAAGTCGATTGTATCATATCATTTTAATTAGATATTGTAAAAAAGATACAATATGGATATCTATACACAATTTATTTATATATATCTAAATGATATAGACTATGTATTCTATAAAGTTGAATAAAGTATATATACATTTATGTTTGTATATGGTTTAAAAACTTGAATAGGACATACATTTATAGATATAAACTGTATTTATAATAGTCACATGGAATTGTGAGTTAATGTATACAAATAAACATAAGTCTTTTGTTTTAAACATTGTAAATGTATGCATATGAATGAATTGTGCATAAAATACTATGACTGTTTATACATAAATCAATAGACTATGCAAATAGGTCTGAAATACTATGAGTATTTATATACATAAATAGACTATGTAAATTTGATCTGAAACTTTTAGTTTATATGTGTTTGAGTAAGAGTATTATAAGGACTGCATGATTGTGGATAGAGTAGTTTTATATAATGAATTTGACTTCTAATCCGTGAACTTATGAATTCAAATAAGTCATAGGCTAGAAATGATAACCATGAGAGTTTGATTTAAATAGAGAACATAATCACTATGATAATAATTATTAATTATTATCCATTATACTTGATAACTCATATCATTAAATAATCAGTTGAAATTGGGGAAATAATAGAGAAATGGGATTAGGAAAGAGCCTAATTAAAAATGTCTTTTATGTTAAATAATTAAAATAGGGGATATAGTAATATTAAGACCCTATTTGTTTCTTGAAGCCTTTCTCAAGAAATTTATTATCTTTTAAGATTTAAAAGAATAATGAAAAGTTTTGTTAGTGGGGCAAAATAATAATTGTGTATTAAATTATATTTATTATGGGGTATATAAAATGCATGATGCATAAATATAATAAATATACCCATAGGATAACTTAGGTTCTCATATATGTATATAACTTATATTTATAGAATGGGATGAATGTCTGTAATTATAGATGTGTTAAGTAAATTAAGTCTCAAAAATTATGATATATAGGGAACTATAATTATATGCATAAAGGCCTCCTAAAAATCATATTGATTTTTAATAACGAAAGATTGTGTGTTTTTTTTTTAATATTGATATTTTGATTATATATGACTACCATATGCAAATGAGTAAAATGAATAATATACTATGATATTGTTAGTTTTAAAATAATTAAAGTTACTTAAAGATTTAAGTAATGCAGTCTAAGTTTATATTTTTCCCAATTGGTAATTAAACTTGTTATGTTATTTTATTATTGTGTAGAATAATATTGTAAAGATTCATTCATACATTTGACAGACTAAATGTCCGTATTGAGAATATTCATTTATTTAGCATGTTTTAAACCTTATAGTATACATAATATGTATGAACATGTTGTTTATTTATATGTTAACCAAATATTGCATTGTTGGTAATAACTAAGTACTGAGATGGACTTCACTAGCTTACTTAGCACCACCAATTCTAGATGAAGGTAATCCGATCAAGTAGTGTGTATGAATTTAACTGATCCTAAAAACAAAAAGCTATTTGAAAATTTTGTTCAAAATAATGTTTAGATAGACATTGTCATTTCATATGTATAATTTACATGCTTGTGTGATATCATGTTAGAATTTATTTATTTATGGTACACATCATGTAGTAGATATACTACAGTACATGGGTACTAACATGTCTCTTTGGATTCTTACACCATCATTATCTACCCATCCATGAAGGGAGGGAAATTACCTATTTGTGTAATTGTGTGAGGGACCGACTGTTTGTGGTTGGTGTGGATAAGTTCTTGGATGATGTTTTCCCTCCCCACTATAATACTTACTTTGAGACTACAATTGAGATTATACGAGATACAAGAATTAGAGTGACTAGATCTCCATGAAGTAATGTATATATTATTGTACTTATATTAAGGTATGATACCTCTAAAAAATGTAATTGATTTATAATTTTTCATTGACAGTAGTGGTTGTATTATTGTACCAGTCATGACTACATTTTAAATGTGATTACTTTTTGTATGCATTTATGATTGCTTACATAAGTTTTCAGTGATCATTAAATGTTATTGTTACATGTTTACCTTTGATTAATATACTTAGTATGTTAAGATCACTAATTAGATTCTTGAGATGTAATATAATGAAAGAATAAGTTTTGAGTAAATATTTAAAATAATTGCTACATTATTTTAGTAAATCCCTATGGGGATGTTAGACTATGGTATCATAGTTGTGGCTCAAACTCTAGGAATTAATGAGTACACTAATGTTTTCATATTAGTATTTTACTATAATGAAGAATGGTGAGAGTAAGAGCATCAAGTGAGGGTCCTTCAAATTTCAATGACAATAACCCTTCATTTGATCTTAATCAATTTGTTAATGAACAAGCAACAAAGTTAGATCAAATTTTTACAACCATGAACTAGACTAGGGAAAAAATTATAGCCCTAGAACATAAAATTCATGGACATGAGGAGAAATCCCATCAAGATGAGTGTGAAGAGCATCATGTTGAGTAGTAAATTCTTCAAGTGCATAGACATGAGGAAGTGCCTTAGGACATGAGAGCAAGTGTAGCCATAGAATTGGCAAACGATATGAAGAAGGTGAATCCACCTAAGTTTAATGGAATCATTATGGGAGATGGAGATGAAGCATGGTTGACTAAAATGGAGAATTATTTTGAGATTAAAAACTACTCTGAGGTTACCAAAGATGTTTGGGGAGCTTATCAATTGGTTGGAGAAGTAGCTACATGGTGGGCCAATAAGAATTTGGAAATGAATCTAAATTAAACCACTAGTACTTAGGAGTAGTTTGTAACAATATTTATATCAAGGTGGCTTCTTTAGTTATATTTTAACTAAAATCTTAATTTTTTTCAAAATATGAAACAAGGAGACGGATTGCGATGAGAATGAAGTCAAGGAAAGCTCATATATTGCTTCGAAGAGGTCTCTAAGTAGTCAGTCATCAAGTTTAGGTCCAAGGATTAGGTGGAAAGGTATGAATGGGTTCAATAAGATAAATATTAGATGATGAGTTATAATAAAGGTCTATGGATTCATGACATTCATGTGTCAAGTTGATAAGAAATAGGTCAAGTTGAGAGACAACAGTTCAGTCACTATATGGTAAGTATTTGATCAATTTTTTAGTAGCATTGTTTAAGTTTGAGTGAAAAGATAAGGTGGTATATGTAGAGACCCTTTGTCATTAATTTCAAGGGGGAGAGAGATTATATTGATGGAGAAGTTATCTGGATCAGTTCATTTGTGGCTTGCCATTAGTGAATAAGGGGGAGTTTCTTACAAGTTGTCATGGATGTCATATGTTTATATATGGTCATTGATGTCAAAATAAGAATGAGGTATGGTGATCCATTTGAGTGTCTTATGATACATAGTGATGAATGATTAAATGAGTGATTATAGGTTCTTGATGAAGGATGATGTCATGAAGTGATGAAGGCTTGAACATGGGATATATAGTTTGGTGCAAAAAGGAACATGATGGATCTAAGAGATAAATTCACATAGGCATAAGAGGATTTATAAGGACATTTGAACATGCATTTAAGGCATTGAAACACCCATGTATGTTTCATAATATGACTTCCAAAGTAATACATACATGTTTAATATGTAAATAAACTAGTCTTTGACTCTAACCAATCTAATTAGGGGTCCTAAGATGTTAAAATGACCTATGAAAGATGTATAGTATTTTTAGAACATTTTATAAGGTGTTTAAACATGTGAATAAGTTTGAAAGTGCATCTATAGTGGCAATAACATCAAGTTTGAGGCTTAGTCCTTGCATGAGAGACCTAGTGTGAAGGAAGCTTGGTAACTTGTTGAGAAGTGTGAGACCTATGTGAAAAAATTTGATAGTGAATGACCTTGGTATGATGTAATTTGAAATTTATGTGATGTTTTGGGAATAATTCAATAGGTTTCCAAGTGTTTTCAAGATCAAAGTAGGACTGATGGTTTTAGGCCTAATATGCATATTGGTCTAATGTGTTCTAATGAAGGGTCAAGATGAATTTACAAGGTGTTTAAGCACATGTGATCATGGATCGAGTTTTGAAAGGGTGTGTCAAGGTTTTTGACCAAGTTTGAGGTCATAAGTTGAAGGATAAAGCAAGAAAACATGTTTGAATGTCTCCTATGCATGGAGAATAAAGAGATGAGAGCTTGAAAAGGATATTTTTATGCTCATTGGCATGTGTAAACTTAGATTGGTTTCTTGAGAATTTTGGGAGAGATGAAAAAGGGTTATAGATATGTTTTCCAAGCATTAGTTTGGTATTTGAGGGGAAGTACTACATAAACAATTACTAACGTTAGAACTAGTTTAAAACCCTCTCAAAAACCTCATAGTGATCTGATTGGATAAATATTGTTGAGATTGGTCAAAAATGGATTGGTATTTTTTTTATGATTTTATGTTGTAGATGACACCTATATCCATCTCTAGGTTGTAATGGTTTGTCAGGGTAGTGAGCAAAACCTAAAGAAAAACATTTATTTTTAAAGACTTTGATGCTATAGGCAAGGTTGACAAGGTCAATATTGCATAGTCAATGGAAATTTAAAGTAAATAATTTTTATTGATGTCCATGGTGTTATTTGGACAATATATATCATCTATTTCAACTAATTTTCTCACCCAATTTGACCTTTCACTAAACTGGTAAAGAGTGAAAATAGTGAGAGAAATTAGGCAAGAATGAGAAAGTGTTTAGGGATTGGTTAAAGAGGATTAGGGATGAATCCATTTATTTTGGGTATTTTTAAAATAAATATACCTCAATTTAATTTGGTTTATAATTTTTTATAATTATCATACACAAGTAAGGAAGTGTTCTCAAGATGGTTTGTTTGAGTTGAGATGGACAATGAAAGAGTAAGTTTCAGAGTTTGATTTATATGTTACATATATGCCATTAGAACCATATAAATTTGTGTTTTAAGTTGAGATAAATATGTATAAGGATCATAAAAATTCATTATATTTTTAAGGAAGTGTCCCTAGAGGTGGGGGAAGTCATGTTTATCATGACTGGATCTTAAGCCAAAATGATAGTTCTAGGTTTGCCAAGTGAAGTGAAGAATGTGAAACCTTATGACAAGAGCAAATGTATACAATGCACTTGGTTATTTTTTTTGGTATGTAAATTACCTATTAATTATTTATGGAAGTTTGATAAATAGGTTAATAAGTTTTAATGTGGAAGCCAAAATGGCTTATCAAACTATGTGAGGATTGTGAGAAAGAGGCTTAGTAATTGGTCTATAAATCCAATGGTTGGTTATATAAAAAGTGACATATATATTTGATTTTTAATGAGAGATAATATATAAAATATTAAGGTGAATTATAAGTGTTTAATATCCCATTACATGACATAAAAATATTATTCCTCAAGACTTTGTTTTCAGGGTGTCTGATAGTGTCTATGTGTTGGTAAGCAAGATGTTTCTAAGCTATTTTATCTAATACATAAGAGTAAAAATAATGGGATGATTTTGTATATATGTCATAAGATATAATTAATTATTTTTAATTATTTTAAAGTGCATAATCAGTTTTTAAGATTCAAAAGTTCTTGATTGTACTTTGGTAGTATTTGACCATTCTGAGTGGTTATGTTGCAAGAGTGGGTTTGAGGCATTTTGGCATGTTTGGTGATGTAAAATGGACATGATGGTGACTATTAGATAATGTATGATAAATTAATGTTATTTTTTCATATTTTTATTTTTTATAATTGATTGCATGCTGCTATTTTGTAAGATAGACTTTCAAACAATGAGAAGGTTTAATGGCAACTAGACCTAATAGTGTGGTTCAAGGAGTGAGTTGATATTACAGGTGGCATGGATCTATGTGAATATTATAAAGAGTATATTTGAGATTTATTATAAGTGTTTCATGAATTTTTTAAGACTCAAAATTTTTCAAAGGGTTAGAGTGTAACGTGTGCCTTAGAGAAGGCCTAATTACATTAGGTCTCTTTTAGGCCTAATGGGGTTTTGGTCCCTATGAATGGTAACCAACCTATATGGTGAATGTTTATAGTGTTAAAAGTGATTTATGAAAAATTAAAAGATTTAATAATGTGTTTTAAGTTTATTTTATGACTAATATGGGTAAGAGGAAGTGTTTAATATATAAATAAGGCCTAATTGGCCTAATTGAGCTAGTTAGAAAGATGCAAGCGAAGGAAAGATCTCTTCGAGGAGTAGAATCAGGTAATTGAGGAAAATAAAAATAAGAGATAAACCATGATGACTATATAAAATATCTTTTTTATGTGTATGACAAGGTCCATAGATCTAATGATCATAAAAGAGACATATTGAATGAGTGAGCCTAGAAGGCTATGTGAAAGGGGTAGAAGGGTGAAGTGAGATGAATAAGGTAATATATCATCAATATATTAATGATAAGAGTGTATAGGTGTGTAAAAAATAGTGGAATGTAGATAGATAATATAGAGAGATGAATAAGAGATAACCATTAGTTGAGAGAGCAACAAGGTGTCTTAAGGAATTCAAGCTTATCTTGGCTAGGTTGGTGTTTGGTCAAGATAGAGTTGGAGTTTTCTTATGATTTGGATCTTGGAAAAGTGTCCTTGAATTATTTGGGTTGGTTAAAATTCACTTAGGGGGTTAGATCCTCCTTACAATTTAGAGCTTGTTAAAGGACTGGTTGTGTTGGTGCCTAACTAGTGAGGTATTGGTGCTCCTTATGGGGTTGGTGCCTCACTAAATGTTGTTTCATTATTTATAGGACAATAGTAAAAGTGGTGTGATAGTGGGTTTTATCCCCCATGAGGGTTTATCACATAGATTGGTTTTCATGTTTTGATGTCTTACTTCATGCTTATGTGATTTCTCTTATATGCACTGCTATATCTATATGCTAGTTTAAATGGTTAAATAATGATGAATGTAATTGAATGAAATGTTTACACACTGATTGATAGCCTTCTCAGTTGTCATGCTTCCAAAATGTATTTCATACCTATTTTCATAGTCTATTTATGTATGTATATACACTCATAATATTTTATGCACAAACTATTTAAAAGCATACATTCATAGTGTTTAAAATAAAAGACTTATGTTTATCTGTATACATTAACTCATAATTCCATGTGACTATTATATATACATATATATATCTATGTCCTATTCAATTTTTTTAACCATACGTAGACATGAATGTGTATATACTTGTCTCAAATTTATAGAATACATAGTCTCTATATCATTCAAATATATATACATAGATTATGTATATATATCCATATTGTATCTTTTGTACAAACTCCAATTAAAATGATATGATACAGTTAACTTAAATATATATTTATTCATTAGTTTAAATTTCATATATGGTACACAATGTATATATATCAACAATCACATCTTATGTGTTCCAAATGATTCCATTCTAATTTTGATAACATAGAAACCCCTTTTAAACCCGTTCAACATTTTCATGGTTTTGAATGAAGTAAAATCCCCAATTTATATGTATGTATAAAATCACCTTATTTCTAATTCTTTTTACCAAAGCAAAAAATACTTAGTTATAAATATATTCATTGATTAAAACAAATGAATTCATTCACCATATATTAATGGTTAACCCAAATTTGATATCACCTAGATATCTTCATAATATTTCAAAAATGACAGTATACCTATTTCCCCTAAAGAGAAACCCATTTAACATTTTATTGACTCAGTCTATATCTTCTAAAATAAGGGTAACACACTATTCTTGTATTATATATGCATTCTCACTTGACTGCGTATGGATGTATAATATGCTTAAAAAAACTCAGTCTTTGTCTGAATATAATCTATCCACTCTGTTCCCATTTTCCTTAACTAGGGAAATATGTCATTATCTATATAACTTCATTTAACCCTATATTTTTAACATCCTAACATATCTAAATTGAAATATTAGGATTTGAAGATAATGGATTAGCTCTATAGATGGCCAAGCCATCCACAAGGATAAGCCTGCATCCATTCAAAAGTATAGTTCATTTTCCAAACCCTAAGAATTATAAACATACACATAATTCCTTAATAAATTTAATGTAATAACATTACCAACCTTCTTAATGATTTTGAGTCAAAACTCCAAGAATTTGAAACCCTTTTCTTTGCTTCTCTATACTTTCTTCTCCTCTTCCATGTGCCTCCTCTTCCATGACTCCCTCCTATCCTTTTCTCCTTGCTGACCTCTTTCCATTCAAAATTTACATGCCACTGTTCACTCAAGTTTGTAAACCATTCTTAATCCCAAATTTTCATTTAAAATCAACTAATCCACATTTATCTTCCATTAAACATACTGGAAATCCCTAATTTATCTCTCATTTGAACTTTCTTCAATTTTATTAAACATTTATTTTATTTAAATATTTTTGCATGATCACTACATTATAAGCCTTGATTATTTACACTAAGCAAGTCCACATTAATCATTATTCAAAATGATAACTAATACTTTTAAATCTCAATGTAGTCTTATGCATAATAATCAAAGACTAGGTTTTGATTTTTATGATAGTATTTAGGATAATTCAACCTCCTTTGTTAACAAATAAAGGTAATTATCTATTTATGAAAAAGATAGATCAATCAATTATTGATTCCAATTATAATAAGATAATTTTTTTAGTAAATTACTAGTGTGTGTGTGTGTATATATATATATATATATATATATATATGTGTGTGTGTGTGTGTGTGTGTGTGTGTGTGTGTGTGTGTGTGTGTGTGTGTGTGTGTGTGTGTGTGTGTGTGTGTGTGTGTGTGTCTTTCTTTATTTTAGTAGCTTGACTTATATTGATATTCTCGAATATCAATAATAGTAAGCTTAATGTTTAATAACATTTTAAAGATATTTTACTAGTCTCTATATATATAATATTAATTATATATCTTTTATTTTATTTACATTTCAAAAATCATAGAGAAACATAAGTAATGTAACCTTATATAATTCTATTCTAACACCAAGCAATGAGACTCCATATAATATACAAAATAAAATCACATACAATATTTATTCCATAACTATGTATTAAAATTTAAAACACACAAAATCTAAT
Source organism: Torreya grandis (assembly GCA_037957365.1). Classification (NCBI taxonomy): domain Eukaryota; kingdom Viridiplantae; phylum Streptophyta; class Pinopsida; order Cupressales; family Taxaceae; genus Torreya; species Torreya grandis. Next base: position 1,854,507 of record JARHVA010000957.1, on the reverse strand, counting down.
ATCTAACTCTAATTAACTTTCAAAACATACTAACTCTAATAATCTAAACACATAATGCATATCACATTTTAAATTTAATGCGGTGTGTGCAAGGGTCTTAGAAATTCCTCTATCATTTTTCATGATCTCCATCTACGTTACCCTCTTTGATTATGCTCTTCTTCTATCATGCTCTGAGGGATGAACTCTCCTGCATCTAAATCATGACAAGAAGGTAATTAGTCAAGTATATCATGATACATATAAAATAATACTATAACAATAAATGTAACATAATAATTATGTACATAATTTATAATTATCCATCTCATAATAATGAACTCATGAAATCTAAGTAATATACATATGTCCCATAATAACATATGACTTAAAATTTAGTTAAAAAGTAATAAATCAATTTAACAACCATATTAATCCATGGATAATTAGGTAAATCAGTTTAATGAGAGAATCAAGATGTAACATCAGTCCTCCCTAAAACTAGTCATCATTCTGATGACACTTATTCAAACAATAGTTATGATTAATAAATAGATTTTACCAAAAAAATAACATAGTATCTAGCATCAAAGTAAGCAAACAAATGTAGAATTAGCCTGTAGAACTCATCATAATCCTCTCAAGTAGCACTATCCTTAGAGTATTTTTCCCACAAGACCTTGCACTGTGACACTTTTGTATTACCCAAATAAAATTTATGAGTGTCAATTACTCTGATTGGGTCTTCCATGACCACCCTAGGATCTAGAACTTGGAAAGCATTCCAATCCAACACATGTGAAGGATTAACTATATACTTCTTAAGATAAGATAAATGGAAGACATTATACAATAGATCTAGGGTTGATGGGAATGTAAGCCTATACACTACAAGGTTGACAAATTTTATAACCTTGAAGGGTCCCACATATCTTAGTGGAATTTTTTCTAACTTCTTGAATTTAATTGAGATTTTTTGTATCTTGACCCACAAAAATACTTTATCACCTATTGAAAACTATCTAGTTATTATCTTCAGATCAACATATCTCTTTAACCTATCATTGGCCTCAACCAATCTCTTTCTAATTATTTTGACTTGATTTTTCATTTATGAAAGCATCTGAAGACCACAGACTACCCTATCTTCCAACCTATCCCAACTGATTGGTGTCCTGCACCTTCTTCCATGAAGTGTTTTAAATGGTTCCATCTTTAAAGTAGATTAGTATGAGTTGTTGTATGTAAACTCAATCAATAGAAGGTATTCTTCCCATTTGTATGGTTGATCCATACAATACATATGAAAGATATCATCTAACACTTGATTAACTCACTTAGTTTGACCATCAATCTATGGGTGATATGTAGTACTAAAGTTTATTTACATACCCAAAGATGAATTAAAATTTAAGTAAAATCTAGAAGTCATTTTTGGATCATGATATGATATGATCTTCTCTGAAAATCCATGCTATTAATACACTTACTTAACGAATCTCTTCTCAAGAGTTGGTGCATCATCTGTCAAATTACTTGGTATAAAATGTGCTACCTTGGTTATTTTATCAACTATAACCAAGATCATGTCATGCTTATTTCATGATAATGGTAATATTTGGACAAATTCAATAATGATCACCTTCCACTTCTAATTTAGTATATCATGTGTATATAATAATCTATCTAGATGCACGTGTTCAACTTTCACTCACTAACATTTCAGAGAATGTGACACAAAGTTTACTTCATCTTTCTTGATTATTTTCCATAAGTAAAGTGGTATAAGATCTACCATTAGCTTAGTTACTCTCTGATGTTCTGAATATAGGGTGTTGTACAATTCTTTTAGCACTATGCTCCTCAAATTGTCCCTATCTAACACATACATCCTTCTATTGTATCATAGACGATCACATTCTCTATGTTATATCCTTTATACCTAAGTTTTTGAGCATTCTTAGATAAAGCTTTATTGACCTGATCATGAAATTCATCTCCTAGTGAGAACTCAATCACATGATCCTTGAAATTACTCTTGATAGTAGCCACAACTACTATGTACCTTCTACGACTCAAGGCATCAAATAATTTTTTCTCTTTTCCTTTGATGTAATTGATATTAAAGTCATAATAAAATAAAAACTCTAACTAGTGCCTCTGACAAGAATTCAAATTTGGTTGGGTGAAGATGTATTTGAGTCCCAAGTTATCAGTCTTGAGCTCAAAACATTTTCCCACTAAATAATGTTTCTAAATTTATAAAGCATGAATAATTGTTGCAAGTTGAAGATCATGAGGGGAGTAATTCACCTCATAGGGATTCAACTTCCTTGAATAATAAGATAATAAAAAACCATCCTACATAAGGAATCCTCATAGTCTATCCTAGATGCATTAGTGATCACTTAAAATTGACCATTGGGATCGTGAACTCTTAACATTGGTGTAGAAGTAAGCCTTATTTTCAATTCTTAAAAAGATACTTCAAACTTATTTGACTAGATAAAAGTTTGAATCTTAAATTATAGAGAGGTAATCATATTGGTATCTTGGAAAATTTTAAAACAAATTTCTTGTAATTACTAATACCTTACATATCCTTACCTCATGGACATTATTTGGTGTCGGTTGTATGCAATAAAAAATACATCATGTATATAAATCAATCTTAACTCAAAGAAGATATATCATAACATACCCTTCTGATTAGTGTCACATTTGTTAAGCAAGAACATGATCAATATGGAGATCTGCTAGACCTGATTAGGGGATATCTTATCATTATACATGGTGCTAGGGAGGGTTATAAAGCCTCCAGTCAAGCACAATCATGCAATAACACTAAGGGGGTCCTATGTTTTGATATCTCATTAAACTAATAACAAGTAAATTAAATCTAATCTAGTGCTCACCAAATCTTGTGATACAATATGAGGGGTTAGTAAACAATAAAAAATATGCATAGAAAAATATCAATTAAGCTATGTATGAGGAAGACCCTAATACATGGAATAAAAAGAGTAATATTATTCAAAGCCAATACTTATACTACTTCTATTTACTAAATATAGGAGCAAAGTTAAAGAATACTTACTTGAATGATGAACCCATCCAATCTCTCCCTTGGTGAAAGGGGCTTTGAAAGAGGTTATTATGGTTTTCAAGGATCACTAAGAAAGGCTAAAGCATCCAAGACTTATCCACAGGACTAGATTATCCAAGTAGAAACCCTAAGTTAAGAATCTTCAAGTAGAATCTTAGAAGAGTGGATTGTAAAAAAGTGAAAGCGAATAATAAATCTTGATTGAATATGAAATAATGATTAAATGATCTTGTATATATAGGTGGATTTGACCCTAAACTCTTCTAAAAATTTCAGCCGATAGGGTTGACCTAGTTGACCTAGCATAATTTTGGATAATTATTCACTAGGTCATAAGCTAGGTTGGCCAAGAGCCAAACTAATTCCTAAATGAAAATCACTAAAAAAGTATAGGTTTGACCTTGTCAACCTAGTAAATTCAATTGTAAAAAGGGACTTAAGGTGAGAAAAAGAGGGATGGAGAGTGTAAAATACTAGAGGAGGGTGCAAAACAGGAGTAATAGCTTAAGGAATGGTTTTAGGAGTTGGTTGGATTGGTAATAATGGGGTAATAAGGGATAACAATCTTGAAAATCATTAATGGTCTACCTACCCCTCTATTGGTGCACCACTTAGGGTGTGAACTTAGAAAGATTGAATCTCAATTGGTTCTTAAAAGATGTAAAGTATTAGTATTTGATAAAAGTTAAAAATATTATGTGTATACATATGCACCACTCAAATATCATCATGTGTCACTAAGGTGCAATAGGGGATGGTTCTTCAAGAAAGAATATAGGATCACATAACATTGATGCTAAAAAAAATTTATTGTATTATAAAAAAAAAAAATTTAAAGTAAATGACTAAAAGGGAAATAACTAAAAGGTAAATGATTGAAAAATAAATGACTAAAAATAAATGTGATGCATATATTGACCTACCTTTATCGTTGGATGGTTGTCTATTGTGTTTTTAGTTTTTATTGTGTAGGGCACAATGGCTTCTTTCGAAAAACCCAAGAATACAAAACTAAAGAGTAAAAACAAATAGATTCAGGAAAGCTAAGATAGTTGGTGTTATGTGGATGAGATGTACTTGGTAATTTGGCAAGCTGGGGTGAAAAGTGCTATGTTAGATCAAATGACCAAGTTAAAACAAGAGTAAATTGGGTAACAAAAAATCCAAGGCTATTAAATACCAAAAAACTCAAAAAATTAAACTGTAGATTAAATTTTACTCTACAATGCATATAAACTCTCGGTCAAGCACCACAATTTTGGTTCCTGTGCACCTCGTGCAAGGAAGCAAAATTTTGAAGCAAAGGGCCAGTTCATTTTGCCTAAGTTTCAAAGTGCAGCGGAAGCTACCAAGTCTTTCCCTTCGAGTGTGGGTCCTTTTCCCCTTTTGTTTCCTTTCATTTCATTCTTGGCCTAAGTTGTGATTCAAGCAGAGGTCACCAAGTGTCAATCTCTGGGAAATGAAGCTAGGCAGCCACAGTTCCCTAAACACCTTTTGTAACTTTTAGGAGAACCATGGAATGTGCCACGTACCTAGTAGCAGTTAAGTAGAATTTGCCACATGTCAGCATCTGAGTCCCATATCGACATCCACTTTTCATTCAAAGACTTTCAACAAGCTAAGCAATAGAGAGAGAGCAGAAAGTGCCGGGTGGTAGTTGCGGAGGCCCTAATTTTCATTTTTGAAGAAGTAGCGGAAGCCACCACATGTCATCATCCATGGAACTTTGGTCCAATGCTTTCATCTAAAGGGCATCATTTCATTTTGATAGGTATCGAAGTGCAGAAAAGACTGCCATGTGTCATTGTCTGAGGTCCCTCTCTACTCCATCCCGAGAGAAAGCAGAGGATGCCACATAAACCTAAAAGGAGAAGCGGAAGATGCCACATATCTTCCTAGAAGCTGTGGAAGCCTCCACGTGTCATCACTCGAGAGATCATCTTCTCATGTCATCACTGAATAAAGATTGTGGTGGGCCTCAGGAGTTACTTCAAAGTCTGTGGAAGCTGCCAGGTGTCGCCATCCGTAAGAGTCCGTTATGAGTCCCGAATAAAACTACAGCACAGCCAAGGAAAGGGAGAGGGCCACGTGTCTTCGATAAACCTGGTGGAGAGTGCCAAGTGTCATTTTATGATGCTTTGAGGATTTTTAGAAAATTGACTAAGTGTCCTCTCCCATTTCAAACATAACGGAGTGTTCTGTGTATCTTTTGCCGCAAAGCGAAATGGAGGGAAAATGGGCTGGAATTATTTCAGGTAGATGGAATAGTTCATTTGGTATATTTTTGGAGCCCCCACATCATTGAAGGCACCATATGTTTTTCCCCTATGAGCAAGGGATGGAGAAGATCATGTGAGAAAGGGGAGTAATCAAAGGAGACACCTAAGCCTATATAAGAAGGATTGTAAAATGTAAAAAGGGGGGGGAAGATTTATGATATTTTAGACTTCTTGTAATTTTGACCAATAATATCATTTGCTCTTGTCTTGATTTCTTGAAGTTGTAAAATTTGATACAATCATGCATGTTTCTATGCCCATTATGTGGCTGAATGAATTAAGGAAATTTAAGCTCCATGCCTTGGTTGGTGTTACATGTGTCATTTACACAGTAGTCTATGCTGTAGATTTGCTAGTGTTGTGATTGGAAATGTTATTTACTTTTGTCTCATTTTCTGGAATCTGAAGTTCTACATAAATGTGTGTGACTTCTGTGCCTCTTATGTGATTGAAGGGTTCTATTAAGAAGATTGAACACTATGCCTTTGTTGACAAATCCTATATCTCAGCAAAAGACTCCCCTGTTGTGAGCCTCTGATTGTATTATTCCAATCATTTACATTGATCATGCACCTATCTACTCTTAAATGTAATTGAATCATATAATAGTTTCTCTGTGCTTAGGTTAGGATTAGGATTACACTCAGGTGCATTGCCATAGTTAGGTTTCAATTCCTGCATTTATGTTTCTGTTTAATCTCCTATCCTTTTTCTCCAATACTCGATATAAAAGAAGAGACTAGCTTCTATAAAATTTGGAGGTTGTTTCAAGCCACATCATCCTATATCTTGAAACTTACCATTATTGTTAATTAAAATCAAGCACAATTTTAAGGCATCAACAGTTTTTGGCACACCCGATAGGACCAGTCTTGAAGTTTCTATCAAGACCGCATGAACCAGAGAGCTACGAGGAGTCAGAGCTATGGACCAATCACCAGATCACAATCTGCTGCAAGTCTAGGTATTATTTTTCCACCTTTGGTAGTTAGTCCAAGAAGAAGAGCTAAACACTTTCTACCAGTACCGAACATGGGAGCCAACGTCCCTCTAAGAAATTATGTGAGCTGGAACACTAGTAGCCCCTTAATCCTCCCAACACCACTAGCTGTTTGGGATTCTATTCTAGGAAATGCTCTAAAAGCTCTACCCAAATTTAGTGGGCAAGACTCAAAGACACCCGTGGAGCATCTTCAAGATGTATCAGATGCCTATGCCATACATGGTGTCATGGAGCAAAATGTGGCCTTAAGATTGTTAGCAGCCTCATTCAAAGGAAAGGCGGTAAAATGGTATCTGTCTTTGACCCCAAACACCATTTCTACATGGGACCAGCTTGGAGATCTATTTTTTGAAAGATTTTCAGAGAAGGGTGATAAGTCTTCCTTGTTACATCAATTGATCACTATTCAGAGGGGACCACAAGAGGACATGACTGACTTCAATACTAGATTCCAAAAAACTTGGGACAGAATCCCTGTTGCGGCTAAACCACCACCTAGTATGGCCATAGTATTCTATCTCAAGGCTTTAAATTCATATATATTTGTCATGACTTAGTCACTGGGAGGACACACTTTGCCGACAACCTATGACCTTGTGGTCAGAGCTGAAAATCATTTAATTGATGCCAAAAAGCTACCTCCAAGGCCTCCCATGCCTATGTTCCCAAAAATCTCCTTGCATTTACCTCAAGAGGTTCCAAAATATGTCAGCCCCCTTGTGTCTATGTATACTTACCCCTCATCATCTGTGGAGCAGGTGGTCCCTGCTCAATCATCTGAGATGGATGATATCAAAAGTATGCTAAGGACATTCTCCAATGAGCCAATTAATATGAAGAGGCAGTAGAACACTTTCCCTAAGCCTCCTTATCAAGGCTATCAAGGGAATAGGTTTTCATCCCAATCGAACCAGTATCAAGGCCCTCCAAGGCAAACCAACAATCAAACAACAAATCAATTAGTTGTTGTTCCCACACCCTCACAGACCATTCCCCCCAACTCAAATAGGGAAATGGTTCCAGGTCAGAATAATTATGTGGATGATAATAATTCTTGGTGTTTTCCTTGTAATGATGCTCACACACCCATAGATTGTCCTAGGGGCAACTTGCAACAAAGGGTAGCTGAGCAGAGGAGAATGGATGGCCAGTTTGCTAGTACCAATAATAGTCAAGCATACCAGTCTCCTGGCATGTAAAATTTGGTTCTAGTGGCTCAGATGCAAGGAATGTCCTTGCAACAGGAGGAAGAGAAATCCACGAAACACATTTTGTTCTCATTGGTTAAGGATGAATAAATAGTCGTTTTAAATGAAGCATCCACCTCCCAAAGGCCAGTAGTGCAATCCGACTACTATACCAGGTCAAAGAGGAGAATGGTGGAGCAGCCCGAGATTGCAAGTGGTGAAGTCAAGAATAATCCTTCATCTCAGGGGAAAAAGAATGCTGCTATTAGACAAGAAGTATCTCAACTGATACAAGATCAAGGGATCCCTGTCCAGATTCAAGAAAAGACAAGGTATCCATATTTCCAAAAAACTCAGTCTTTGGTGCCGGTCAATGTAGTGGACCAATTAAAGAGGACTCCAACACAAGTATCTATATGGGATATCTTGACTATCCCTGAGCAAAAGTCATTACTGTAAGAAGCTCTGCAAGGGAAAATAGTGCCTGAAGGTACTGTTACCAAGGGAGGACCTGCTGAAAAGGAAAAGCTCAAAGACTCAGTTCCTCCAATGACAACAACCTTCATGGACAATGCAGCACAAGTAAGTAAATCTAAGCCAGAGCCTTTCTATTTGAATATGATAGTTGGAAAGAAACTTATACATAATTCATTGATAGATTCAGGAGCAAGCACAACTATGGTGCCTAAACAAATAGCTGATGCCTTGAAAATAAATTATGAACCCCTTGTAAAAGGAGTTATGCAGCTAGATGGAAAAATAGTGCAAACCATAGGGAGAATAAAACAACTCCCCTTGCAGTTATACACATGTCCCAATGTAATTGTCAACCAGGATATAGTTGTCATAGATATCCCTCCTGTCTTTGGTTTATGTTTATCCAGAGACTTTATAGCAAAAATAGGAGGATACATGTCTCTTGACTGGTCTCACCTCATCTTGTGAACTAGATATGGTTAAAAAATGAAGATTCTATCTGAACCACTATCCAAAGACCATATCACCAACAAGCAGACAACAAGATTAAAAGCAGATCATGCCATGATAAATAAAGAAGAAAGAAATTTTTTTGAAGAACTGGGCAACTAGACCGAGCATGATCAAGAAGAAGAAAATAGTCAGTTGTTGGCTATGATGCATAGCGACCCGTATGGGAACTATGATTCTACTGGCTTGGGAATGTATGTCATTTTTGATGAGGATCAGGTGATCCCAAATGTTATAAGTGAAGAGGCACCTATTTCTCAAGATTCAGAGGTCTAGACTTTGAATTTTGATGGGGCTAAAAGTAAACATGGTGTTGGAGCAGGAATCTGTCTTACTGCTCCAAATGGTGATAAAATTTTAAGGGCTATCCAATTTCAATTTGATTGCACTAATAATGATGTATAATATGAATTTGTAGTACATGGGCTCCTATTAGCCAATAAAAAGGGGATAAAAAACCTAAGAGTAATAGGAGATTCAAAATTAGTGGTGAAGCAAATACAGGAAAAGGCAGTGGCCAAGAATGTGAGAATGAGGTCCTACAGGCATAGGATTTGGGATTTGATAGAGGATTTTGATGCCTTCAATATTGAAATCATTCCTAGAAGTAAAAACATTGAGGCTGATAGGATGGCTCAAATTGGCTCACAGTTTAACCCAGCGACTAGCCTATTGGTTAACAATGAGTCAGTGAAAGTTATAGTGAGGCCAACCATCCCAGACAATGATGAAAATTGGCAAGTGTTTGAAAATGATGCTCAGGTAGTCTCTTTATTACAAAAATCAAATGAGTTTGTAGATCAGTTACAAACTATAATTGAAGAGGCATATGGTGATCAGGTTATTAAATTAAGGAATAATAAGCTCCCCAAAGGATTGATCACCTTAGAAAATTTGTTAGACCCAAAAGATGTAAGCTTGGGAAAGAAAAGGTTCCAGGTAGATGAGGCAGACTATTTTGAGGTAGAGGTGAGTGCTAGGAAGAAACTAAAGGTTGGGAATTTTTCAACCCAAAAGGAAAAGGAAAAACTGATTGAATTGTGTCAGAGATACAACAGAGTCATAGCTTGGAGCTATGACAACCTTTATGGATACAATAGAGACATTATTCAGCATACAATAGAGTTGAATAAAGGATCCAAACCCATCAAGCAGAAATAGAGGCCAGTAAATCCAAGGATTGAGCCTCTAATGGTAGATGAGTTGCAAAAGCTTTTAGATTCAAAGATAATATTTCCAATCAAACACTCAACCTGGGTATCAAATCTGGTCCCAGTTAGGAAAAAGAATGGAGATGTGAGACTATGTGTAGATTTTAGGGATATAAATAGAGCATCTCTGAAAGACCACTATCCCTTGCCCTCCATGGAACAAATTCTACAAATTGTGGCTGGATCAGAGAGGTTTTATTTACTTGATGGTTTCTCTGGGTATAATCAGATCTAGCTCGCTGAGGAAGACCAATATAAGACTACTTTCACTACCAAATGGGGGACATTTGCCTATGCAAAGATGGCATTCGGCTTATCAAATGTAGGAGCCACCTTTCAATGAGATATGGATATAGCCTTTGGTGAGAAAATAAACAAGGTCATCCTATTTTATCTAGATGATCTCGCTATTTTCTCAAAAAATGTTGATGATCATTTTGATCATTTGGAATCAGTCTTCAAGAAATGTTAGGATTTTGGGATATCATTGAATCCTAAGAAATTTATTTTTGCTGTACCTCAGGGTAAACTGTTGGGGCACATATTATCTAAGGAAGGAGTTTCTATAGATCCCAAGAGGATCACAACTATAATGGACTTACTCCTTCCAACAAATAAAAAGGTAGTCCAATCCTTTTTAGGGAAAATCAATTTTGTCAGTAAATTCATATCTGATTTTGTAGGCTTGGTCAGACCAATGACACTCTTGCTTAAAAAGGACCTGGCCTTCAAGTGGTCTATGGAAGGAAGGCAAGCTTTTGAGGGGGTCAAGAAGGCCATCTCAGTAGCCCCAGTGCTCAAGAATTTAGATTTTTCCAAGCCCTTCGTGATGTATGTCTATGGAGGGGGATCAAGTATTGTTGCTGTCATGACTCAAAAGAATGATAGGCTAGAGGGGGAGAACCTAATAGCCTTTTTCTCAAGAAATCTCAGAGATTATGAGACTAGGTACAATTTTGTGGAAAGGCAAGCCTATGCCATGGTGAAAGCCCTCAAGAAATTCATGCATCTGATATCAAGGAACAAAATTATGATACTTGTAGCTCACCCAAGTGTCAGGGAATACATCATGGAAGGGGATATTACTGAGAAAAGAGCCAATTGGATCACTAAGATCCTTGAATATGATGTAGAGGTCAGACCCACCAAGCTGGTCAAAGGCAGGGGATTGTGCCAATATATAACTCAAGAGCTGGAAAAGATGTTACCTAAAGGAACATATTCAGAAGGAGAGCCAGGGATGGTGCTAAAGTTACAAGAGATTGATCAGGAATCCTGGGTCAGAAACAAGATTCAATTTATGAAAAATGGGGTTTATCTGAGAGAACTCCCTTGAAACAAGATGAGGTATTAAAAGATACAGGGAGTTCATTTTGTCTTAATTGAACAATTCCTTTTCAGAAGAAATTCTAATGGGAAATTGTTAAGATGTGTAAAACATGATGAAGCCAAAAGGATACTACACGAAATGCATTATGGAACATCAGGAGGACATTTTTCTACAAATACCACAGCCATAAAGATAAGTGAGGTAGGATATTTCTAGCCTACTTTATTTGCAGATTGTTATCAACTGGTTAGAAAATGTCAATCCTGCCAGTATTATGTGGGGATGTAGAGGAACGTAGCCATGCCACTGAGTCCTATAGTTGTGGATGATCCTTTTTCTCAATGGGGTCTTGACTTCATTGGGATGATAAATCTAGTGTCCATCATGGGTCACAAATGGATATCGACTGCCACAGACTATTTCACCAGATGGACCGAAGTAGTCCCACTTAAAGAAGCAACAGAGAATGTGATCCTAGATTTTCTAGGGGATATCACTACTCACTTTGGGGCACCTCATACCATCATTTTAGATAATGCTAAAGCATTATTAGGGTCTAAAGTATCTGACTTTGCCTTGAAATATGGAATATATCTGAAAACTTCATCTAACTATTATCCTCAAGGTAATGGTCTGGCAGAATCAACCAACAAGAACCTGATAGGACTCATCAAAAGGATAGGGGCTGATCATCACAAAGAATGGCACAAAGTGCTTAATCTGGCACTATGGGCTGATAAAATCATGCCCAAGTAGGTGATCAAAATGTCTCCATATGAATTAGTGTATGGAAAGTCGGTCGTGATTCCCCTAAGCTTGGAAATCTCTGCTCTCCAACTAATCAAACAAATTGAGATTAAAGAAAATGGCCCCATGTAGGTCAGACTCATAGAACTTCTGGAAGTTTAGGAAAAGAGGGACATAGCCCATGATTCATTAATCAAGAACCAGGGAATGGTTAAAAATTATTTTGATAAAAGAACTTCAAATCCTAATTTTGAAGTGGGCTCGATTGTCTTGAAATGGGATGCAAGGGCCACTAAGCCAGGTCAGCATACCAAATTTGAAACACTATGGACTGGTCCATATAGAATTCATGTGTGCAAGCAAGAGAATTATTTTGAGCTAGAGTCGATGGAAGGAGAACCTGAAGAAATTCTTGTAAATGGAATCTATTTAAAACATTTCAATTGACTTGAGTCTCTCATATATTATAGTTAAATAGTTTCCCTTCTTCGCATTGTTTTTCCGTTGTTTTCCTACTTTGCTTTTGAATAAGTCTTTTAAACATTGGTCGATGACCCTTTTTGAAGCTGTAATTTTCACAATTTTGATATAGCGGGAGGTGGAATTTTCTTTTTGAGCAGGCTCAAAAGTCTTGATGGTCACCAATAACTATAGAGTAAATTTTACTCTATGATGCATTCAAACTCTCGGTCGAGCACCACAATTTTGGTTCCTGTGCACCTCAAGCAAGGCATCAAAATTTTGAAGCAGAGGGCCAGTTCATTTTGCCTAAGTATCAAAGTGTAGTAGAAGCTGCCAAGTGTCACCCTCCGAGTGTGGGTCCTTTCCCCCTTTTATTTCCTTTCATTTCATTCTTGGCCTAAGTTGTGATTCGAGTGGAGGTCACCAAGTGTCAATCTCTGGGAAATGAAGTTGGGTAGCCAGAGTTCCCCGAACACCTTTTGTAACTTTTGGGAGAACCACAGAATGTGCCACATACCTTGTAGTAGTTAAGTGGAATGCACCACATGTCCACATCTGAGTCCCATATCGACATCCACTTTTCATTCAAAGACTTTCAACAAGCTAAGTAGTAGAGAGAGTAGAAAGTGTCAGGTGGTAGTTGCAGAGGCCCTGAACTTCCTTTTTAAAGAAGTAGCAGAAGCCACCACGTGTCATCATCTATGGGACTTTGGTCCAATGCTTTTGTCCAAAGGGCATCATTTCATTTTGATAGGTATCGAAGTGCAGTGGAGACTACCATGTGTCACCGTTTGAGGTCCCTCTCTACTCCATCCATAGAGAAAGCAGAGGATGCCACATAATCCTAGAAGGAGAAGCAGAAGATGCCACGTATCTTCCTAGAAGCTGTGGAAGCCTCCATGCATCATCGCCTGAGAGATCATATTCAAGTGTCATCACTAAATAAAGATTGTGGTGGGCCTCAGGAGTTACTTCAAAGTATGCGGAAGCTGCCAGGTGTCGCCATCTGTAAGAGTCTATTATGAGTCCCGAATAAAACTACAACACAGCCAAGGAAAGGGAGAAGGCCATGTGTCTTCGATAAACCTGGTGGAGAGTGCCAAGTGTCATTTTTTGATGCTTGGAGGATTTTAAAAAAATTGACTAAGTGTCCTCTCCCATTTCAAACATAATGGAGTGTTCTGTGTATATGTTGTTGCAAAGTGAAATGGAGGGAAAATCGACTGGAATTAATTCAAGTAGATGGAACAATTCATCTGGTAGATTTTTGGAGCCCCCCACAGCATTGAAGGCACCATCTATTTGTCCCCTGTGAGCAAGGGATGGAGAAGATCGCATGGGAAATGGGAGTAATCAAAGGACTCACTAAGGCTATATAAGAAGGATTGTAAAATCTAAAAAAGGGGGGGAAGATTTTTGATAGTTTAGACTTATTGTAATTTGGACCAGTAATATCATTTGCTCTTGTCTTGATTTCCTGAAGTTATAAAAGTTGATATAATCATGCATGTTTCTGTGCCCTTTATGTGGCTGAATGAATTAAGGAAATTTAAGCTCCATGCCTTGGTTGGTGTTACCTGTGTCATTTACACAGTAGTCTATGCTGTAGATTTGCTAGTGTTGTGATTGGAAATGTTATTTGCTTTTGTCTCATTTTTTGGAATCTAAAGTTCTAAATAACTGTGCGTGACTTTTGCACCTCTTATGTGATTGAAGGGTTCTATTAAGAAGATTGAACACTATGCCTTTATTGACAATTCATGTATCTCAGCAAAAGACTCCCCTGTTGTGAGCCTCTGTTTCTGTTATTCCAATAATTTACATTGATCATGCACCTGTCTTCTCTTAAATGTAATTGAATCATATAATAGTTTCTCTATGCCTAGGTTAGGATTAGGATTACACTCAGGCGCATCACCATAGTTAGGTTTCAATTCCTGCATTTGCATTTCTATTTAATCTCCTATCCCTTTTCTCCAATACCCAATACAAAAGAAGAGACCAGCTTCTCTAAAATATGGAGGTTGTTTCAAGCAACATCATCCCATAGCTTGAAACTTCCCATTGTTGTTGATTAAAATCAAGCACAATTTTAAGGCATCAACATAAACCTTAAGTAAGAAAGGCAAACTCACCAAATCAAATCAAGGATACATGTCAAAAAGGATGGTAATAAAACATTAAATATAAAATTAGAAACAAAATGGTAAAACAACATTGGTGAGTGAGTAGTAACAATCCTTATCTTATTGAACAATGGAAAAAGGTGCATAAAATGGAAAAACAACATTGTCGATGAGAAGTAACAAACCAACCTCACTCAACAAATGAAAAATGTACAGACTCAGGTGACTATAATAGGAGGGTAGTACAATAATGATAAATGGTAAAAAGAGAAGAAAAACAAGTTTAAAAATGTAAATCTATGGTGTGATTAAAGTAATCCATAGTTACTCAAACATGTTATTTTACTCTAAGGATAGATAAAAGTAAAACAAAGTAGTGATAACATGTTTCTAAAAGGTGAAAAAGAAGGGAATATAGAAGAAGAAAAGTAGATTTGGAATCACATGTTCTTGTGAAGGGGGGAAATAAAATGGGTGGAGGGGAGAATGAAGGAAAATACAAGGTAGAGGAAATATTTATAAGTCAATACATTCAAATTAGGTTTGTCAAAACAAGAGGAATTTTGACCTTAAGGACTCTAAAAGAATTCATTTAGCCACACAACTCTTAGGTCGATAAATGTAGTATATAGATCATCCCATGAAGGCTATATGCATGAAAAGTAAATTGGATATACCTTCCTATTTTCACTTATATTTTCACCCTTTGAGGAGATGTTTCATCTCTCCTCATCCAAGTGACACAATTAAAACACCTCTAGGCTTGCAAGTAGCCTAAGGAGTAGGTAAATCTCTTGGTAGGGATAGCTCCCTTGATGTACCACTTTAGAATACTAATACAACTAAAATTTGAGGAGGAAAGAGAGAGATAAAATTAAAATTAAACTATCCTAAGGGAGGTGATACACCTAATTAGATGATGACTTCCAACTAGCTACATGTTACACATGAGAACAAAGGACTAACCAAACATACACTTCTCCAATATGATTATTCTCTGATTAGATTACACCATGAGAATCTAATTAGTGATCTTAACATATTAACTAATTATATTAATCAAAATTAAACATGTAACAATAACATTTACTAATCACTAGCAACTTATGTAAACAATCATAACTACATACAAAAAGTAATCACATTTAAAATCTAAACATGACTGGTAAAATAATACAACCACTACTATCAATGTAAAATTATAAATCAATTACACTTTTAATAGGTATGATTCCTTAATAAAAGTACAATAATATATACAATACTCCATGGAGCTCAAGTCACTAACTCTTATATCTCTGATAATCTCAAGTGTAGTCTCAAAGTAAGTACTATAGTAGGGAGGGAGAGCATCATCTAAGAAATTTTCCACACTAACCATATATTGTCGATCCCTCAGACAATCCCCCCAATAGGGAATTTCCATCCCTTCATGGGTGGGTAGATAGTGATGGTGCGATAATATAGAGAGACATGTTAGTACCCATGTGTTGTAATATTTCTACTACATGATGTGTACCATAAACAAATACATTCTAACATGATATTGCAAAATCATGTAAATCATACATATGAAATGACAATGTCTATCTAAACATTAATTTGGCCAAAGTTTTGAAATAGCTTTTGATCTTTAGGATCAGTCAAATTCATACACACCACTTGATCAGATTACCTTCATTTGGTGTTGGTGATGCTAAGTAAGTTAGTGAAGTTCATCTCACTACTTAATTAGTACCAACAATGTGATATTTGGTTAATATATAAATAACCTATAGATTCATACATATTATTTATACTATAAAGTTTAAAACATGATAAATGAATGAATAATCTCAATACACACATTTAGTTTGTCAAACGTATGAATGAATCTTTACTATATTATTCTACACAATAATAAAATAGCATAACAAGTAAGTTTAATTACCAATCCGGTAAAATATAAACTTAGACTACATTACTTAAATCTTAAAGTAACTTTAATTGCTTTACAACTAACAATATCATAGCATATTGTTCATTTTAATCATTTGCATATGGAAGCCATATATAATCAAAAGATCAATATTCAAAAACAAACAATCTTTCATCAATAAAACTCAATATGATTTTTAGGAGGCCTTTATGCATATAATTATAGTTCCCTATATATCAAAATTTCCATGTCTTAATTTACTTGTCACATCTATAATTATAGGCATGCATCCCATTCTATAAATATAAGTTATATACATATATGAGAACCTAAGTTCTCCTATAGGTATATTTATACATCGTACATTTTATATACCCCATAATATATATATATATATATATATATATATATATATATATATACACACACACACAATTACTATTTTGACCCACTAACAAAACTTTTCATTATTCTTTTAAAGCTTAAAAGATAATAACTTTCTTGAGAAAGGCATCAAGAAATAAATAGGGTATTAATATTACTATATCCCCTATTTTAATTATTTAACATATAAGATATAATTTCAAATACACTCAGTTTTATTCCTAATCCCATTTCTCTGCTATTTCCCTAATTTTTAATTATTATTCATTGATCTAGGTTATCAAGTAGAGTGGCTAATAATTAATAATTCTTATCATAGTGATTATGTTCTCTATTTAAGTCAAATGCTCAACTTTATCATTTCTATCCCATGACTTATTTGACTTCATAAGTTCATAGATTAAAAGTTGAATCCACTATATAAAACTACTCTATCCATAATCACACAGTCCTAATATTCTTACTCAAACACATATAAACTAAAAGTTTTATAATAAATTTGCATAGTCTATTAATGTATATAAATACTCATAGTATTTTTAAAAGTTGTCATTGATGTCATATGTTTGTGTATGGTCATTGATGTAAAAATAATAGTGAGGTATGGCGATCCATTTGAATGTCTTGTGATACATTGTGAGGAATGATGCAATGAGTAATTATAGGTTCTTGATGAAGGATGATGTCATGAAGTGATGAAGGCCTGAGCATGGGATATCTATTTTGGTGCAAGAAAGAGCATGATGGATCTAGGAGATAAATCATAGAGGTATAATAATATGTATAAGAACATTTTAACTTGCATTTAAGGCATTGGAATACCAATGTATGTTTCATAGTATGACTATAGAGGTAAGACCTATAGGTCTAATATGCAAATAAACTAGTCTTTGACTCTGACTAATCGAATTAGGGGTCTTAAGATGTCAAAATGACCTATGAAGTATTAATATTACTTTTATAACATGTTATAATGTTTTTTAACATGTGAATAAGGTTGAAAGTGCATCTACAATGGTAGGAATGTCAAGTTTGAGGCTTAGTCCTTTCACGAGAGATCTAGTGTGAAGGCACAAGCTTGGTAGTTTATTGAGGAGAGAAGTTTTATACCTATGTGAACAAGGTTGATAGTGAATGATATTTTTATGATGTCATTTTCCATGTGTGTGATGGTTTGAGAATAATGCAATAGGTTTCCAAGTGTTTCCAAGATCCAAGTATGACTGGTGGTTTTAGACCTAACGTGCATATTGGTCTAGTGTAGCCTAATGAAGGGTTAAGATGAGTTTCCAATGTGTTTAATCACATTTTAGAATTTATTGAGTTTTTATAGGGTTTTTCAAGGGTTTTGACCAAGTTTGAGGTCATAAGTTGAAGGAGAAAGCAAGAAATGATGTTTGAAGGTCTCCTATGCATGTAGAATGAAGAGATGAGAGATCGAGAAGGATATTTTGATGCTCATTGGCATGTGTAAAATTTTAATGGTGTATTTATCATTTTTTGAGATATTTTAAAATGTCTTGGATAATTTTTCCAAGTATTAGTTTTGCATATAAGGGGAAATACTGTATGAAAAATTGCTAACACCAGAACTAGTCTAAAACCCTCACAGTGACCAAATTAGATAAATATTGTTGAGAATGGCACAAAATGGATTTTTAAGTATTTTTTTATGATTTTATTTTGAATAGGACTCATCTAGGCATCTCTAGGTGGTAATGGTTTGTCAGGGTAGTGAGTAGAACCTACAAAAAAACCTTTATTTTTGAATAATTTGATACTATAAGTAGGGTTAACCAAATATTTCACAATAAAAGGATATTAAAGGTAAATAAATTTTTTTTATGTCAATGGTGTTATTTGGATAATTTATATATTCTATGTCAACTAATTTTCTCACCCAAGCTAACTTATCACTAAACAGGGAAAGAGTGAAAACAATGAGAAAAACCAGGCAAGAAAGAAAAAGTGTTTAGGGATTGGTTACAGAGGATTAGGGATGAATAAAATTATTTTGCGTATTTTTTAAAGGAATATACTTCATTTTAATTTTGTTTATAAATTTTTATGATGATCATACACAAGAAATAAAGTGTTCTCAAGATGGCTTGTCTGAATGGAGATGGATAGTGAAAGAGTAAATTTCAGAGTTTGATCTATATGTTCCATATACAAGATTTTAAAATTATAAATTTGTATTTTAATTTGAAAAAATTATGTATTAGGATCATCCAAATTAATTATAAGTTCAAGGAAGCTACCCTATAGGTGTGGGAAGTCATGTTCATCATGACTGGATCTTAAGCCAAAATGATAGTTACAGGTTTGCCAAGTGAAGTGAAGAATGTGATACATTATGTTAAGATAAAATATATCCAATGAACTTGGATATGTTTTTTGGTATTTAAAATACCTATTAATTATTTATTTAAGTTGGATAAATAGGTTAAGAAGTTGTAATGTGGAAGCCAAAATGGCTTATCAAACTGTGTGAGGACTATGAGAAAGAGGCTTAGAAAATTAGTCTATAAGACCAATGGTTTGTACTATAAAAAGTGACATATATATTTTATGTTTAAATATATATCATATATAATATATTAAGGTAAATCATAAGTGTTTAAATTACCCTTACATGAGCTAAATATAGTATTCTTCAAGATTGTATTTTCAAGGTATCTGACAGTTTTCTATGTGTTACACAAGATGTTTTTGAGCTATTTTGTCTAATATAGAAATTAAGAATCATGGGATGATGTTTTATATATTAAATATGATATAATTCATGATTTTATATTGTTTTAAAATGCATATGTAGTTGTTAATAGTCAAAATTTCTTGACTATAATTTGGCAATATTTGACCATTTTGAGTGGTCATGTTGCAAGAGTGGGTTTGAGGCCTTTTGGCCTATTTAGTGAGGTCAAATGGACATGATGGTGATTATGACATCATGTATGATTATTTAATATGATTTTTTCATATGGTTATATGGTATAATTTATTTTATGCTTCTTTTTTTTATGATAGACTTTCAAATAGTGAGAAGGACTAATGTCAACTAGGCCTAATAACATGGTTAAAGGAGTAGTGGGTTGGAGCCTCTTTTCAAATTGGATCTTTCTAAAGGACTAGTTAGGTTCATGCCTCACTAGTGAGGGGTTGGTGCTCCTTGTGGGATTGTTGAATCAATAAATTTTATTTCATTGCTTATAGGATAGTAGTCCAAGTGGTGTGATAGTAGGTTTTTCCCCAATGAGAGTTTGCCACATATATCTAGGTTTCATGTGTTGATGTCTTGCTTCTTATTTATGTGATTGATATTATTTGCACTGATATATCTATATGCTAGTTTAAATGGTTAAAAAATGATTAATGGAGTTGAATGATATGTTTGTACATTGATTCAACCCAATCCCCTCTTATTGGTTTTGATTCAAATGATTGGTATCAAATTAGGTCCTTTGAATGAGGCTTGATAGCTTGAAGGTGATCCTAGAAGCACAAAATGGCTAGGCTTTTGAAGGTAAGTTTTAAGATCAATATGTTTATCAAATTATGGAAGAATAAATATTGGTGGATGGTTGTTGAGTCTTGGTAGGAGATACATGAAAATAATGTGTTTACATTAGAGACATTCCAAAGTGGTCTACTTGGTTAGCTATCATGGTAGAAGGTATTGCTTGGTTTAGGTCTACACCTAGACCATGTCAGGTCTATTGAAGCATGATGAACAATGTAAAATCTTGTAATCTAGTATAATGTTCTAGTGAGATTTGAAAAGCTATCCTATAGGTGTTCATCAGGATAGAGATTCTAAATATATTTTTTATTTTAAATAAGATGATATGAAGTGATCTGTATCATCACAATGAGGTGTGCAAGTGAAGGATGAGTTGAATCTATGAAGATGCCATAGATATAATAGAGGTTTTTTAGAATCCTAAGTATGATGATGAGACCTATGTGAGGTATTTTTTATCCTTCATGAGGTATAAAGGTATGAATGTATATCATTGTATGTTCTGTAAGCATATATACTTTGAGGTGACAAAATACAATAGAGGAGTTATTAGAAGGCATATAAGTTATAGATTGGTCTGCAAGACCAATGAGGATATGAAGGTCCAAGAAGATGACTATAATTTATGGGCAGAGTCAATGATGAACAAGGTTAGTTTATATGATGATTTAGGTGTTTGAAACTTTTGACATGAGTGGCATGAATGAGGTTTTTCAAGACTTCATGGGATAGTGAAATAATGAAAAGATAATGAATGAAAGATGACTACAAATTTGATTGATTTGAAACATTACCATGTAAATTCAAGTTTTTAGTAAATTTTAAGGTAACATTATGATCATTTATTTCATGAGAACAATGTATAAGGACCTTGAAAATGTGCGTGAAGAACAAGTTTGATTAGAATACTCTTACTTAGAGGTATGACATGTCAAAACATTCTTGACATAATTTGATGATGGTCTGATAGAGGCTAATGATATGTTTGGAAAAAATTAAAGGAGAGAATGATCTTAGGGGGAGATTTATAGCTCTATTATTAGGAAATTGTCTACTATAGTATATGTGAGCCTAAGGTGAGGTAATTTTCTATTTGGTTTGACCAAAAGGAGATCAATAATATGCACATAGTATGAGGACAAAGGAAGAGAGCTTTACCTTGTTTGGAAGAAGTCTATGTCAAGTAACATCTGATATTATCATATGTTTAAATTTAGACAAGGGAAAATGTTGAGGATCTGTGAGTAACAAGAAAATTTCTTTGAGGTACAGGTCTACCTGTCAAAGTCTAGGGCTTGTGATGAGAATGAAGTCAAGGGAAGCTCATGTATTGCTTCAAAGAGATATCTAAGTAGGAATTCATCATGTTTATGTCCAATGATTATGTGGAAAGGTATGAATAGGTTAAATAAATATAATATTAGATGATGAGTTTCAAGAAAGGTCTATGGAGTCATGACAGTCATGTGTCAAGCTGATAAGAAATAGGTCAAATTTAGAGATATCAATTCAATCACTATAATGTAAGTATTTGATCATTTTTCATTAGTATCATTGTTAAATTTGAAGTTAAAATACAAGGTGATATATTTATAGACCCTTTTTCATTAATTTCAATGGGGGAGAGAGATTAGATTGATGGAGAAGTTGTCTGGATCAGTTCATTTATGGTTTATCATCAATGTGGTTTGCCATCAATGACAAAGGGGGAGTTTGTTACAAGTTATCATTGATTTCATATGTTTGTGTATGGTCATTGATGTAAAAATAAGAATGAGGTATGTTGAGCCATTTTAATGTCTTGTGATGCATAGTGATGAATGATGAAATGAGTGATTATAGGTTCTTGATGAAAGATGATGTCAAGAAGTGATGAAGGCTTGAGCATGGGATATCAATCTTGGTGAAAGAAGGAGCATGATGGATCTAGGAGATAAATTTAAAAAGGAATAAGAGTATTTATAAGGACATTTTAACATGAATTTAAGGAATTAAAACACTATGGTATGTTTTATAGAATGATTGCATAGGTATGACATACAGGTCAAATATGCAAATAAACTAGTCTTTGACTCTAACAAATCTAACTAGGGGTATTAAGATGTTAACATGACCTATGAAGGATGTAGAGTATTTTTATAACATTTGAGAATGTGTTTAAACATTTTAATAAGGTTGGAAGTGCATCTAAAGTGGTAAGAACATCAAGTTTGAGGCTTAGTCCTTACATGAGAGACCTAGTGTGAAGGCACAAACTTGGTAACTTATTGAGAAGAGAAGTGTGAGACCTATGTGAAAAAAATTTATAGTGCATGAATTTTTTATTATGTAATTTTACATGTGTGTGATTATTTTATAATAATTTAAAAGGTTTCCAAGTGTTTTCAAGATCTAAGTATGACTGGTGGTTCTAGACCTAACATGCATATTGGTCTAGTTTGCGCTAATGAAGGGTCAAGATGAGTATATAAGGTGTTTAATAACATTTGAGAATTTATTTAGGTTTAAAAATGTGTGTCAAGGGATTTTACCAGGTCTGAGTTCATAATTTTAAGGATAAAGTAACAAAACATGTTTGAAGGTCACCTATGCATGGAGAATGAAGAGATGAGAGCTCGAAAAGGATATTTTGATACTCATTGGAATTTTTAAACTTTTCATGGTGTCTTGATAATTTTTATAGATATTTAAAGGGTAATATATAATTTTTCCAATCATTAGTTTGGAATTTTGAGGGGAAATACTGTATGAACAATTGCTAACACTATAACTAGTCTAAAACAATCTCCAAACCCTCATAATGAATTGATTGGAGAAATATTATTGAGATTGGTCCATAATGGATTGGTAAGTATTGTTTTATATTTTATATTACTCATCTATGAATATCTAGGTGGAAATGGTTTGTCAAGGCAATAAGTAGAACCTACAAAAAAACCTTTATTTTTAAAGAATTTGATGCTACAAGTAGGGTTGATCAGGTCATGATTGAAAAATAAATGGATATTTAAGGTAAATAATTTTTATTTATGTACATGGTGTTATTTTTACAAGATAAACCTTCTATGTCAACTAATTTTCTCACCCTAGTTGACCTATCGCTAAACTAGTAAAGAGTGAAAATAGTGAGAGAAACTAGGAAAGAATGAGAAAGTGTTTAGGGATTGGTTACAGAGGATTAGAGATGAATAAATTTATTTTGGGTATTTTTTAAATACATATACTTAAATTTAATTTGGTTTATAATTTTTTTTATGATCTTACACAAGCAAGAAAGTGTTCTAAAAATGGCTTATTTGAGTTGAAATGGACAATGAAAGAGTAAGTTTCACATTTTGATCTATATGTTCCATATATTCCATTAGACCCCTATAATTTTTTGTTTTAATTTTAGATAAAAATTTATTAGGATCATATAAATTAATTATAATTTTAATTAATTTTCCCTATAGGTGTGGGAATTCATGTTCATCATGACTGAAACTTAAGCATAAATGATAGTTCTAGGTTTGCCAAGTGAAGTGAAGAATGTGAGACCTTATGACAAGAACCAATGTATCCAATGCACTTGGTTATGTTGTTTGGTATGTAAATTATATATTAATTATTTATTTAATTTGGATAAATATGTTAATAATTTGTAATGTTGAAGCCAAAATGGCTTATCAAACTATGTGAGGATTATGAGAAAGAGGCTTAGTAAATTGGTCTATAAAAGCAATGGTTGGTACTATTAAAAGTGACATATGTATTGGAATTTTAAAAAGAGGTAATATATAAAATATTAATTTGAATTATAAGTGTTTAAATTACCCTTACATGATCTGAAAAATAGTATTTCTCAAGACTATGTTTTTAGGATATCTAACTATTTATGTGTGTTAGTAAGCAAGATGTTTTTGAGCTATTTTGTCTAATACATAAGAGTAAAAATCATGGGATTATGTTTTATATATTTAATAAGATATAATTCATGATTTTTTATTGATTTAAATTACATATGTATTTGTTAAGAGTCAAAAGTTCTTGATTGTACTCTGGCAGTATTTGACCATTCTGAGTGGTTATGTTGCAAGAGTGGGTTTGAGGCCTTTTGGCATGTTTGGTGATGTATAATGGACATGATGGTGTATATGAGATCATGGAGGATAATTTAATATGATTTTTTCATATTTTTATATAGGATAATTTATTGTATGGTTCTTTTTTGTAAGATAAACTTTCAGACAATGAGGACTAATGACAACTAGGCCTAATAGCATGGTTCAAGGAGTGAGTTGATATTATAGGTGGCATGGAGATATTTTAATATTATAAAGGGTATATTTTAGGTGTATTATAAGTGTTTAATTCATTTTTTAAGACTCAAATTGTTTGAAAGGGTCAGAGTGTAATGTGTGCCTTAGAGAAGGCCTAATTGCATTAGGTCTCTTTTTGGCATAAAAGGGTTTTTGTCCCTATGAGAAGTAATTGAATATATGGTGAATCTTTCTTGTGTGAAAATTTATTTATTAATTATTCCAAGAGTGAATAAAGTGTGGTAAGGTTGTTAGCTGGCCAATATGGGTAAGAGGAAGTGTTTGATATATAAGCAAGGCCTAATTAGCCTAATTGAGCTAGTTAGAGAGATGCCAACATAAACGAAGGAAAGAGATTTTGGAGGATAAAATCAGGTCACTGATGAACATAATAAGAAGTTAGAAACCATGATTATTATATATTAGATCTCTTACAGGTAGATGACAAGGTCAATATACCTAACAAGCCTAAAAGAGGTATATCGAGCGAGTGAGCCTAAAAGGCTATGTGAGAGGGATAGAAGGGTGAAGTGAGATGAATAAGGTATGAGACCATAAATATATTTATGATAAGAGTTTTATAGGTGTATAAAAAGTGTGTAATATAGATAGAGAAGAGATATAGATTTGAAGAAGAGATAACCATCAGTTGAGAGGGCAACAAGGTGTTTTGAGGAAATCAAGCTTGTCTTAGCTAGGTTGGTGTTTGGTCAAGAGGGAGTTAGAGATGCCTTGAAATTTGGAGCTTATAAAAGTGTCCTTGAAGTGGTTGTGTTGGTTCCAAGTCACTTAAGGGGTTGAAGCCTCCTTGTAAGTTGGAACTTGCTAAAGGACTAGTTATGTTGGTGTCAAACTAGTGAGGGGTTGGTGCTCCTTGTGGGGTTGGTGCCTCACTAAATGTTGTTTCATTGCTTATAGGACAGTAGTAAAAGTGGTGTGATAGTGGTTTTTATCCCCCATGAGTTTTTCCCACATATATATTGTGTTCGTGTTATGATGTCTTACTTCTTGCTTATGTGATTGCTCTTTTATGCACTACTATATCTCTATTCTAGTTTAAATGATTAAAGAATGATGAATGGAATTGAATGAAATGTTTACACACTGATTCAGCCCCCCTCTCAGTTGTTGTGCTTGTAACAAGTATTTCATACTTATTTTCATAGTCCATTGATGTATGTATATACACTCAAAATATTTTATACACAATCTATTTACATGCATACATTCATAGTGTTTAAAACAAAAGATTTATGTTTATATGTATACATTAACTCACAATTCCATGTGACTATTATATGTGTGTGTGTGTGTGTGTGTAAGTGTGTGTGTGTATCTTGTTCAATTATTTTAACCATACATAGACATAAATGTATATATACTTTTATCAACTTCATAGAATACATAGTCTAAATGTCAATCAGATATATATACATAGATTGTGTATAGATATCAATACTGTATATTTTTTACAATATCCAATTAAATCGATATGATACAATCAACTTAAATATATATGTATTCATTATTTTAAATGTCACATATGGTACATAGTATATATATCAATAGTCACAACTTATGTGTTCCAAATGATTCCATTCCAACTTTGATAACATAGAAAACCCCTTTTAAACCCATTAAACATTTTCATGGTTTTTAATGAAGTAAAACCCCCAATTTATATAAATGTATAAAAGCACCTTATTTTCAATTATTTTTACAAAAGCAAATATAACCTAGTTATAAATATATTCATTGATTAAAACAAATGAATTCATTCATCATTTATTAATGATCAACCCAAATTTGACTGTTACCTAGATATCTTCATAATATTTCAAAAATGACAGTATACCTATTTCCCCTAAAGAGAAACCCATTTAAAATTTTATTGACTCAGTCTATATCTTTTAAAATAAGGAAAACACACTATTCTCGTATTATATATGCATACTTACTTGACTGAGTATGTATGTATAATATGTTTACGAAAACTCAATCTTTGTCTGAATATAACTTGTCCACTCAGTTACCATTTTCTTTAACTAGGGAAATATGTCGTTATCTATATAACTTCATTTAACCCTATAGTTTAGACATCCTAGTAGATCTATATCAAAATATTAGGATTTGGGCATAATGGATTAGCTATGTGGATGGTCGAGCCATCCATAGACCTAAGCCTGTATCCATTCAAAAGTATAGTTCATTTTCCAAACCCTAATTATCATAACCATACACATAATTCCTTAAGGATATACTTTGTTCTCCTCTTCCATGTGCCTCCTTATCTTCCATGACTCCCTCTTATCCTATTCTCCTTGATGACCTATTTCCATTCAAAATTTGCATGCCACTATTCATTCAAGTTCCTAGTCTATGCATAATTCCAAATTTTACATTAAAATAAACTATTCCACATTTATCTTCCATTAAACATACTTGAAATCCCTAATTTATCTCTCATTTGAACTTTATTCAATTTTATTAAACATTTATTTTGTTTAAATATTTTTGCATGATCACTATATTATAAGCCTCAAGCATTTCCACTAAACAAGTCCACATTAATCATTATTCAAAATGATAACTAATACTTTTAAATCTCAACGTAGTCTTATGCATAGCAATCAAAGACTAGGCATAGATTTTTAGGATAGTATTTAGTATATTTTAGCTTCCTTTGTTAACAAATAAAGGTAATTATCTATTTATAAAAAATATAGATCAATCAATTATTGATTCCAATTATAATAAGATAATTGGTTTATTAAATTACTAGTGTATATAGGTTATATATATCTCTTTCTTTATTTTAGTAGCTCGACTTATAGTGATATTCTCGAATATCAATAATAGTAAGCTTAATGTTTAATAAAATTTCAAAGATATTTTAATAGTATATATATAATAGTAATTAGATATCTTTTATTTGATTTACATTTCAAAAATCATAGAGAAACATAAGTAATGTAACCTTATGTAATCCTATTGTAACATCAAGCACTGAGTCTCCGTATAATATAAAAAATGTAATCACATACAATATTTATTCCATAACTATATAATAACATTTAAAACATGCAAACTCTAATATCTAACTCTAATTAAATTTCAAAATTTACTAACTCTAATAATCCAAACACAATGCATATAAATGTTTTAATCTAATATGGTGTGTGCAGGGGTCTTAGCACTTTCTCTATCATCTTTCACCATCTCCATCTATGTCACCTTCTCTTTTGATGATATCCCTCCATCATGCTCTAAGGAATGAACTCTCCTGCATCCAAATAATGATAAGAAAGTAGTTAGTCAAGTATATCATGATACATATAAATTAATACTATAACAATAAATGCAATATAATAATTATGTACATAATTCATAATTAACCATATCAAAATAATGAAATCATGAAATCTAAGTAACATACATATGTCCCATAACAACATATGACTTAAAATTTAGTTAAAAAGTAATAAATGAATTTAACAACAATATTAATCCATGGATAATTAGGTAAATTAGTTTAGTGAGAGAATCAAGATGTAACATCATTCCCCCCTAAAAATGGTCATCATCTTGATGACACTTATTCAAACAATAGTTATGAATAAAAAATAAATTTTACCAAAAATATAACATAG
This sequence comes from Torreya grandis, assembly GCA_037957365.1. Taxonomy (NCBI): domain Eukaryota; kingdom Viridiplantae; phylum Streptophyta; class Pinopsida; order Cupressales; family Taxaceae; genus Torreya; species Torreya grandis. Next base: position 1,826,317 of record JARHVA010000957.1, on the reverse strand, counting down.
TATCTAGCATCACATTAAACAAACAAATGTAGAAATAACTTGTAGAACTCACCATAGTCATCCCAAGTAACACTATCCTTAGAGTATTGGTTCTATAAGACCTTACACTGTGACACTTATCTATTACACAAATGAATTTTATGAGTGTCAATTACTCTGATTGGTTTTACCATAACCACCCCATGATCTAGAACCTATAAAGCATTCCAATCTAACACATTCGAAGGATCAACTATATACTTCTTAAGATAAGATACATAAAAGACATTATGAAATAAAACTAGGGTTTATGGGAATGCAATCCTATACACTATATGTTTAACCACTTATATAACCTTGAATGGTCCCAAATATCTTGGTGAAATTTTTGTTGACTTCCTAAATTTAATCAAGTTTTTTTACAGTTTGACCCCCATAAATAATTTATCACCTACTGAAAACTATCTAGTTGTTATCTTCAGATCAGCATAGCTCTTTTACATATCATTAGCCTTGACCAATCACTACCTAATTATTTTGACTTGATCTTCCATTTATGAAAGCATCTCAGGTCTAAAGACTATCCTATCTTCCAACCTGTCCTGACTGATTGGTGTCCTACACCTTCTTCCATGAAGTATTTAAAATTGTGGCATCTTCAAAAGAGATTTGTATGAGTTTTTATATGTAAAATCAATCAATGGAAGGTATTCTTCCCATTTGTATTGTTGATCCATGTAATACATACAAATAAGATCCTCTAACACTTGATTAACTCACTCAATATAACCATCAGTCTATGGGTGATATGTAGTACTAAAGTTTATTTGCATACTCAAAGATGAATTTAGAGTTAATTAAAATCTATAAATCATTTTTGGATCATGATCTGATATGATCTTCTCTAGAAATCCATGTAATTGATACACTTAATGAAATTCTTCTCAAGATTTGGTGCATCATCTGCCAAATTGATTGGTATAAAATGTTCTACCTTGGTTAGTTTATCAACTATAAAAATAATCATGTCATGATTATTTCATGATAATGGTAATCCTTGGACAAAGTCCATACTGATCAGCTTCCACTTTCACTCTGGTATATCATGTGTATATAATATAGCTGGATGCATGTGTTCAACTTTCACTCACTAACATTCTAGACAATGTGAGACAAAGTTTGCTGCATTTTTATTGATTATTTTCCATAAATAAAGTTTTCTAAGCTCTACCATTATCTTGGTTACTCCTAGATGTATTGAATATGGGGTCTTGTGCAATTTATTTAGCACTATGCTCCTTATATTCTCCCTATCTGGAACAAACATCTTTCTGTTGTATCATAGAGGACCATCATTCTCTGAGCTATATCCTTTATACCCAAGATTTTGAGCATTCTTAGATAAATTTTTATTGACCTAATCATAGAATTCATCTCTTGGTGAGAAATTAATGACATGATCCTTGAAATTACTCTTGATAGTAACCACAACTATTATGTATCTTCTATGACTCAAGCCATCAACTACTTTGTTCTCTTTTCCTTTGATGTAATTGATATAAATTCATAATCAGATAAAAACTCTAACTAGTGCCTCTGATGAGAATTAAAATTTTATTGGGTGAAGATTTATTTGAGTCCCAAGTTAATAGTTTTGAGCTCAAATGGTTTGCCCAACAAATAATATCTCCAAACTTACAAAGCATTAATAATTGTTGTAAGTTCAAGATCATGAGGGGTGTAATTCAACTCATAAGGCTTTAGCTTCCTTAACTCATAAGCTATTAATATACCATCCTACATAAGGACTTCTCATAGTCCATCCCCAGATGTATCTATGATCACTAAAAATTGACCATTGGGATCATGAACTCTTAACACTAGTGCAGAAGTAAGGCTTCTTTTCAATTCCCAAAAAGATACTTCAAACTTGTTTATCCAGATAAATCTTTGATTCTTACACTATAGAGAGGTAATAATATTATCTATCTTAGAAAATTTTAAAACAAATTTCCTGTAATATCCCGTTAATCCCATAGAAATATTTGCCTCATAGACATGCTTTGGTGCCAAATTTATGCAATCAAAAATGCATCATGTCTATAAATCAATCCTAACTCAAAGAAGATAGATCATACCATACACTTTTAATTTGGGACACATTTGTTAAGAGAGAACATGACCAATATGGGGATCCACTAAGCCTGATTAGGGTATATATTATCATAATTTATGGTGTTAGGGAAGGTTCCAAAGCCTCCAGTCAAGAACAATCATGCAATAACCCTAAGGGGGTCTTGTGTTTTGATATCTCACTAAACTATTAACAAGTAAAGTAAATCTAATCTAGTGCTTATCAAATCTTGTGGCACAATATGAGGGGTTAGTAAACAATCAAAACATGCATAGGAGAATATCTTAAGCTATGTATGAGTAAGACCCTAAGACATGAAATAAGAAGAGTAATATTATTTGAAGCTAATACCTACCTAAATTATGAACCCATTGAGACTCGATCTCTCCCTTAGACAAAGGGGATTCACAAGAGGTTGTTTTGGTTTGTAAGGATCACCGATAAATTCCAAAGCATCCAAGACTTATCCACAAGACTAAATTATCCAAGAAGAAACCCTAAGCTAAGATTCCTCAAGTAGAATGGTAGAAGAGAAGATTATAAAGAAGCACAAATGAATAATAACTCCTGATTGCATATGAAATAATGATGAAATGATCTTGTATATATAGGTGGATTTGACCCTAAACCCTTCCAAACAAGTTGACTCATAGGGTTGACCCAGTCGACCTAGTATTATTTTAGATAATTATTTACTAGGACATGAGCTAGGTCAGCCAAGAGCCAAACTAGTTCTTGAGTGAAAATCACCCAAAACTGTATAGGGTCAACCTAGTTAAACTAGTAGAATTAACTGATAAAAGGGACTTAAGGTGAGGAAAATAGGGATAGAGAGTGGAAAAGACTGGAGGAGGGTGAAAATGAGGAGTAATATCTTAGGGAATGGTTTTAGGAGCTGGTTGGAATAGTAATAATGTGGCAATAAGGGGACAAAAATCATATGAAGCACCAATGGTTTGCCCACCCTTTTCTTGATGCACCCCTTAGGGCATGAACTCAAAGAGATTGAGTCTCGATGGTTTTTTGCAAGATATAAATCATCAGTATTTGATAATAGTTTAAAATATTATATGTATACACTAGACACTCCATAATGGATCTTATCTTAGTCAGATTAACATAAATTTCATCTGTTGAGATAATATGTCTCAAATATTGCACTTCCTTTTGAAAAAATACACACTTGGACAATTATCCATACAACTTGTGCTTTCATAGATGTTGTAGAACCAAATCTAGATGTTGAAGATGCTCTTCTTCATACTTATAATATATCACAATGTCACCTAAAGAGACAAAAAAAATTGATCTAGGTAATCTCTAAAAATATTGTTCATGAGATTCATGAATGTTGTAGGTGCATTCATCAACCCAAATAGTAATACTATAAACTCATAATGCATGTAGTGACTTTTAAAATTCATCTTTGGAATATCTTCATATTTTATTCTTAACTAATGATATATAGCTATAAGATCAATCTTACAAAAGATCGTTGATCCTCTCATCTAATCAAAATATATTTAATTCATGGTAGTGGATACCTTTTCTTGATGGCCACTTTATTTAACATTTTATAATCAATGTAAATTTGAAGAGTACCATATTTATTCTTAATTAATACAACTGGTACATTCCATGATGACACACTTGGTGTGATCAACCCTTTGGACAATAATTCCTAAATTTATGACTTCAATTTTATGAACTCAGTGGTTATCATTATATATGGAGCCTTAGACTAAGGTTTCAATTTTGGTTTGATATCAATAGAGAAGTCAAACTCACATTTAGGAGGTAATCTTGGCAATTCCTTTGGAAAAATATAATGATTTTTTTCAAGGAAAGAATAATCTTTAATTGATGGTTCCTTAGTTTCCTCCATTTCATTTATCTTAATAATAAATTCTTGACATCATTTTCCTTGGGCCTTCCTAAGTTGCATTGTATAAATCTGCCTAAGCTTTAACTCCCTTTTCTTAACCTAAATTGATATTTGATTTCTAGAATCATCAAGAAACTCAACCCTTTTTAGATAATATTCAACCTTGGCCTTATGCTTCGTAATCCAATTAACTCCTAGGATCACATCATATGACCCTAGTGGTGATACATAAAGATCTATAACCATTATGAATTCCTACAATCTAATTTATACATCTACTAAACACTTGTCAACTTGGAGTTTAGAGTCATTTCCATATTGTATTGACCATGCATTTATCATTACACTAGCTATTCTAGGAATTTTTTTTAGAATTCTAGGAGCTATAAAACATTATGTATCCCCTATATCTATTAAAATGGAAATTGGATGTTCAAACAAAAACCTGACATTTCTATGGGTGAAACTTGGAATTTATCTTATCGATTATCAATCGCCACATGAATACATCGTGGAAAAATTTCTTGCTAAGGGTTAAAACCTTTGTTCCTCAACTTATCATAGGTACATTCATGCATAAAATGATCACCTCTATAGATGAAGCAACCTCCTTGTGGTCCCTTCCTATCAGACTGTTGATTTCCATTAAAACCACCTTTGGAACCATTTCTTGGTTTCTTGATACCTAAACCAGTATTGAATCTTGTATTATGACTCTTAAAATGAATCTTAAAGTCTCCACTCCTCTACTTCTAGTTCTTCTTTTTGAAAGTTATTTTAGAACTTCCAAACTTTTTCTTAAACTTATCCTTAACATGAGCAAGAGATTTCAAATTTTTCTCTTTCTTGACTGCCTTCTCAAAGAATTAGTTCATGGTAGATGGTCCATGAATGTCCACTTCTCCACCAATTTAGGGTTTTAATCCCATGATGAACTTCTTAATCCTAAATCTCTCATCTGCCTGATACTGAGGTACATATTTTAGAAGTTTGATGAAATGCTCTAGTATTCATTCATTGATAAGTCCTCATACTATGTGCATACTATTGATCTCATTTTGGTCAAACCAAATAGAAACTTACCTCACCTTAGGCTCACATATACTATAGTATAAAATTTATTAATCATATAGATAAAAATATCCCCCTAAAATTATGTTCTCCTTTCAATTTTTCCCAACACATCATTGGCCTCTATCAAACTATCATCAAATTTTGCCAAGACAGTTATGGCATGCCTCTAAGTAAGTATTCTGATTAGAATTTTTCTTCACGCACTTTTTCAAGTTCCTTATACATTTTTATCATGAAATTTATGATCCTAATTTTACCATAACATTCACTAAAAACTTGAATCCACATGGTAATGTTTCTAAGAAATCAAATCTGTAGTCATCTTTTATTCATTATTTCATTATCCCATGAAGTCTTGAAAAACCTCATTCATGTCAATCATGTAAAAAGTTTTAAACACCTACATCATCATCCAAACTAACCCTGTTCATAATTTAATATTCCCATAATTTACAATCATCTTCTTGGACCTTCATATACTCATTGGTCTTGTAGACCAATCTATAATGTATATGCCTTCTCAGAACTCCTCTTTTGGATTTTATCACTTCAAAGTATATATGATTAACAAACATACATACAAGGATATACATTCATACCTTTATACCTCATGAAAGATAACATAGACCTCACATAGGTCTCATCAACATACTTAGGCTTCTAACAAACCTTTTCTATATCAATGATAAGATCATAGATTTAAATAGCTCCTCTTACTTGATGATCAACTCATCCTTCACTTGTAGACCTCTTTGTGAAGATATAGATCAGTTCATAGCCTTGTATTTCAATGAAAAAATAAGATTATTATAATATTAATATCGATGAAAACCTACTGGATAGCTTGTCAAAGCTCAATAGAATATTATGCTAGCTTACATGCTTCTACATTGTTTATCATGCTTTAATAGATCTAGCAGGATCTAAGACTTGGGTCTAGGTGCAAACCTAAACCAAGAAATAAATTCCTTACACCATGCTAGATGACTAGGTAGAACACATTATAATGCCTCTAATACAAACACCTTTTCATGTAGCTCCTTCCAAGACTCAACAACCATCCACCAAGCTTTCTTCTTCCATAAGATAAAAAACATATTGATCTGACAACTCACCTTCACAAGCCTAGCCATTTTGTGCTTCTAGGATCACAGTCAAGATATCAATCCTCCTCCAAAGGACTTACTCTGATACCAATCATTGGAAGCACAACCACTAAGAGGAGAGGGGGGGTGAATCAGTGTGTAAACATTTCATTCAATTCCATTCATCATTGTTTAACCATTTAAATTAGCATATATATATATATATATATATATATATATATATATATATATATATATATATATACATCAGTGCATAAAAGAGAAATCACATAAGAAATAAGTAAGACATCAACACATGAAAACCAGATCTATGTGGGAAACCCTCATGGGGGATACAACCCACTATCACACCACTTTGACTACTATCTTATAAGTAATGAAATAACCTTTAGTGAGGCACCAACCCCAAAAGGAGCACCAAATATATATATATATATATATATATATATATTAGTGCATAAAAGAGAAATCACATAAGAAATAAGTAAGACATCAACACATGAAAACCAGATCTATGTGGGAAACCCTCATGGGGGATACAACCCACTATCACACCACTTTGACTACTATCTTATAAGTAATGAAATAACCTTTAGTGAGGAACCAACCCCTCACTAATTAAGAACTAACCCAACTAGTCATTTATCAAGATCCAAATTGAAAGGAGGCTCCAACCCACTAAGTGACTTATAACCAATCTAGCCACTTCAAGGACACTTCTACAAGTTCCAACTTGCAAGGCAGCTCCAACTCTCTCTTGACCAAGCACCAACCTACCCAAGACAAGCTTGATTTCCTCAAGACACCTTATTAATCTCTCAACTAATGGTGATTTATTATTCAGATCTCACTCTTTTAAATCTACATTCCACTCTTTGTTGTACACCTAGAACACTCTTCTCATGAAGCTATTTTTTGTCTCTTACCTTATTCATCTCACTTCACCCTTTTACCCTTCTCACATAGCCTTCTAAGCTGACACACCCTTCCACATATATAATATATACTAGATAATAATCATGGTTTATATCTTATTTTTATGGTCCTCAATGACCTACTTCTTGTCCTCCAAGATCTCTTTCCTTCACTTATGCTCACATCTCTCTAACTAGCTCAATTAGGCCAATTAGGCCTTACTTACATATCAAACACTTCCTCTTACTCATATTGGTCAGCCAATAAAATTACCACACTTTATTTACTCTTGTAATGGGTCATAAATCACATTTCACACAATAAACATTCAACACTCATAGGGAGCAAAACCCCTTTAGGCCTAAAAGAGACCTAATGTAATTAGATCTTCTCTAAGGCACACATTACATTCTGACCCTTTTAAATAATTTAATTCTTCACCAATTCATGAAAAACTTATAATATACCTAAAATATATGCTTTAAAATATTCACATATCTTCATTCCACCTATAAAATCAACTCACTCCTTGAACCATGCTATTAGGCCTAGTTGCCATTAGTCCTTCTCACTATCTGAAAGTCTATCTTACAAAATATAAGCATACAATAAATTATACCATATAACCATATTAAAAAATCACATTAAATAATCATCCACGATATCATAGTCACCATAATGTCCATTATACATCACTAAATGGGCCAAAATGCCTCAAACCCACTCTTGCAACATGACCACTTAGAACGGTCAAATACTACCAAAGTACAATCAAGAAATTTTAACTATTAAAAAATTCATATGAACTTTTAAACACTCTAAAATAATTAATTATATCATATTTAATATATAAAAAATAATCCAATTATTTTTACTTTATATATTAGACAAAATAGCTCAAAAACATCTTGCTTACCAACACATAGAAAATTGTCAGATACCCTGGAAACATAGTCTTGAGGAATACTATTTTTAAATCATGTAAGGGTAATTTGAACACTTATAATTCACCTTAATAGTTTATATATTATATCTAATTCAACCTAAAATATATAGGTCACTTTTTATAGTACTGACCATTGGTCTTATAGACCAATTTGCTAAGCCTCTTTCTCATAGTCCTCACACAATTTGATAAGCCATTTTGGCTTCCACATTACAAATTATTAACCTATTTATTAAACATACATAAATAATGAATATTTAATTTACATAAAATAAAACATAACCAAGTGCATTGGATACATTGGATCCTTTCATAAGGTATCACATTCTTCACTTCACTTGGCAAACTTGGAACTATCATTCTAGCTTAAGATCCAGTCAAGATGAACATGACCTCCCCCACCTATAAAGACACTTATTTGAAATTATAATTAATTTGGATGATCCTCAGACATCATTATATTAAATTAAAACACAAATTTATAGGCTTCTAATGGCATATATGAAACATATAGATCAAACTCTAAAACTTACTCTTTCATTGTCCATATCCACTCAAACAAGCCATCTTGAGAACACTTTATTGCTTGTGTATGATCATCATCAAAAATTATAAACAAAATTAAAATTAGGTATATGTATATATAAAATACCCCAAATAATTGGATTCATCCCTAATCCTCTACAACCAATCCATAAACACTTTCTCATTCTTGTCTGGTTTTCTCATTGTTTTCACTCTTTGCTAGTCTAGTGATAAGTCAATTTGGGTGAGAAAATTAGTTGACATAGAGGATATAACGTGTCCAAATAACACCATGGCCATAAGTAAAAATTATTTACCTTAAATATCTATTGATTTTTCAATCTTTGGTCAAACCCACCTATAACATCAAATTCTTCAAAAATAAAGGTTTTCTATAGGTTCTACTCACTGCCCTAACAAACCATTACCACCTAGAGATGAATAGATGAGTACTATAAAAAAAATCATCAAAAAAAACTTAAAAATCCATTTTGGGCCAGTCTCATCAATATTTCTCCAATCAGCTCATTATGAGGGTTTTGAGAGGGTTTTAGACCAATTCTAGTGCTAGCAATTATTCATACAGTATTACCCCTCAAATGCAAAACTAATACTTGAAAATATTGGACAAGATTATTTTAAATCTCTCCCAAAAGGATCAAGACACTGTACACAGTTTACACATTCCAATGAGCATCAAAATATCCTTCTTGAGCTCTCATCTCTTCATTCTACATGTATAGGAGACCTTCAAACATGTTTTCTTGATTTCTCCTTCAAATTTTGACCTCAAACTTGGTCAAAACCCTTTACATACCCTATAAAAACTCAATCCATTATCACATGTTATTAAACACCTTGGTAAGTCATCTTGACCCTTCATTAGGCTACACTAGACCAATATGCACATTGTGTCTAAAACCACCAGTCATATTTGGATCTTAAAAACACTTAGAAACCTCTTTAATTATTCTTAAAACATCACTCACATTTAAAATGACATAATATAAATCTCATTCACTATCAACCTTGTTCACATAGGTCTAACACTTCTCTTCTCAATAAGCTACCAAGCTTATGCCTTCACACTAGGTCTCTCATGCAAGGACTAAGCCTCAAACTTGACCTTCTTGCCACTGTAGATGCACTTTCAACCTTATTCACATGTTAAAACACCTTCTCTCATGTTATATAAATATTATTCATCCTTCATAGGCCATGTTAACATCGTAGGACCCCTAGTTAGATTAGTTAGAGTCAAAGACTAGTTTATTTGCATATTAGACCTATAGGTCTTACCTCTATAGTCATACTATGAAACATACCTAGGTTTTTCAATGAATTAAATACATGTTAAAATTTCCTTTGACATCTTATTATGCCTCTATGAATTTATCTCCTAGATCCATCATGCTCCTTCTTGAACCAAAATAGATATCCCAAGCTCAAGCCTTCATCACTTCATGACATCATCCTTCATTAAGAACCTATAATCACTCAGTTCATCATTCCTCACTATGAATCACAAAAAATTCAAATGGATCACCATACTTCATTCTTATTTGGACATCAATGACCATACACAAACATATGACATCAATGACAACTTGCAACAATGCTACGAGTATTTATATACATAAATAGACTATGTAAATTTATTATAAAACTTTTAGTTTGTATGTGTTTGAGTAAGAATATTAGGACTACATGACTATGGATAGAGTAGTTTTATATAGTGAATTCTAATTCTAATCTATGAAATTATGAAGTCAAATAATTCATAGGCTATAAATGATCAAAGTGAGCATTTGACTTAAATAGAGAACATAATCATTGTGATAAGAGTTAATAATTATTAGCCACTCTATCAATGAATAATGACTTAAAACTGGGGAAATAGCAGAGAAATGGGATCAGGAATAAAATTGAGCCTAATTGAAATTATATCTTTTATATCAAATAATTAAAATAGGGGATATAGTAATATTAAGACTCTATTTGTTTCTCAAAGCCTTTCTCAAGAAAGTTATTATCTTTTAAGCTTTAAAAGAACAATGAAAAGTTTTGTTAGTGGGTTAAATAATAATTGTGTATTAAATTATATATATTAAGGGGTATTTAAAATGTACGATGCATAAATATACCTATATGAGAACTTAGGTTCTCATATATGTATATAAATTATATTTATAGAATGGGATGCATGCCTATAATTATAGATGTGACAAGTAAATTAAGTCATGGAAATTTTTATGTATAGGGAACTATAATTATATGCATAAAAGCCTCCTAAAAATCATATTGAGTTTTATTGATTAAAGATTGTGTGTTTGTTTTTGAATATTGATCTTTTGATTATATATGACTTCCATATGCAAACAAGTAAAATGAACAATATACTATGATATTTTTAGTTGTAAAACAATTAAAGTTACTTGAAGATCTAAGTAATGTAGTCTAAGTTTATATTTTACCTGATTGGTAACTAAACTTACTTGTTATGCTATTTTATTATTGTATAGAATAATATAGTAAAGATTCTTTTATATGTTTGGCAGACTAAATGTGTGTATTGAGATTATTCATTTATTTAGCATGTTTTAAACCTTATAGTATAAATAATATGTATGAATCTTTTTTTATTTATATGTTAACAATATATCGCATTGTTAGTACTAATTATGTAGTGAGATGGACTTCACTATCTTACTTAGCATCACCAATGCCAGATGAAGGTAATCTAATCAAGTGGTGTGTATGAATTTGACTGATTTTAAAGATCAAAAACTATTTTAAAATGTTGGCCAAATTAATGTTTAGATAAATATTTTAATTTCATATTTATTATTTACATGCTTGTGTGATATCATGTTAGAATGTATTTATTTATGGTAAACATCATGTAGTATAAATATTACAACACATGGGTACTAGCATGTCTCTCTGGATACTTGCACGATCACTATCTATGCAATTGTGAAGGGATGAAAATTACCTATTTGGTGGATTGTGTGAGGAATCAACAATTTATGGCTAGTGTGTAAAAGTTCTCGGATGATGTTCTCCTTCCCCACTATAGTACTTACTTCAAGACTACACTTGAGATTATCAAAGATACAAGAGTTAGAGTGACTTGAGCTCCATGGAGTATTATATATATTATTGTACTTATATTAAATAATCATACCTATTAAAAATTTAATTGATTTATAATTTTACATTGATAGTAGTGGATGTATTATTATAATAGTCGTGGCTATATTTTAAATGTGATTACTTTTTGTATGTAGTTATGATTGTTTACATAAGTTGTTAGTGATCAGTAAATGTTATTGTTACATGTTTAATTTTGATTATATAATTATTTAGTATGTTAAGGTCACTAATTATATTCTCTCATGGTGTAATATAATTAGAACATAAGTGTAGATTAAATATTAAAAAAGAAAATACATTATTTTAGTAAATCCCTGTGGGGTTGTTACACTAGGGTATCAGATTTGTTGATCAAACTCTAAGATTTAATGAGTACACTAATGTTTTCATATTATTATTTTACAAAAATGAATAATGGTACAAGAAAGAGCATCAATTGAGGTTACTTAAAATGTAAATGACAATAACCCTCATTTTGATCCTAATGAATTTATTGCTAAATAAGTAGCAAAGTAGGATCAGATTCCTACAACCATGAATGAGACTAGTGATAGAATTGTAACCCTGGAACATAAAATTCATGGACATGAGGAGGAAACCCATTAGGATGAATGTGAAGAGAATCCTATTGAAAAATAAATTACTCAAGTGCATAGACATGAGGAAGTGACTCAGGATGCAAGAGCACATGTAGCTGTATAATTGGCAAGGGATATGAAGAAGGTGAATTCACCTAAGTTTGATGGAATCATTAGAAGAGATGGAGATGAAGCATGGTTGAATAAAATAGATAATTATTTTGAGATTCAAAACTATTCTAAGGTTACCAAAGATGTTTGGGGATCTTATCAATTGGTTAGGGAAGCAACTACATGGTGGGCCAACAAGAAGTTGGAAATGAATTTGAATTCAACCAACTAAAGGAGACTTGTTGGTAAATGAATACTAAGAAAAATTCATCAAACTTCTAAAATATGTACCTTAGTATTAGGTAGATGAGAGATTTAGGATTAATAATTTCATCATGAGAGTAAAACCCTATATTGATGGAGAAGTGGATAATCATGGACCATCTACCATGGACCAAGTCTTTGAGAAGGCAGTCAAGCAGGAGTAAAAGTTGAAATCTCTTGCTCATGTTAGGGATAAGTTTAAGAAAAAGTTTATAAGTTCTAAACCAAATTTCAAAAACAAGAACTACAAGAAGAGGAGCGGAGACTCCAAGTGTCAGTTCAAGAGTCATAATACTAGATTCAACAGTGGTTTAGGTAGTAAAAAACCAAGAAATGGTTCCAAACGTAGTTTTAATGGAAATCAATAGTCTGATAGGAAGGGACCACTAGGAGGTTGATTCATCTGTAGAGGTGACCATTTTGTCCATGAATGTACCTAGAATAAGTTGAGGAACAAAGGTTTTACACTTTATCAAGGAACCTTTTAGCAATGTATTCATGTGGCGATTGATAATCAACAAGATGAATTCCAAGCTTCACCCATAGAACTATTAGGTTTTTTTTTTTTAACATCCAATTTCCATTTTGATAGATATAGGGGATACATAATGTTTTATAACTCCTAGAATTCTAAATAAATTTCCTAGAAAAGTTGGTGTGATGGTAAATGCATGGTTGATACAACATGGAAATGACTCTAAACTCCAAGTTAAAAAGTGTTTAGTAGAAGAAAAAATTAGATTGCAAGAATTCATAATGGTTATAGATCTTTATGTAGCACCACTAGGTCATATGATGTGATCCTAGGATTCAATTGGATTATGAATCATAAGGCTAAGGTTGACTATTATCTAAAAAGGGTGAATTTTCTTGATGATTCAAGAAATCATATATCAATTCAGGGTGAGAAAAGGGAGATAAGGCCTATGCAAATTTATATAATGCAACTCAGGAAGGCCCAAGGAAAAGGATGTCAAGCATTTATTATTAAGATAAATGAAATGGAGGAAACTAAAGAACCATAAATTTAATATTATCCTTTCCTAAAAAAAAATATTATGTGTTTCCAGAGGAATTACCAAGATTTCCTCTTAAACGAGATTTTGACTTCTCTATTGATATCAAACCATGATCAAAACCTCAATCTAAAGCTACATATAGAATGACAACCACTGAGTTAGTAGAATTTAAGTCAAAATTCAAGAATTATTATCCAAAGGTTTGATCAAACCACGTGTGTCACCATGGGGTGCATCATTTTTCTTCATTAATAATAAGGATGGTACTCTTTGAATTTTCACTAACTATAGAATGTTGAATAAAGTGACCATTAAGAAAAGGTATCCACTACCATGAATAGATCATCTTTTCGATCAAATGAGAGGATAAATGGTATTTTATAAGATTGATATTAGAGATATATATCATTAGTTAATAATAAAAGATGAAGATATTCCAAAGAAAACATTTAAAACTTACTACAGGCATTACAAGTTCACAATATTACTATTTGGTTTGATAAATGCACCTATAGTATTTATGAATCTCATAAACATTGTGTTTTGAAATTACCTAGATCATTTTGTTTTGGCCTTTTTAGATGACATTATGATATATTATAAGTATAAAGAAGAACATCTTTAACATCTGGATCTAGTTCTACAACATCTATGAAAGCACAAGTTATATGGAAAATTCTCCAAGTGTGTATTTTTCCAAAAGGAAGTGCAATATCTAGGACATATTATCTTAGTAGATGGCATTTATGTTGATCCAGCTAAGATAAAAGCCATTATGGAGTGGCCAATGTATACACATAATATTTTCATCTTTTATCATATACTAATGCTTTACATCTTGAAATAACCTATAGAGACTCAATCTCTTTGAGTGCACACCCTAAGTGGTACATCAGGAAAGGGGTGGGCAGACCATTGGTGCTTCACAAGATTGTTGTCCCTTATTGTCATTTTATTACCATTCTAACCAGCTCCTAAAACCATTCCCTAAGATATTACTCCTCTTTTTCACCCTCCTCTAATATTTTACACTCTCCATCCCTCTTTTCCTCACCTTACGTCCCTTTTGACAGTAGTTATACTAAGTTGATTAGGTCAGCCCTATACAGTTTTGGATGATTTTCACTTAGGAACTAGTTTGGCTTCTTGTCGATCTAGCTCTTGACCTAGTGAATAATTATCTGAAATTGTGTTAGGTTGACTGGGTCGACCTTGTTAGCCAATATTTTTGGAAGGGTTTAGATTCAAATCCACCTATATATACAAGATAATTTCATCATTATTTCCTATGCAATCAAGAGTTATTATTCACTTATGCTTATTTATAATCTACTATTCTACCACTCTACTTAAAGAGTCTTAGCTTAAGGTTTCTACTTAGAGAATATAGTCTTGTGCATGAGTCTTGGATGCTTTGGCCTTTATTAGTGATCCTTACAAACCACAACAACCTCTTGTGAATCCCCTTTGGCCAAAGGAGAGATTGAGTCTCAATGGGTTCATCATTCAGGTAAGTATTAGCTTCAAATAATATTACTCTTCTTATTCCATGTATTAGGGTCTTACTCATACATAGATTAATTGATATTCTCCTATGAATGTTTTGAATTTTTACTAACCCCTCATATTGTTCCATAAGTTTTGGTGAGAACTTGATTAGATTTACCTTACTTGTTATTAGTTTAGTAAAGATATCAAAACACAGGACTCCCTTAGGGTTATTACAAGATTGTGCTTGATTGAAATCTTTGGAACCCTCCCTTGCACTATGTATTGTGATAAGAGATCCCCTAATTGGATCTAGTGGATCCCCATATTGGTCATGTCCTTGATTAACAAGTGTGTTCCCAATCGAAAGTGTATGGTATGATCTATCTTTTTTGAGTTATGAATGATTTATAGATATGTGTTAGGAACTTGGAGTACAATTGATTACTTTTGTATAAGAAACTAAACACAGAATTGAACCAAAAGTAATAAGTAACTAGAAATATGAAATAGCAAATAATAGGAGATACAAGAAACAACCAATCTTGTATTAAACTCTTCCAGAATACAATGAAGAAATCACACTCTTCCCACACCTCTTGGGTGTACAGTATTTATCTCAAGAGTTCTCTCTCTCAATCAATTACAACCAACTCAATAACCGAGTTGTTATTCCCTTGCTTCATTTGATCTTCTTGATCTTGCACCTTGCAGATCTAATTGACCTTGCTTACTTGCTTGCTTGGATAATTACAATGCATGCCCCCATGGGTCTCTTAAATAGGATCCAAGGCATGCAATAATTAGAGTTCCCAATTACAATAATTAGAAACATAGACTCAAGACTAAAATTAGTCTTTACATGCAACCACTTTGTCCCTCCTAAAATTAGAACAAATCTAATTCTGGAAACGCATGCAAATGCACACGCATACATAGGTGACTGACATCGGTTGCTGTCGATCTGCATATGACCAACGTCATTCGATCCTTGACCAATGTCAATCAGATCTAAACCACGCCTAACCGATGTTGGCAATACTGCTGATGTCAATGACTGTGTTAGTCTAGCAACCTTTGCATGAACTCAACAGTGAAGCTTTTAGCTCCACAACTCAACAATATGATGCATTTTTTATTATATATATTTTGGTGAACCCAATGTGAATCTAACCCTTTCATGTTTTATTTCATATTTTTCATTATTTTATCATTTAATTATCATATTTTGTGATATTGGGTCGACTATATTGACACAGTTCTAACTTTTGTGCATAGGTTTAACATAAAGTCGCATCAATATGACTTTATTCTATCTGTGTAGGCTTTTTACTAGGTTTAGATACTAGGTCAACCCTGTAAATTTTTAAGCATCTATTCTAGCATACTAGGTCAACCTAGTTGACCCTATACATTTTAAAGTTTTCAGTAAATAGGATCTATAAAGTTAGGTTGACCCAATCAACACAGTACAATTTACAAGTATAAATTAAAGTTCTTAAATAGCAATCTCATCTTTCTTTGCATCCTCCAACCCACCAAGTTTACTTTATATCCTTCTTTTTCATTTATATAATTTATTATTGTTCCTTTTTTATATTTTACAATCTTTAAAACTACCCCTGAACAATCAACTAGGTCGACCATATTGACAAAACTCTGTATTCTATGTTTTGTCTAGAAAGCTAGGTTGACTTTGTCGATGTAGTTCATTTTTAGACACTTGTTTTTTTATTACACAGGTGACATTATCAACCCTATTATATATTATTTGCATACACTATTGACTAAATTGACACTGTACTATGTTTCAAAGTTGTAATTAACCCTTATATGCTAGTAATTAGCTCACACTTTCATTTTTTATTTTTTTCATGCTTATAATAGATCACATAGTATAATTAGGTGGTTTTCATTATACCATTTAGTTTCACTATTTTATCTTTTATGCACACACTACCAAATCACAAAATCTTAAAAATTATTTTAACAAGTGTCTACCCAAGGCCTATCTACTTGGATTTCATCACCAAAGGGGAAGCCGACTTGGTTTTCTGGCCAAGTATAAACATATGGTTAATGGTATATTTTGGCTAATCACCTAACACCCTTATCATTGAGGTGTATGAAATGAGAGGGTAGGCCCTAATACCAAGTTGGTACCACTACCAATACTAATCCCTTTTAGCCCAAACATTTTAAAACCATCCTTAGATTACTTTTTATTTCCTTGTTTATAACCAAATTCCTATCACATCTAAAAATATATTCTAATAATTTAAAAAAATTCAGGTTAACCATTTAGTTAGATTTTAATTTCTAAGTTGACTACTTGCTCTTTATTTAATTTTATGTTGTATTATAAAACCTTGAATTATCCAATGTTGGTGCAAGGTTTTGTGTTGTGTGCCTCAATTGGATTAACCTCATTGACCTAATTGATTATGTGTTTCTTTTCATTTATTACTTTCCTAAAGTACTTGAAATATTATTTTTGTTTCAGTATACATTATTTCCTATCAACACAGTCTCTTATAGACTATTTATTTTTTCCCTACTTACTGTACTAGGTCGACCCTATTGACTATGTACAATTTTTAACCCCTATTTTTTATACTAGGTTGACCCTATTGACTCTGTATAGATTTCACACCCTAATTTATATACTAGGTCAACCAAGTTGGCTTTGTACCATTTTTTCTTTTTCTATTTTCTGACCTAGTTCTCTATTTCTCTTTCTTAGCATTTTGTTTATTTCATCATCTTATGTCCCCTATCAATTTTTTCTTGGATGACCTGAATCCATTTAGACACTATATGGGGTTCTCTTTCCTTATTTTATTTTATTTTCTTTGATTCCTCTTTTCCATTTGTGGGTCATCTTGTGATGCCCATCAAAATTTTACTCTAGTGTTTGGGACATCTTACGATGTCCAACCACATATCATTTCAGACATTAGGGCATCTTGTGATGCCCATCCATACATCCACTTACCCTTTGGGGCATCTTGTGATACCCACTCTTATTCTCCATTACATGCTACCCAGATAATTCAACTCCATGAAACCTTTCAAGACACAAACTTGTCTCTCACATGCTCATCCTTGATATAAACATTAGTGTAGGATCTTTTCCTTTTTTTCATGCTTTCTATCGACATCTATCTAACACTTTTTATAGGTTACCTACATTGTTCTCTCCATCTATAGTATTTCTCTTTTATCACAAACCTTTAGTCCTTCCTTTTTGGTCTTTTGGTTTCCCTTTCTCTCATGAGTTGCATTGTAAAACCATGGATAGGACCTGATCTTCCTCATGATGTACCATAGTCTTCTTTATTTTCATACTCTTTTATTACACACTTTTTGGCATCCCTTGGATTTCTCTTTTGTAAGTTGTATTGTAAGACCATGGATAAGACCTATCTTTCCTCACAAAATACCATATTTCTTATCCCAATTATTGTTCACATGCTTTTTTTCACCTTCATGGGTTTCTCTTTTATGAGTTGCAGTGTAAGACCATGGATAGGACTTGGCCATCCTCATAAAATTACCATTGTGTTATTCCTTTTCTAGAATATGTTTTTGATCATTTTTCTCAAATTTAAATTTTGCTTCTTTTGATAGATGGAATTTACACAATAATCTATATTAGCATGTTTTCCTCCATTTTTGTCATTTTTATGATAAGGAAACACACATTACTATCATTTATCCTTGTTTTTCTTACCCCTTTGTAACATTTTTTATGATCTGAAGTGATTCAAATTTTTCCATGTGTCATTCCCCTTAATTTTTTTTTCCTTTTACTCCACATTGGATAAAATAAGGTTGAAGTCAAGATAACACTTTTATTTCACCTAGATTTACGAGACTCTTAGACCTCATTCTATTTAAAGTTCTCTATCTTAGAAACCAAGTCCAAAGTGTTCAAATAAAAGTTATCTTTACCACCCATGTTTGGTTTTCCAAATCTGTATGGAGGAGGAATAAAAAAATCCATCAAGAAATCTAAAATCCAAATCATTTGAAACAAAAAGCGATGATATAAAAAAGGCAACATACAAATCTCAAAAGTCAAATTCACACTAAAATATGTGATTACAAGCACATCTCCTATCTCTAATCAAAGCTCAAACTCCACACTTGGTCTCACATAAAGTTGAGGTCCATTAGGGTGTAGTAGGCCAGTAGATTGGAATAGGATAATTCAAAAAAATCTATGGTGATACCTACTTTTTCATGCGAGTACCCAATCTTTGCAGTAGACTGATGGCTCTATAAGGGGTCTTGACAAATGGGGAACATGTTGTGGGAAGGTAAAATTTAATTTTCATTCATATAGCCTTCATGGGATGATCTATATATTACATTTATTGACCTTGGACTTGTGTGGATAAGAGAATTTTTTTAGAGTCTTTAAGTTTAAAATTCCTCTTGTTTTGACAAACCTAATTTGACTGTCTTAACTTCGATAAAGATTTCCTCTACCTTGGTTTTTCCTTCATTCTCCCCTCCAAGAATTTCATTTCCTCCCTTAACAATCACGTGTGATTCCAAATCTATTTTCCTTCTTCTATATTCCCTTCTTCACCTCTTAAAAACATGCTAACACTATTTTGTTTCAATTTTATCTATCTTTAGAGTAAAACATGTTTCAGTAACTATGGATTACTTTATTCACACCATAGATTTATATTTTTAAACTTGTTTTGATTCTCTTTTTAAAATTTGTCAGTATTATACTACCCTCCTATTATAGGCACCCGAGTCCATACCTTTTTCCATTATTGAGTGAGGTTGGCTTGTTACTTCTCATCGACAATGTCATTTTTCCCTTTTATGCACCATTTTCCATTATCTAGTGAGATAAGGATGTTACTGATCACTCATGAATGTAATTTTACCATTTTTTATACTTTTATATTTAATGTTTTATTACCATCCTTTTTGACATGTATCCTTGGTTTGATTTGGTGAGTTTTCCTTTCTTGCTTAAGGTCTACTTATTCAATTTTTTCATTCTTTAGTATCCTTGGCTTTTAAGTTACTTGATTTACTCTTATTTTGACTTGGTCATTGGGTCTAACATAGCACTTGTCACCTAGCTTACCAAATTCCCAAGTACATCCCTTCGACATAGCACCAACTATCTTACATTTTTTGCATTTGTTTGTTTTTGCTCTTGAGTTTTATATTATTGGGTTTGTCAAAAGAAGTCTATACGCCCTACAAAATCAAAACTAAAAACACAACATCCACCATCCATTGATAAAGGTAAGTCATCACATTTATTTTTTAGTTATTTACCTTTTAGTTATTTCCATTTTAGTCATTTACTTTTAGTTAGTTTTTATTTTAAAATACTGCAACTTTTTTTTAGTAGTAGTGTTATGTGGTCCTATGTTATTTCTTGAAGCACCATCCCCTATTACACCTTAGTGACACATGATGAGCTTCGAGTGGGGCATATGTATACACATAATATTTTCAAATTTTATCAAATACTAACACTTGACATCTTAAAAGAACCCATTGAGACTTAATCTCTCTGAGTGCATGCCCTAAGGGGTGCATCAACAAAGGGGTGGATATACTATTAGTGCTTTGTAGGATTGTTATCCCTTATTTCCCTATTATTACCAATCCAACCAGCTCCTAAAACCATTCCCTAAACTATTAATCCTCTTTTACACCCTCCTCCAATATTTCCCTCTCTATACCTCCTTTCCTCACCTTAATTCCCTTTTAACAATCGATTGTACTAGGTCAACTGGGTCAACCCTGTACAGTTTTGGGTGATTTTTGTTTAGGAACTAATTTGGTACTTGGCCAACCTAGCTCATGACCTAGTGAATAATTATCCAAAAAATTTCTAGGTTGATTGGGTTGACCTTGTCAGTTGAGATTTTTAGAAGGGTTTAGGGTCAAATCCACTTATATATACAAGATCATTTCATCATTATTTCATATGCAATCAAGAGTTATTATTCACTTGCACTTTTTTATAATCTACTCTTTTACCATTCTACTTGAGGAGTATTATCTTAGGGTTTATACTTTGAGAATCTAGTCTTTTGGAAAAGCCTTGGATGCTTTGGCCTTTCTTAGTGATCCTTATAAACCATAACAACCTCTTGTGAAGAACCTTTGACCAAGAGAAAGATTATTTCTCGATGGGTTCATTATTCAAGTAGTTATTATTTAAATTTACTCCTCTTTTTAGTAGATAGAAGTAGCATAAGTATTGGCTTAGAATAATATTACTCTTCTTATTTCATGTATTAGCATCTTACTCATACATATCTTAATTGATATTATCCTATGCATGTTTTTGAAAATTTGCTAACCCCTCATATTGTGTCATCAGCTTTGGTGAGCACTAGATTAGATTTATTTTTCTTATTATTAGTTTAGTGAGATATCAAAACATAGGACTGATCCAAAACTTGGGGGTTTTGGTTGAAAGATATTTCAAGAACATAATAATAATGTTTTCTCTAAGAAGAGATGTTTTATTACTCACAAGATTGAAAATACAAACATATGCTTATCTCTGGGAAGAGATGTTTGATCTCCTTCTAAATATATATATTTATTTATACATATTTTTAAGGTAGGATGAGGATGTGGAAGGTCACCAATCTTGAGAGAGATGTATTGGTTCAACTTCCATGATTTACAATAACACATAATTCAAGAAATTACTATTTTATGAAACTTTCTATTTTTAGACAACACTATTAAAACTAAAATTTTAGGCACTTTCATTGGGTTTTCAAGGGTCAAAACCCACTAAGAATATCTCCATGACATTTCATTGCATTCTCCTCATTCTTATATTTTAAATGGTTCAAACAGGGAGTCAAAAGGAGTTATGGTTCAAAAGTTATGGCTCCCTGAAGTTCTACCACCAATTAGGGTAGAACCATCACCCGAATTATCACCTGAAGTGTTGCCTAGATCATTCCTCCCTCCTTGAGAAGAAAGGGTCCCATTGCATCAATATTCCTCATCAAGTGTGGTAGTTGTGTCTTGATTTTATTCTCTGTGATCCACTCACCTTGGTGGCTAAGCTTGCCCCTTTTGACCACCTGATAAAGTGAAATAGAGAACCCTCTTGTTGTCTTCATCCAAGTGTCCACAATCTGATCCTCCTCCACTGGAGAAAAACTATGCAAATCAAGCTCATCGATGTCTAGTTATTATATAATGATTAAAGTGTCTAATAGAGGTGGATGATATGGTTTGAGGAGATCCAAGTTGAATATTGGATGCAGACCAAAGTAGGCTAGCAGGTTTAACTCAAAATCATTTTCACCAACTTTTTTGGTGATGGTGTAGGGACCATATCATAGAGGTCAATTTTTTTTGTGTGGGCCTGTGATTCATTCCTTTTGAATCCATAACCAAACCTTTTCACCTACATCAAAATGGTGTAACCCTATGTTTGTCATGGTGTTGCTTATACTTTTGATTCATCTTCTCCAAGATGTCATGAACCTATTTCTATATGTGTTGAATTTGTTCAATGAACTTTGTTACTTTTACTACCTTGGATCTCCCATAAGGTGTGTATTCCATGGTAGAGAATGGAATGTCTAGATAAATTGGTGTCATGGGTTGGAACCTAAAGCATACTTGGACTGGACTATCCTTGGTGGAGTTGTGTAGGCCCTGATTATTTCCATGTTGTATGAAAAGAAGCCCCTCATTCCATGTGCATGGATGTTTGGAGTGATGCATCTAAATCATGTGAAAAATCAAGTGGTTCACCACTTCTGTCTAGCTATCAATATATGGATGGAAGGCCATGGACTTTATTAGATTGGTATCCATCATCTTCCATAAAGTGGACTAGAAGATACTTAGGAACCTATTATCTCTATCTAAAATAATGGACTTGGGGAGACCAAAATGGATCCATACATGACTAAAAGATAGTTGAGTAGTTTTATCAGTAGATATATTTTTATTACAAGTAATAATGATAGCCATGTTTGAAAAATGATCAACTACAACAAGAATATAGTCCTTGCCATGTTTTGAAGTGGGCAAACCTGAGAGAAAATCCATCAAGATATATTCCCAAGGCCTAGTTGGTTCTAGCAATGGTGTGTACAATCCTTGTTTCTTATTTATTGGCTTGGATATCACACATGGGGTGTAAGATTTGAGGTGCCTTTCCACATATTTTTGCATATGGGGCTATTAAAAGTTATTTTGAAGAATTCTCAATGTCTTCTCTACTCTAAATTGCCCAATTTTCCTGATGAAATGTGCTTCCCATATCATCTTCTATTGCTCTACAACTGGAACATAGATGTGCCCCATGTGATAGAGAACATTATCTTGTAAATAGAAATCATAGACATGTTTACCTTCTTAAATTGTCTGATATGTATCAGCAAAGGTAGAATCTACTCTATATAGAGCACCCTAGGTGGCAATCTTGTTTTTGCATAGATCAAGAAATGTTGTGAGTACATCAATTGGTGGGTAGCTTAGACAATCTACAAAAGTATTTGAGCTCACCTTTTTATGTTCAATTATCAAATGGAATTTCTACATATATGTGGCCCACTTCTAGTGCCTCTCATTTTGTAGTTTGCTCTACATCTGCATGAATTCCAATGGTCTGTGGTCAATGTGGATGACCATCTCTTCCCTAAGATGTAGTGTTTCCATTATTTGTATGATTACATAATGGTATAGATCTCCTTGTCATATTTTAAGTATTTATTAACTGTATCATTGAAAGTTTCACTGTGATATATAACAAGATGGCCATGTTTCATAATGACAGCTCCCATGGCATATTCAAATGCATCTATCATCAACTCGAAAGGTTGATGCAAGTCAAGAATAGGAGATGAAAAAAGTCTATTCTTCAAATTCTCAAATTCTCTTTGTTGTATTCTTCCCCACTGAAATTCAGCTTTAGCTCCTCCTTTAGACACTTGGTTTATTGGCCAAACAACATGTGATAATCTAAGAACAAACCTATGATAAAAATTTGCAAGACCCAAGAAGCTACAAAGTTATATGAGGGTCCTTGGTGTAGGCCATTCTTGAATAACCCAAATCTTCTCTAAGTTGACATGGACCACTTCCTCATCCATAATGTACCCCAGGTACTAAATTTTTTTCATCTTGAATGTGCACTTATTGAGATTTTCATACAACTTATACTCCCAAAGAGTTTGAAGCACCTTATAGACATGTAGATGTTCCTCCCATGTTTTGTTGTAGATGAGTATGTCATCCAAGTAGATAACCATGAATTAATTGGTGAAGGGTTTTAGTATATCATCCATCATCCTCATGAATGGCATATTAGTCAACACAAAATTCATAACTAACCATTTAAAGATCCTCTCCTTAGATTTGAATGCAGTCTTCTAGACATTAGTGGGATCAATAATAATTTGGTGATATCTAGACTTGAGATCAATTTTGGTGAAGAACTTTTCACCATAGATTTGGTCTAGCAGGTCATCAATCTTTGGGAAGGGGTAGTGATTCTTCATAGTGATTTTATTTAGGGCTTGATATTCAATGAAAAGCCTCCATGTTCCATCCTTATTTGGCACCAAGACAATTGGGCTTCCATAGGGTGAAGAGCTTGGACTGATGTGACCCTTTTTGATCAATTCTTTAATCTATATTTTTATATCATCATTATCTAAAACTGATCTATGATACATAGGCCTATTAGGTAAAGGTGATCCTAGAACTAAATTGATAGAATGTTTTACCTGATAGTGAAGTGGAACTCCTATGGGTGACTTAAATAAGTCATCATATTCTCCCATGATTTGACCCATTTGCTTCTATTATTGTGTTTATTATGTAGTCAGGGATAGAACATTAGCCTTCTTAGACCTCTATGGCTTGGCCACCATGAGAATTAATTGCTTTGTCTTTTCCACCAATATCTTACATTGTTTGGAACTAATCAGTGAAACAAATGTGGGAGGTGGTACTTTTGGTACCCTATAGCACTATGTTACAAGAGTGAGGGTGATCCTTCAAGTTATTGATTCATAGATTCCATATTGATCATACATGAATGGCTGACCAAGGATTATATTTCAAACATCTAGATTGACCACATCACATAAGACCTCAGCTTGGAAAGGTTTTATTTCATATTTAAAAAGACACTGGTGGGTGACATAGAGATCTCTCCTTGGGCTCAACCATCTAATACTATATGGCTTTGGGTGAGGCCTCATGGACAGATTTAGACTTTTCATAACATTAGTAGAGATTCTTTTTGACTCCCACTATCAAGAATGAAATGTAGAGGCTTAACTTTCACCCATAACTTAGATTGAAACAACCTGTCCTTGTCATCTAGCCTTTCCTCATAGGTCTGTGATGAAGTCATAGTGGTATCAGGCTTAGCATCTACAATCTCTTCTTCATCATCTTTGACTATAGGATATGTATGAGGTAGATCAGTAGATGTCAAGGATTGTGACTCATAAATCAAGGACTTGATGGCTCAACACTCTTCTTTGGAGTGAGTTATAGTTTTGTGGTAATCACACCATTTATCAATCTTCCCCTTCTAGGGTTTATTATCTTAAAACTCCTTTTGCTTCTAATTTTGGCCTCATGTTTGACCTTCTTTGTCACTTTTCCATTTCAAAGGATGAATCTTCATATTCTTTTTTCCATGCTTCTACTCAATCTTCACCGTGAACTTGTACACCTCATTAAGGGTTTCCAAATTAAAGAGTTCCATTTCCCCTTATATATACCATTATAGTCCACCATGATATTTGATATCTTTATGTTTTTCACTTTCCTAGATGCCTAATCTCATAGACAAAGAATGAAAAATGTTAGTGTAATCTTGAATAAACTATTCCTTACCTTGGCAAAGTTGTTATCATTGTATGTATAGATCATCATATGCTCTAATGGGGTATTATTCTTCCTTTACAACTTCCATGAAATCATCCCAGGTAGGTTCTACCTCAAGGCCAATTTCATCTATACTGAACCTCTTCTTGTACACTTCCCACCAATTTTTGATGGGCAATAATGCTTTCAAAAGAGCAAAAGTGATCTTCTCTCCATTGGCGAATTTATTTACAAAAAAATAAGAAGACAATTGATCCAACCAATTTTATACTACATCAGTATTGATTTTTTCTTCAAATGTATGGATATCAAAATTCACCTAAACCTTGAAGGTTGTTGGGGCACTAAAAGGATGTTCCATGTATGAGGAGCTAGGGAGTGCAGATGAGGAGCTAAAATTTCCCATCAAGATTTGTTGGAGAATTTGGGCAAATTATTGTAGCATATACACTTGATACCACTAAAGGGATTCATTCAACATTTAATTGAAGGGATCATATGTCTTAGTTTTTTCCACCATTTGAGGTCATTTGGATCGAATAGGTGGATAGTCTGTGAGCTCTAATGTTTTCTACCCAAGCTTCTTGTAGCCTGACCTCATCCTCAAGATCATACACTCTAAAGATAAATTTTTCTAATACCACTAATCCAAAACTTAGGGGTTTTGGTTGAAATATATTTCAAAAACACAAAAATAACACAATAATAATGCTTTCTTCGAGAAGAGATGTTTTATTACTCACAAGATTGTAAATACAAACATATGTTTATCTCTAGGAAGAGATGTTTGGTCTCCTTCTCAGGATACATATTTATTTATAAATATTTTTAAGGAATTATTAGGATGTGTAAGGTCACCAATATCAATGGATATGTGGTTTGACTTCCATGATTTACAATAACATAAAATTTGAAAAATTACTATTTTTAGACAACATTATTAAAATTGAAATTTTGGGAACTTCCATCAAGTTTTAGGGGGTAAAAGGCCATTGATAATATATGTGTTCCATATCATCAAGTTCTACTTATTATTATCTTTCTATCAGTTCAAATGGGGAGTCAAACAGAGCTATGGTTCAAAAGTTATGGCTCCCAAAAGTTTTGCCACCAATTGGGGTAGAACTATCGCCTGAAGTGTTGCCCAGATCAAGGACTCCCTTAGGGTTATTGCATGATTGTGCTTGACTAGAGGATTTATAACCCTCCCTATCACCATGTATTGAGATAATAGATCCCCTAATCAAGTCTAACAGATCCCCATATTGGTCATGTTCTCACTTAACAATATGTCCCTAATCAGAAGTGTATGGTATGATCTATCTTCTTTGAGTTAGGATTGATTTATAGACATGATGCATTTATTATTTAATATATCTAGCACTAAGTAATGTCCATGAGGTAAGGATTTTTATGGGATTAGCAAGCTATTACAAGAAAAAAAAATTAAAAAAATTCAAGATAGTTAATTTGATTATCTCTCTACATTGTAAGAATCAAAATTTTATCTGGTCAAATAAGTTTGAAGTACCTTTTCAAGAATTGAAAAGAAGGCTTACTTTTGCATCAGTGTTAAGATTTCATGATCTCAATGGTCAATTTTTAATGATCGTAGATGCATCTGGGGATGGACTATGAGGAGTCCTTATGCAGGATGGTGTAGTAGTAGCTTATTATTCAAGGAAGATGAAGCCTTATGAGGTCAATTACACCCCTCATGATCTTGAACTTATAATAATTATTCATGATTAGTAATTTTGGAGACATTATTTATTGGGAAAAATATTTGAACTCAAGATTGATAACTTTCAACTCAAACACATCTTCACCTAACCAAATTTGAATTCTCATCAAAGGCACTTTTTAGAGTTTTTATTTGATTATGAATTTGATATCAATTACATCAAAGGCAAAGAGAACAAATTTGTTGATGATTTGAGTCATAGAAGGTACATATTAGTTGTGGCTACTATCAAGAGTTATTTCAAGGATCATGTGATTAAGTTCTCACTAAGAGATGAATTATATGATTAGGTCAATAAAGCTTTGTCTGAGAATGCTCAAATCCTAGGTATAAAGGATATAGCTTAGAGAATGATGGTACTCTATGATAGAATAGAAGGATGTATGTGCTAGATAGGGAAAATTTGAGGGGCATAGTGTTGAGGGAAGTTCACAACACCTTGTATTCAAGACATCTAGGAGTAACCAATCTAATGGCAAAGCTTAGACCACTTTATTTATGGAAAAGAATCAAGAAAGATGCAACAAACTTTGTTTCACATTGTCTAGAATGTCAGTGAGTAAAATTTAAAACACGTGCATCTGACTAGATTATTATATCCACATGATATACCATAATGGAAGTGGAAGGTGATTAGTATGGAATTTATCTAAGGATTACCATTATCATGAAATAGGCATGACATGATATTGGTTGTAGTTAATAAACTAACCAAGGTAGCACATTTTATACTAGGCAATTTGACAAATGATGCACCAACTCTTGAGAATAGATTCGCTAAGTAAATGTAGAAATTGCATGGATTTCTAGATAAGATCATATCAGATCATGATCCAAAAATGACTTCTAGATTTTAGTTAACTCTAAATTTATCTTTGGGTATGCAATTAAACTTTAGTACTACATATCACCCATAGAATGATGGTTAAACTGAGTGAGTTAATTAGGTGTTAGAGGATATTCTTTGTATGTATTTCATGGATCAAAAATATAAATGGGAAGAATACCTTTCATTGATTAAGTTTACATACTACAACTCATACCAATCTACTTTAAAGATGGAACCATTTGAAACACTTCATGGAAGAAGGTGCAGATTACCAATCAGTTGGGATAGGTTGGAATATAGGGTAGTCTTTGGACCTGAGATGCTTTCATAAATGGAAGATCAAGTTAGAACAATCAGGATGAGATTGGTAGAGGCCAATGATATGAAAAAGATCTATGTTGATCTAAAGACAACAACTAGATAATTCTCAGTAGGTGATAAAGTATTTTTGTAAGTTAAGCTATAAAAAAGCTTGATTAAATTCATGAAGTCAACAAAATTTTCACTGAGATATGTGGGACCCTTCGATGTTATAGAAGTGGTCAACCTTATAGTGTATAAGCTTGCATTCCCATCATCCCTAACTCTATTGCATAATGTCTTCCATGTATCTTATCTTTAAAAGTATATAGTTGATCCTTTGCATGTGTTATATTGGAATGCTTTGGAGATTCTAGATCCTAGGGTGGTCATGGTAGAACCAATCAGAGTAATTGACACTCGCAAACTTCATTTGTGTAATAGAGACGTGTCACATTGCAACATCTTATAGGACTAATACTTTGAGGATGGTGCTATGTAGGAGGACTATGATGAGTTCTATAAGATATTTTCTGATTTATTTGCTTCATTTGATGCTAGATACTATGTTATTTTTTTGGTAAAATCTATTTTTTATTTAGAACTATTGTTTAAATAAGTGTCATCGGGATGATGACCAGTTTTAGGGGGGAATGATGTTACATATTGATTCTCTCACTAAACTTAATTACCTAATTATCCATGGATTAATATGGTTTTTAAATTGATTTATTACTTTTTAACTAAATTTTAAGTCATATGTTGTTATGAGATAGATGTATGTTACTTAGATTTCATGAGTTCATTATTCTGAAATGGCTAATTATAAATTTTGTACATAATTATTATGTTACATTTATTGTTATAGTATTATTTTATATGTATCATGATATACTTGACTAACTACCTTCTTTTCATGATTTGGATGCAGGATCCTTCATCTCTTAGAGCATAATGGAGGAAGAGCATCATCAGAGAGGGTGAAGAAGATGGAGATGGAGAAATATGATAGAGAAATTTCTAAGACCTCTACACACACCACATTAAATTAAAAATGGTATATGCATTATGTGTTTAGATTATTAGAGTTAGTACATTTTGAAAGTTAATTAGAGTTAGATATTAGAGTTTGTGTGTTTTAAATGTTATTACATAGTTATGGAATAAATATCGTATGTGATTGCATTTTTTATATTATACATAGACTCAATGCTTGATGTTATAATAGGATTACATAAGGTTACATTACTTATGTTTATCTATGATTTTTGAAATGTAAATAAAATAAAAGATATCTAATTACTATTATATATAGATTAGTAAAATATATCTAAAATGTTATTAAACATTAAGCTTACTATTATTGATATTCGAGAATATCAATATAAGTCAAGCTACTAAAATAAAGAAAGACATATATATATAGCCTATATACACTAGTAATTTACTAAAACAATTATCTTATTATAATTGGAATCAATAATTGATTGATCTATCTTTTTGATAAAGAGATAATTACCTTTATTTGTTAACAAAGGAAGTTGAATTATCATAAATACTATCCTAAAAATCTAAGCCTAGTCTTTAATTGTTATGCATAAGACTACATTGAGATTTAAAAGTATTAGTTATAATTTTGAATAATGATTAATGTGGACTTGTTTAGTGGAAATAGTCGAGGCTTATAATGTAGTGATCATGTAAAAATATTTAAACAAAATAAATGTTTAATAAAATTGAAGAAAGTTTGAATGAGAGATAAATTAGGGATTTTTGGTATGTTTAATGGAAGATAAATATGGATTAGTTTATTTTAAAGGAAAATTTGGGATTATGCATGGACTACAAACTTGAGTGAATAGTGGTGTGTAAATTTTGAATGGAAAGAGGGTGGCAAGGAGAATAGATAAGAGGTAGTCATGGAAGAGAAGGAGGCACATAGAAGAGGAGAAGAAAGTATAGAGAAGCGAAGTAAAGCATTTCAAATTCTTGGAGTTTTGATTCAAAAGCATTGAGAAGGTTGCTAATGTTATTACATTAAATTGATTATGGAATTATGTGTATGGTTATGATTCTTAGGGTTTGGGAAATGAACTATACTTTTGAATGGATATATGCTTATCCCTATGGATGGCTCGACCATTCACAGAGCTAATCCATTATCTCCAAATCCTATGATTTTGATTTAGATCTACTAGGATGTTAAAACTATAGGGTTAAATGAAGTTATGTACATAACAGCATATTTCCCTAGTTAAGGAAAATGGTAACTGAGTGGACAGTTTATATTTAGACAAAGATTGAGTTTTGTTAAGCATATTATACATACTCATTCAATTAAGTATGCATATATAATATGATAATAG
Organism: Torreya grandis; assembly: GCA_037957365.1. NCBI lineage: Eukaryota > Viridiplantae > Streptophyta > Pinopsida > Cupressales > Taxaceae > Torreya > Torreya grandis. The sequence goes on along the minus strand of JARHVA010000957.1, from coordinate 1,795,020 downwards.
TGTGTTATTTGTTTTAAAAGATATAGAATGAGTCAATAAAATGTTAAATGGGTTTCTCTTTAGGGGAAATAGGTATACTTCCATTTTTGAAATCTTATGAAGATATCTAGGTGACAATCGAATTTGGGTTGATCATTAATATATGATTAACGAATTCATTTGTTTTAATCAATGAATATATTTATAACTAAGTTATGTTTGCTTTGGTAAAAAGAATTGTAAATAAGGCACTTTTATATATTTATATAAATTGAGGGTTTTACTTCATTCAAAACCATGAAAAAGTTGAGCACGTTTAAAAGGGGTTTTCTATGTTATTAATATTGGAATAGAAACATTTGGAACACATAAGATGTGACTATCGATACATATATTGTATACCATATGTGACATTTAAAATAATGAATGAATATATATTTAAGTTGACCATATCATATCATTTTAATTGGGGTTTATACAAAAGATATAGTATTGATATATACAAAATCTATGTATATATATATTTTAATTATATATAGACTATGTATTCTATAAATTTGAGAAAATTATATATACATTTATGTCTATGTATGGTTAAAATAATTGAATAGGACATACATTTATATATATAGGCTAATTAGGCCTTGCTTATATATCAAACACTTCCTCTTACCCATATTGGTCATCCAAGAACCTTAAATAAATTTATTCACTATGTGAATGTGTCATAACTCACGTTTCACATAATAAACATTCACCATATAGGTCAGTTACCAATCATAGGGACCAAAACCCCATTAGGCCTAGAAGAGACCTAATGTAATTAGGTCTTCTCTAAGGCACACATTACACTCTGACCCTTTCAAAAAAATTGAGTATTAAAAATGAATTAAAAAATTATAATAAACCTAAAATATAAAATTTTTAACATTCACATATATCCATTCCACCTGTAAGATCAACTCACTCCTTGAACTATGTTATTAGACCTAGTTGCCATTTGTCTTTCTCATTGTCTGAAAGTCTATCTTAGAAAATAGAAGCATACAATCAATTTTCCCATATAAAAATATGAAAAAATCACATTAAATAATCCTCCATGATATAATATTCACCATCATGTCCATTGGACATCACCAAACATGTTGAAAGGCCTCAAACCCACTCTTGCAACATGACCACTCAGAATGGTCAACTACTACCAAAGTACAATCAAGAACTTTTGACTCTTAACAACTACCTATGAACTTTAAAACACTAAAAAATCATGAATTATATATTATTACATATATACAGCATCATCCCATTATTTTCACTCTTTTGGATTAGACAAAATAGCTCAGAAACATCTTGCTTGCCAACACATAGAAACTATCAGATACCTTGAAAACATAGTCTTGAGGAATACTATTTTTAGCTCGTGTAAGTGTAATTTAAACACTTATAATTCACATTAATATTTTATATACTATAAATATTTCAACCTAAAATATATATGTCACTTTTAATAGTGCCAACCATTGGTTTTATAGACCAATTTGCTAAGCCTCTTTCTCACAATCCTCACATAGTTTGATAAGCTATTATGTCTTTCACATTACAACTTATTAAAATATTTTTAAAAGTTAAATAAATAATTAATAATTAATTTACATATCAAAAAACATAATCAAGTGAATTGGATACATTGGCTCTTTTCATAAGGTCTCACATTCTTCACTTCACTTGGCAAACCTGGAACTGTCATTCTAGCTTAAGATCCAGTCATGATGAACATGACTTCCCAAACCTATAGGGACACTTCCTTAAACTTATAATGAATTTGTATTATGATTATACATATTTATCTCTACTTAAAACATAAATTTTTATGGGTATAATGGCATATATGGAACATATAGATCAAACACTAAAACTTACTCTTTCACTATCCATCTCAACTCAGACAAGCCATCTTGAGAACACTTTCTTGCTTATGTATGATCATCATAAAAAAATTTAAACCAAATTAAATTGAGGTATATGTCTTGAAAAAATACCCAAAAAAAATGGATTCATCCCTAATCCTCTATAACCAATCCTTAAACACTTTCTCATTCTTGCCTAGTTTCTCTCACTATTTTAACTCTTTACCAGTTTAGCGATAGGTCAACTTGGGTGAGAAAATTAGTTGACACAGAGTCTATAGCTTGAAAAAATACCACCATATACATTAATAAAAATTATTGACCTTAAATATCCATTTATTGTGCAATCTTAACCTATTCAACCCTACCTATAACATCAAATTCTTCAAAAATAAATCTTTTTCTATAGATTTTGCGTATTGCCCTGATAAACCATTTCCACATAGAGATTATTGGACAAGTCATATACAACATCCAATCATAAAATAAGACTTAAAAATCCATTTTTTACCAATATCAACAATATTTTTGCAATCAGGTCACTATGAGGGTTTTGAGAGGGTTTTAGACTAGTTCTGGTGTTAACGATTGTTCATACAGTATTGCCCCTCAAATTCTAAACTAATTCTTGGAAAACTTATCCAAGACCCTTTTAAATCTCTCTAAAAATGTTCAAGACACCATGAAAATTTTACACATGCCAATGAGCATTAAAATATCCTTTTGAGGCTCTCATCTCTTCATTCTCCATGCATGGGAGACCTTTAAACACCTTGGAAATGCATCTTGACCCTTCATTAGGCCACACTAGACCAATATACATGTTAGGTCTAAAACCACCAGTCATACTTAGATCTTGAAAACACTTGGAAACCTCTTGCATTTTTTCAAACCATCACACACATGTCAAATGACATCATACCAATCTCCAACACTATCAATTTTGTTCACATAGGTCTCACACTTATCTTCTCAACAAGTTACCAAGCTTGCGCCTTCATACTAGGTCTCTCATGCAAGGACCAAGCCTTAAAATTGACATTATTTCCACTGTAGATGCACTTTAAACCTTATTCACATGTATAAACACCTTATAAAATGTTCTAAAAATACTCTACATCCTTCATAGGTCATGTTAACATCTTAGGACCCCTAGTTACATTAGTTAGAGTCAAAGACTAGCTTATTTGTGTATTAGACCTCTATGTCTTACCTCTGTAGTCATACTATAAAACATACCTGGGCGTTTCAATGCCTTAAATGCATGTTAAAATTTCCTTATAATTCTTCTTATGCCTCTATGCATTTATCACTTACATCCATCATGCTCCTTTTTGCACCAAACTAGATATCTCATGCTCAAGCCTTCATCAGTTCATGACATCATCCTTCATAAAGAACCTATAATCACTCATTTCATCATTCCTTACTATGCATCACAAGACATTAAAATGGATCACCATACCTCATTCTTATTTTGACATCAATGACCATACACAAACATATGTGACATCAATGACAACTTGTAATAAACTCCCCCTTTGTCATTGATGGAAAACCACATTGATGACAAGCCACAAATGAACTCATCCAAATAACTTCTCCATCAATATAATCTCTCTCCCCCATTTAAATTAATTAAAAATTGTCTATACATATACCACCTTTTCTTTTCACTCCAACTTCAACAATTCTACTAAAAAAATGATTAAATAATTACCTTAAAGTGATTGAACTATTGTCTCTCAACTTGACCTATTTCTTATCAGCTTAACACATGACTGTCATGACTCTATAGACCTTTATTTTAACTCATCAACTAATATTTATCTTTTCTAAGCCCATTCATACCTTTAAATCTGACCTTTGAACCTAAACATGATGACTTATTGCTTAGAGATGTCTTTAAAGCAATACATGAGATTCCATTGACTTCATTCTCATCCCAAGCTCTAGACTTTAACAGGTAGACCTAAATCTCAAAGATATTTTATTGTTACTCATATATCCTAAAAATTTTCCCTTGTCTAAATTTGAACATATGACAATACCAGATGTTACTTGACTTAGACATCTTCCAAATAAGGTCAAGATCTCTTCTTTATCCTCATACTATGTGCATATTATTGATCTCCTTTTGGTCAATACAAATAAAAAATTACCTCACCTTAGGCTCACATCTACTATAGTATAAAATTACTTAATCATAGAGATACAAATCTCCCCCTAAGATCATGCTCTCCTTTCAATTTTTCCCAACACATCATTGGCCTCTATCAAACCATCATCAAATTCTATTAAGATTGTTATGACATGCCATACCTCTAAGTAAGATTATTCTGATCAGACTTGTTCTTCACACACTTCGTCAAGGTCCTTATACATTGTTCTCATGAAATACATGATCCTAATGATACCTTAACACTCACTAAAAACTTGACTCCACATGGTAATGTTTCAAATCAATCAAATCTACAGTCATCTTTCATTCATTGTCTTTTCATTATTTCACTGTCCCATGAAATCTTGAAAAACCTCATTCATGCCTATCATTTCAAAAGTTTCAAACACCTCCATCATCATCCAAACTTACCTTTTTCATCATCTAATATTCCCATAATATATAGTCATCTTTATGAACCTTCATATCCTCATTGCTCTTGCAGACCAATCTATAACTTATATGCCTTCTTAGAACTCCTCTGTTGGATCTTATCACCTAAAAGTATATATGGCTAACAAACATACATACAAGGATATAAATTCATACCTTTATAGCTCATGAAGGTTAAAATATACCTTAGATATGTCTCATCAACATACTTAGGCTTCAAATAAACCTCTTTTATATCTATGATAGCTTCATAGATTCAACTTAGCTCCTCTTGCTTGATGATCAACTCATCCTTCACTTGTAGACCTTTTTGGGATGATATAAATCACTTCATAGCATCTTATTTAAAGGAAAAAAATATTATTTCAATCTCAATCTTGATGAACACCTATAATATATTTTTAAAGCTCACTAAAACATTATACTAACTTACATGCTTCTACATTGTTCATCATGCTTCAATAGACCTGGCAGGGTATAGGACTTAGGTCTAGGTGCATACCTAAACCAAGAAATACCTTCCTTATACCATGATAGCTTACCAAGTATACCACCTTAGAATTCCTCTAATGTAAACACTTTGTTTTCATTTACCTCCTTCCAAGACTCAGCAACCATCCACCAAGCTTTCCTCTTCCATAAGTTGATAAACATATTGATCTTACAACTCACCTTCACAAGCCTATCCATTTTATGCTTCTAGGATCACATTCAATATATAAATCCTCCTCCAAAGGACCTACTCTGATAAAAAACATTGGAATCACAACCATTTATATTGGGATGAATCAATGTGTGAACATTTAATTCAATTCCATTCATCATTCTTTAAACATTTAAACTAGAATATAGATATATCAATGCATAGAAGAGCAATCACATAAGCAAGAAGTAAGACATCAACACATGAAAATCAGATATATATGGGAACCCCTCATATGGTATAAAACCCACTATAACACCACTTGTAATACTATCCTATAAGCAATGAAATAACATTTAGTGAGGCACCAACCCCACAAGGAGCGCCAGCCCCTCACTAGTTAGGCACAAACCCAACTAGTCCTTGATGCATGAGCATCTACATACATCTTGGCAAGATGACATGGCCATGATTAAATTCAAATTCAATTTATTGTATTTTCCCTCTATGCTGTTACTAAGGAGTAATTGTAAAAAAAGTAAAGGTAAAAAAATAATTGTTGGGGCTGTTGAGAAAATAGCGGAGGAGTGGTTGAAAATATTTCAACCTGGGTATATTGTTGCAATTTAAAAACTATTTTTGTTTTATCTTCAACCCAAGTTGGGTGTAGAGGTTTGGAGGAGATTCTTTAAAAACAAAAGAATAGGATATTCATTAATGAGAGTAAGAGAAAAAAAATCATTCAAGAGGACAGGGGGACGTAGAGAAAAGGAGAGCAGAAAAAAAATTAAGAAGGAAAGAGGCCAAGTTTCATGCAAGAATGGTGAAAGAAGAAGCAGCAGCAAGGATTACAGAGGAGGATAAGAGGGAAGTAAGGATTGGAAGAAAAGTGAAGGTGGTGTGGAAGTCTGAAGTAAGGCCTTCGAAGGCCAAGAAATAGTTATAAGTATGTATATTTTAATTTGATGAATTTAATTAATTCTGTCGATTGATTTGCCATCCTATATCCTGTGAATAAGTGTTCTTATGCATTTTGAGAGTTCAATGATTCCTTGATAGCCTTATAAAAGGAAACACAGGTTTTAAATAGTAATATAAATCCATTGCTTAGTTTGATGGTAATCGATGTGGGAATGTTCTTCAAATGATATAGCTCATATACTGATCTACAATCACCGAGGCATATATCACTATCTCAGCGAAGAGAACACATTACATATTTCGAATCCTTCTTTATGTCTTGGTTATAAGCGCTATATAAAAATAATGTTTCAAGATGTTTGTATACCAAAGTAAAGTCTATCCTCATTTCTTCCCTCTGGGTTTCTTGGTGTTATAGCTAAATAGATAAGTCTGTAACTTGCCAGTAAAAGATTCTAGGTTCAAATCACAGTTCGCACAAGTCTTAAATTGACGATTGATGAGGAAACAATGGCAGATGTGGGCAAAACACAATAATGTATTTTTAAATGCATGAATGCAATATGAGCATGATAAAGGCAAGAAATTGTTGGATAAATGCCTGTGCGCCTGGGATAGGTTATTCGATTCAGTTTTTCCTTTGATAATGACTATCAAGAGGCAACACATGCACATCTGGCTAACTACGGAGAGGCTGGATGGTGCACCTTAGCATTTGCATACAAGAGCATAATAGAAACAGAACATTCAGAATGGAATGCAATGTTTGTGAGGGCGAAGACTACTATTGGTGTAGACAGAGTGTCCCTACTGGAGAATGCAATGAAATGTTAAAAGTCCTAAACAAAGTACACAGTTCCATGTACTGGTTTACGTATATTTCAATTGATTATTGAGTCAGGAGAGTCCCAAATAGAGACCGTTGGAGTAGGAAGGAATAGTGATGCAGGTCCTAGCTTTTGATTTGGTTTTTTGCAAAGGTTTTGATGCATCGATTTTGATCAGATGTGACATTGTGTCAAGCAACTTACAAGAATAGTCAGCGCCTGAACCTCTCAGAATAGATTGACGACAATGTGCCAAATACATTGGTAATTGTAATCTGTGAATTTGTCAAACCAAGGGCTGTAATAGATGAACATATATCTCAGTTTAATGAAGAGGCACGTTCTCCTTTTGTAAAGAAAGTCAAGACCATTACACATCCCGGTGAGGTGAACAAAATCAGAAAATTGCCACAGAAAAGTAAAATTTGCTACACATACAGACAGTCCAGATGTGTTTATCTGGGATGTGAATTTTGATAAATGTGTTTTGCTATGGAGTATACAAGACCACATCTCTTCTATAACTGAACCCTCATCTTCCAAGCACATCATTTTGGTATCAGAGCTAGTAAGCTCCTGGTAAAAGGAAAATTTTGTACTCTTCTAATCAGTTTTTGTAGAGATAAAATTGTAGTGATGGAAGCAAGTGAAGAAGTTGCAGGTTCAAGGCAATTAAGCCATTGAGGCTTAATAGGATAAGAAGCCAAGGAAGGCTTAGTGAAGAGCCAAGAGAAGTTCTAGAAGAAGAGCAACTGAATGCTCAAGAGGAAGATCCAAAGCAAGGTAAGCTTGGATTTGTGAAATTATTAATATTTATCATATTGCAGACCATTGACTCAGTATGAAGTCCATTAAGTAGGATCAAAAGACTAGGATGCAAAAGGCCTAGGTGAGATCAAGAAGATTGTCAAAAGACCAGTCAAGGAGAAAGGCTTGGGTGAGACAAGTGGACCTACAGGGATCAAGAGACCAAGATGGAAAAGACTTGGGTGAAGATCTCAGAGATGGAAATATAGCTGAGAAAAGAGCAGAGCAGCAAGGTACATGAGGGAACTAAGAAGGAAGAAAGCATCAGGAAGAAGAAAGGTATGACTAATGTTGACTTTGATAAAGAGATTGCTAGTTTGTGGAAAGATTTAGCTAAGATTAAAAGCATGTTTGAGTCTGGGATGCAATCAAATGAGAAAGTGTGGGTATGGACAATGAGGAAGAGGTTGAAGTGGCTAATAGATCTCCTAATGAAGAGGAGATGAAGGCAAAATGAGATTGCCAAGAAGAGAGAAGCCCATAGAGGCTTGAAGAAGATAATCAGGTTGCCAAGTGAGCAGTAAGAGGAAGAAGTGAAGAAGAAGGTTCTCATTGTGGAGAACAAGAGAAGAGAAGAAAGAAAAGATGAAGTGCCAGGAAGAGCACTTGAGAAGATGAGAGTGTTGGTGAAGAAAACACTCATAGGAACCTTGTGGTCTCTTGTTTTTATATCTAATTCTATTTTTGCATGGGTAATTGCAGGTATGAACAGCCTTGTGAAGGTCAAAAGAAAGGCCTTGAAGAATGAAGAGATTGGTGCAAGAGAAGACACCAAGTACACAAGTGAATGTGTAAGAGAAAAGAAAAAAAATTCTATTGTTGATAAGGAAGAAGAGATGCATTGGTTAATGCATGAGGAAGGTGTTGAGGAACCCCTACAAGCAAGAGAAGAGATGGAAGATGAAGATGACTTCCATGATGCCATTGAATGCCAAGAAGAGGAAAGAGAATAGCCAAGCACAAAGGAAGAAGAAAGTACAAATAATCAAGAAGCTATGCAAGTTAAAGGACTAATGAAGCAGCCCATCAAGGAGGTAAAGGTGAATTATAGTATTGATTTTTCTCATCCACTTAATTATGGAACAACTATTGAACAGGTTGCAAAATTCCACAAGGAAGTAGTGGAAGTCCTTCATCATGCCAATGAAGAAGAGGGTATAGAATACTATGATGACTTGAAAAACATTCCAATAGAACAAAGGAAGGAAACACACCTAAATAAATTGAATGCAAGCAAGGAAACTATGAGGAAAAGTATGGCTAAACATCAAGCCATTGAAAAGGTAAAAATAAGTTCAAAATCTGATTTTGCACATGCATATAAGAGTAAGACTACTGATGTACAGATGGAGATGAAGAAGATCAATAAAAAGCCTTCAAATCCAGCAATAGACCATGGCTATGTGGTACCAAAATGGCTCAAGGGATCATCAAATGTAATGAAAGACACAAAGCTCAATCAAATGATGACTCAAGCAAGAAGCAAATACAAAGCACAAAAGAAGAGAAAGATTGCTCCATGGATCAAGCTATCAAAGAGGTAAATTAAGTGTCAAGACCTGATTTTGATTATTATTGTGAGCATGAAGATGTTAATACATAGGTTAGAAGAGGTAAGAGGAAGATGAATTCCTCACACAAAGCAGTCAATCATGGCTACATAATGCCTAAGTGGATGGTGAAGCACACAAGCAAGCAACAAGTAAGCAATTTGGCAAGTTTACCTTATAAGATTGGATTTTCTCATATTCCTAATATGAATGTAGGTGTGCAATAAAATAAAAGGACAAACAAAGTTGGTTTCTCAGTATTGTCACAAGAGCATGGTTACAGGATGCCTAAATGGCTTGTGAAGTCAATTGATAAGAGAAAGAATCAAATGTGGGTGCCTAAGAAGGCAAAGACAGAAGCTGTGAGTGTTGAGATAGCAACACCAAGAAGTCAATGGAAGAAGATTGAAGGTGATTCAAGCAACCAAGAGAATGAAGGTGAGATGGTGAGTATGGAAGAGGCATTCCATGAAGATAGGATGCCTGAGAGGTATACCAAAGAGGTAAAAGGTAAACAAATGGTTTATGATGATGTTTTTGAATCCTTCAATAGAAATGAAAAATGGAAAATGTCTATGAAAACTAATGGGCAGCAAGGAGGGAGTTCCAAGAGGATGGATGATGAAAGTAGAGATGTGAAATCAGTTCACCTGTTTGAAATGAACAAGGAGACACAAGGTAATAGTGTTCCTATTGTTTTTGATAAGTATATTGATGATGATGAGGAAGTTGGTTTGCATAAAGACAGCTCAAGAAAGGATGAGATGAAGAGTAAGGCTAGGGAAGGACAAGTAATCCTTGTGAGTGATGAGCCCAAGTTTGATGAAGTGAATGGGGAAATAGATGAAAGCTCACTAAAGGAAGAAATGAGAATGTTGGAAGAGCTCTTTAGTTCTTCAAGAAAGCTACATACAGGCACAAACCATGAAGAGAATACCATTGGGAAGAGTGAAACAAGACAAGAGCATAAGAGTAGAGGCAGCCAAGAGACTTTATGGTCTCAAGTTTTTACTTCTAACATTGCCTTTGATGTTTTGAATGCAGGTGTTAAAGTTGTGGAGATGAATGAATTCCATAGTTCAATGGACAAATTTTTGAATCAAGAAGAACAACAAGAAGATCTAGAAGACATGTATGAAGATGAAAAAGCATGGAAGCAGAAGATAACAGCTAAAAAGGAGATGAGGAGAATAACATACCAGAAAAGGAAGAAAAGAAAGAAGCTGAAAGACAAAGACCACCAAAGACAAACACCAGCATTGGCATTCACAACAAGACCTTGGGATCCAGGCATATAGTGAAGACTAGTGCATGGAGGCAGCAGTTCATTTGAACTAAGGTTCAAATCCTTTCTAGAGGGAGAGTATGATGTAGGAGCATCTACATACATCTTGGCGAGTCAACATGGCCATGATTAAATTCAAATTCAATTTATTGTATTTTCCCTCTATGCTATTACTAAGGAGTAATTGTAAAAAAAGTAAAGGTAAAAAAATAATTGTTGGGGCTGTTGAGAAAATAACGGAGGAGTGGTTGAAAATATTTCAACCTGGGTATATTGTTGCAATTTAAAAATTGTTTTTGTTTTATCTTCAGCCCAAGTTGGGCGTAGAGGTTTGGAGGAGATTCTTTAAAAACAAAAGAATAGGATATTCATTAATGAGAGTAAGAGAAAAAAAAATCATTCAAGAGGACAGGGGGACGTAGAGAAAAGGAGAAGGCAGAAAAAAAAAAAAGAAGGAAAGAGGCCAAGTTTCATGCAAGAATGGTGAAAGAAGAAGTAGCAGCAAGGATTGCAGAGGAGAATAAGAGGGAAGTAAGGATTGGAAGAAAAGTGAAGGTGGTGTGGAAGTCTGAAGTAAGGCCTTTGAAGGCCAAGAAATAGTTATAAGTATGCATATTTTAATTTGATGAATTTAATTAAGTTTGTGGATTGATTCGCCATCCTATATCCTGTGAATAAGTGTTCTTATGCATTTTGAGAGTTCAATGATTCCTTGATAGCCTTATAAAGGGAAACACAAGTTTTAAATATTAATATAAATCCATTGCTTAGTTTGATGGTAATCGATGTGGGAATGTTCTTCAAATGATATAGCTCATATACTGATCTACAATCACCGAGGCATATATCACTATCTCAGCGAAGAGAACACATTACAGATTTTGAATCCTTCTTTATGTCTTGGTTATAAGCGCTATATCAAAATAATGTTTCAAGATGTTTGTATACCAAAGTAAAGTCTATCCTCACTTCTTCCCTCTGGGTTTCTTGGTGTTGTAGCTAAATAGATAAGTCTGTAACTTGCCAGTAAAATATTCCAGGTTCGAATCACAGTTCGCACAAGTCTTAAATTGATGATTGATGAGGAAACAATGGCAGATGTGGGCCAAACACAATAATGTATTTTTAAATGCATGAATGTAATATGAGCATGATAAAGGCAAGAAACTGTTGGAGAAATGCTTGTGCGCCTGGAATAGGTTATTTGATTCTATTTTTACTTTGATAATGACTATCAAGAGGCAACACATGCACATCTGGCTAACTACAGAGAGGTAGGATGGTGCACCTTAGCATTTGCATACAAGAGCATAACATAAATAGAACATTTAGAATCGAATGCAATGTTTATGAGGGAAAAGACTACTATTGGTGTAGACAGAGTGTCCCTACTGGAGAACGCAATGAAATGTTAAAAGTCCTAAACAAAGTACATAGTTCTGTGTACTGGTCTGCATATATTTCAATTGATTATTGAGTCAGGAGAGTCCCAAATAGAGACCGTTGGAGTAGGAAGGAATAGGGACGCAGGCCCCAGCTTGTGATTTGGTTTTTTGTAAAGGTTTTCATGCATCGATTTTGATTAGACGTGACATTGCGTCAAGAAACTTACAAGAATAGTCAGCACCTAAACCTCTTAGAACAGACTGATGACAATGTGCCAAATACATTGGTAATTGCAATCTGTGAAGTTGTCAAACCAAGGGTTGTAGTAGCTGAACATATATCTCAGTTTAATGAAAAGGCACGTTCTCCTTTTGTAAAGAAAGTCAAGACCATTATACATCCTGGTGAGGTGAACAAAATCAAAAAATTGCCATAGAAAATTAAAATTATGGCTACACATACAGACAGTCCAAATGTGTTTATCTGGGATGTGAATTTTGATAAATGTGTTTTGCTATGGAGTATACAAGACCACATCTCTTCTATAACTGAACCCTCATCTTCCAAGCGCATCAGTCCTTTAGCAAGATCCAAATTAAAAGGAGGATCCAGCCCACTAAGTGACTTGGAACCAACCCACCTAATTCAATGACACTTATTCTATCACCAACTTGAAATTAAGCTCCAACTCCCTCTTGATCAAACACCAACCTAGCCAAGACAAGCTTGATTTCCTCAAGACACCTTATTACTCTCTCAACTGATAGTGATATCTTACTCAAATATCACTCTTATTGATCTAAATTAAACTCTCTATTATATAAATACAACACTATTCTCATGAATATAATTATTTTCTCTTACCTTATTCATCTCACTTCACCCTTTTACCCCTCTCACATAGCCTTCTAGGCTCACTCGCTCAATATGCCTCTTTTAGTCTCATTAGGTCTATTGACCTTGTCATCCACTTGTAGAAGATATTTTAGATAATAATAATGTTTTATATATTATTTTTATGGTCCTAAATTACCTACTTCATCTCCTCCAAGATCTCTTTCCTTAGCTTATGCTCCCATCTCTCTAACTAGTTTAATTAGGCCAATTAGGCCTTGCTTATATATCAAACACTTCTTCTTACGCATATTGGTCTGAAAATAACCTTACCATAATTTATTTACTATTTAAATTAGTCATAAATCACGTTTCACATAATAAAAATTCACCATATATGTCGGTCACCACTCATAGGGACCAAAAACCCTTTAGGCTTAAAAGAGACCTAATGTAATTAGGCCTTCTCTAAGGCACACATTACACTCTGACCCTTTAAAATAATTTTATTATTCAAAAATTAATTAAACAATTATAATTAAACTCAAATATACCCTTTAAAATATTCATATGGATCCATGCCACCTATAATATCAACTCACTCCTTGAACCATGCTATTAGGCCTAGTTATCATTAGTCCTTCTCACTATCTAAAATTCTATCTTACAAAATAGAAAATAAAATAAATTATACCATAAAACCATATGAAAAAAAAACATTAAATTATAATCCATGATCTCATATTCACCATCATGTCCATTTCAGATCACCAAATAGGCCAAAAGGCCTCAAACCCACTCTTTCAACATGACCACTCAGAACGGTCAAATACAGCCAAAGTATAGTCAAGAACTTTTGACTATTAAAAACTATATATGAACTTTAAAACACTATAAAATCATGAATTATATCTTATGTAATCTATACAACATCATCCCATTATTTATAATTTATGTATTATACAAAATATCTCAAAAACTTCTTGCTTACCATCACATAGAAAACTGTTAGATACTTCCTTAAACTTATAATTAATTTTTAATATCCTTATACATATTTACCTCAAAATAAAACACAAATTTATAGTTTTATAATGGCATATATGGAACATATATATCAAAATCTGAAACTTACTCTTTCACTGTCCATCTCCACTTACACAGGCCATCTTAAGAACACATTATTGCTTGTGTATGATCATAATTAAAAATTATAAAAAAAAGCAACATGAGGTATAGTTATTTAAAAAATACACCAAATAATTTGACTCATCCCTAACCCTTTTTAACCAATCCCTAAACACTTTTTCTTTCTTGCCTGGTTTTTCTCATTATTTTCACTCTTTGCCTGTTTAGTGATAAGTCAGCTTGGGTGAGAAAATTAGTTGAAATAGAAGATATAAATTATCCAAATAACACCATGGACATAAAAAAAAAATTACCTTTAATATCCTTTGATTTTTCAATATTTGGTTAACCCTACTTATAGCATCAAATTATTCAAAAATAAAGGTTTTTTTGTAGGTTCTACTCACTACCCTGACAAACCATTGCCACCTAGAGATTCCTGGATGAGTCCTATTCAACATAAAATCATCAAAAAATAGTTTAAAATCCATTTTTGGCCATTCTCAATAATATTTATCTAATTTGGTCACTGTGAGGGTTTTAGACCAGTTCTGGTGTTAGCAATTTTTCATGAAGTATTTCCCCTTATGTGCAAAACTAATACTTGGAAAACTTAGCCAAGACATTTTAATATCTCTCCAAAAATGATTAAGACACCATTAAAATTTTACACATGCCAGTGAGCATCAAAATATCCTTCTCAAGCTCTCATTTCTTCATTCTACATGCATAGGAGACCTTCAAACATGTTTTCTTGCTTTCTCCTTCAACTTACGACCTCAAACTTGGTCAACACCCTTGAAACACCCTATAAAAAATCAATACATTTTCACATGTGCTTAAACACATTCTAAACTCATCTTAACCCTTCATTAGGCTACACTAGACCAATATGCATGTTAGGTCTAAAACCACTAGTCATACTTGGATCTTGGAAACACTTGGAAACCTCTTGAATTATTCTCGAACCATCACACAATTGGAAACCTCTTGCATTATTTTCACTCTTAGCCAGTATAGTGATAAGTCAGCTTGGATGAGAAAATAAGTTGACACAAAGGCTATAACTTTTCCAAATAACACCATGGACATAAATAACAAGTCTTTACCTTCAATATCCATTGATTATGTAATCTTTATTCAACCCTACCTATGGCATCAAATTATTCAAAAATAAAGTTTTTTATAGGTTCTGTTCACTTCCCTGACAAACCATTGCCACCTAGAGATGCTTAAATGAGTCCTATACAAAATACAATCATAAAACAAGGCTTACCAATCCATTTTGGTCCAATCTAGTCATTGTGAGGGTTTTAAGAGGGTTTTATACTAGTTCTGGTATTAGTGATTGTTTATACAATATTAGCCCTCAAATATGAAACTAATACCTGGAAAACTTAGATAGGACCATTTTCCATCTCTCCCAAAAGGCTCAAGACACCATGAAAAGTTTAGATGGGCCAATGAGCATCAAAATATCCTTCTTGAGCTCTCATCTCTTCATTCTACATGCATATGAGACCTTTAAACATGTTTTCCTACTTTCTCCTTCAACTTATGACCTCAAACTTGGTCATTACCCTTGACACAACCTGTCAAACCTCAATTATTTCTCACATGTTCTTAAACACATTGTAAAATTATCTTGACCCTTTTTTAGGCTACACTAGACTAATAGGCATGTTAGGTCTAAAACTACCAGTCATACTTAGATCTTGAAAACACTTGGAAACATCTTGAATTATTATCAAACCATCACACACATGTAAAATTAAATCATATCAATTTCATGCACTATCAACCTTGTTCACATAGTTATGATTCTTCTCTTCTCAACAAGCTACCAAGCTTGTGCCTTCACACTAGGTCTCTCATGCAAGGACTAAGCCTCAAACTTGACCTTTCTACAAATGTAAATGCACTTTCAACCTTATTAACATGTTCAAACACCTTCTCAAATTTTCCAACAATAATTTTCATCCTTCATAGGTCATGTTAACATCTTTTGACCCCTAGTTAGATTATTCAAAGTCAAAAACTAGTTTATTTGCATATTACACCTATAGGTCTTACCTTTGTAGTCATACTATGAAACATATTTGGGTTTTTAGATTCCTTAAATACATGTTAAATTTTCCTTAGACATCATATTATGCCTCTGTGAATTTATCTCCTAGATCCATCATGCTCCTTCTTGTACCAAAATAGATATCCCATGTTCAAGCCTTCATTACTTCATGACATCATCCTTCATCAAGAACATGTAATCACTCATTTCATCATTCTTCACTATGCATCACAAGACTTTAAAATGGATCACCATACCTCATTATTTTTTTGACATCAATGACCATACACAAACATATGACATCAATTACAAATTGCAACAATATTACGAGTATTTATATACATAAATAGACTATGTAAATTTATTATAAAACTTTTAGTTTATATGTGTTTGAGTAAGAATATTATGAATGTGTGATTATGGATAGAGTATCTTTATATAGTTAATTAAACTTTTAATCTATGAAATTACGAATTCAAATAAGTCATAGGCTGGAAATGATAAAGGTGAACATTTAACTTAAATAGAGAACATAATCACTGTGATAAGAATTATTAATTATTATCCATTCTACTTGATAACCTAATCAATGAATAATCACTTAAAATAGGGAAAATAGCAGAGAAATGGGATTAGGAATAAATCTGAGACTAATTGAAATTATATCTTTTATGTTAAATAACTAAAATAGGGGATATAGTAATATATAGTAATATCTTTTATCTTTTAAGCTTTAAAACAATAATGAAAAGTTTTGTTAGTGGGTCAAAACAGTAATTGTGTATTAAATTATATATATTATGGGGTATATAAAATGCACAATGCATAAATATAATAAATATACCTATAGGAGAACTTAGGTTCTTATATATGTACATAACTTATATTTATAGAATGGGATGCATGCCTATAATTATAGATGTAACAAGTAAATTAATTCATGAAAATTATGATATATAGGGAACTGTAATTATATGCATAAAGGACTCCTAAAAAACATATTTATTTTTATTGACAAAAGCTTGTGTTTGTTTTTGAATATTGATCTTTTGATTATTTATGACTGCAATATTCAAATAAGTAAAATGAAAAAATTATTATGATATTGTTAGTTGTAAAAAAATTAAATTTACTTTAAGATTTAAGTAATGTAGTTTAAGTTCATATTTTACCTGATTGGTAATTAAACTTACTTGTTATGCTATTTTATTATTGTGTAGAATAATATAGTAAAGATTCATTCATCTGTTTGATGGACTAAATATGTGTATTGAGATTTTTTTTTTAGCATGTTTTAAACCTACTAGTAGAATATGTATGAATCTATTGATTATTTATATGATAACCAAATCTCACATTGTTGGTACTAACTAAGCAGTTAGACAGAATTCACTAGTTTACTTAGCACGACCAGTGCTAGATGAAGGTAATATGATCAAGTGGTGTGTATGAATTTGACTGATCCTAGAGATAAAAAACAATTTTAAACTTTGGAAAAAGTAATATTTAGATAGACATTATCATTTTATATGTATGATTTACATGCTTATGTGATATCATGTGAGAACATATTTATTTATGTTACACATCATGTAGTATAAATACTATAGCAAATAGATACTAGCATGTCTCTCTAGATTCTTGCACCATCACAATCTACCCATCCATGAATGGAGGGCCATTCCCTATTTGGGGGATTTTTTTGGGAAGTGATGGTACTTGGTTAGTGTGTAAAAATGGTTGGATGATGCTCCCCCTCCTCACTACAGTACTTACTTGGAGACTACACATGAGATTATCAAAGATACATGAGTTAGAGTAACTCGAGCTCCATGGAATAATATATATATTATTGTACTTATATTAAGGAATCATGCCTATTGGAAATATAATTGATTTATAATTATACATTCATAGTAGTGGTTATATTATTTTACTAGTCGTGGCTAGATCTTAAGTGTGATTACTTTATGTATGTTGTTATGATTGTTTACATAAGTTACTAGTGATCAGCAAATTTTATTGTTACATGTCTACTTTTGATTAATATACTTATTATGTTAAGATCATTGAATAGATTATCATGGTGTAATCTAATTAAAGAATAAGTTTTGAGTAATTTTTTTTTTAAATTACTGCATTATTCTAGTAAATCCCCATGGGGATGTTACAATCTACCAGTCAAATCCATTCTATATTATTTAAAAGATTATTTTTATTAACAAATTGATGGAAAAAATTAAATTTACATCTCCTTTAATTATTCATAATTCTCAACTTTTGAATTCAACAAGAAATTTTTATTTTTAAGCTTAACAAATTTATCTATGTGATTTTATTCATGGTATTCCATTTCTAGATTGAATATTATGTCTCTCACATAATTTTCTAGGTTATCTAGGATCTATTTTTCTCTCAGCGTGTTACTAGGAAATATTTTTAATCTCTTTATTCTAATGCTTCTATTTTTTAATTATTCAAGTTTGTTTACTATTTTTTATTTTTTTGGAAAAATATGCTTATGAATTGTATTTGTACTACTATGTTGTTTTTAATTACATATTTATAAAATAGATAAGTCAAAAATAATATTTATAGAAAATACTCCACTACGTAGAGGGTGATGTAAGGTAGATGAATATGTCGATATTCCAATTATTCCCCCAATGTACATTATCCTAAATTTTACTCAACCATGAGATAAAATAATTTCATCAAGAGTTACACATAATCATGATATCAAATATTTGCAAATGAGAATGTTTCATCAAACATGAGATGTCATTTAAAATTGGCTACCAATAATGCTCTTCATATTGGAACAATTAATTTTTAAGTGGTATATAAGTGTCATTAATACATTAAATTATATTGGTAATAAATAATAATATTGAAACAACCCCCAAAAAAATTTGAAATTATATATCAAAGTATGTTTTGGATGTGTATTGGACCCAATTACCTCATTTTTTGCTGCAAGTGATAAATGTTCAACGTACTCATGCATGTGCAAATAGAATCAAAGGAGGTGAATTGAGTTAATTAGCTAGAGGTAAATACATATAAAAGGATATATCGAGAAGCATGTTACTTTAATAGATGTTTTATGGGGTTCAAGGCATATCAGTGTATGCATACACTAATAGGACCCAAGAACCATATGTGACACTCGTACTTCTACATAAACTGTTTCTAGATCCTTTACCCTAGGTAAATACCTCACTCTCCTCAGTGGGTTTTAGTCTTGCTCAAGGATGGTTAAGTTTAAGGAATAGTTTAACTGATAAGGATAACCTTATCATCCTAAGTTATCATTTAGTTTAACATAAGATTATGTTAAAAGTTTAGGTTGTTAACCTCATATTTAAACATAATTTAGAAAATTAATCATACTTAGCAACCATAAATCAATTCATCACATGTAGATTTATAATCATTCATGAAACATAAAATATTGTTACCTAAAGATAAAAAATATTTAAAACTCAAGGTTTCATAGTGATACCGACCAAGGTCATAAACACCTCATGGCCTTTAAGGTCACTGTACCATTGTTTAAATAAACCATATATCATTCATTTACTAAATATGGATGCCATTACTCAGAATAATAGTTAATGATATAGTTATGATCATTATTATTATTCATCAAATATCCTTTAGGTAGTCTAGAAATAAATCCATATAATGACATTATATTGGCATAGAAAATGCGACATTATAAATTAAGAGAGATCAAGACATTATTCATATAAGGTATTTAATCAATTAGTCCTTCATTAGCTAATGATTTTTAGGAGAAATAATCTATGTGTTATTATGGTAGTTATGTCATTCTTAGGTAACTACATAAGAAAGGAATCAATTATTTTCATATAATGTTTCCATAATCATTTAAGGAAATGTATAGATAATAAACCATCACATTCAAAATTAAGCTTGAATTTAAATGGACTAGAAGAAAGCATCAAGTGATTTCACTTATAACAGATTATAATACAAACACATGCAACCATAATTTAGCTAAATTTTAAGTTGAGTTGAATCCAAATAAAGTGTTCCACTTAGGGAACTTTTACAATATTTTGTTGAGCAACCCATGGGAAACAAGGCAAGCATGTTCAACTATCAAAGGAGAAAGTGAAAACACATTACTCCCAAGAAAATATAATCAATAAGTATGTATGCCTTAGTTATAAATTTATGCAATATAAAATGAAGTAAATCATTATTCAACTTGCTTATTTCATCTAATTGATTCATAATGGCAATATTATATTTAAACAATTCATTTAAGACCTTTCAAATTCACTTTATTACATAACTATCTTATGTAGAAATACTATGCATGCTTACAAACATCTCAATTAAGCAAAGGAGTTAGATTAACCTTTAGTTCATTTAATATTAAATGTAAGAACAAAAGTAATAATTTTTAGATCTGATATATGTAGCATACATACCTTACATGCAACTAGGTATGTCTGAAATCTATGATATAAGGAAGGATTCTGATTTGGTTTCTACATGTACCAATTGCTAGTAATTTTGAATAGTTTATGCATGGCAAAAAATGACTAAAAATCCCATATGCATGCATCTATGTAATTGGATTCACGATATATAATATGATAAACCAAAGGTAACTATTAAGATAGTTTACATGTTTAATCAAGGCTATGTATTTCTAAATCAAAACAACATAATACATATCTAATTATCTATAGAATCTAACTGTAAGATTATTCCTATATTAGAATTTAAATCTCAATGTTCTTATCAATTACACACAATATGTTTTTAAGAAATATTGTATAACTATCTACGTAAACCTTACTTAAGATAACATCACTATATCTAATTGAATATCTAAATCATCTAATTAAATTAAGGAATCAACACTACAATGATTATTTAGATTAACAATATACAAGAATTTATAATAATTCAACTCGATTATAAATAAACATTGGAAGAGTAATTATACAATTGACTACATTAATAGAATGTTTTATCAACCTGAGAGTTAAAAGAAATATCTAATAACTTAATATACTTGAAGTGTGTTACCTTCAGTAACATATATCAAATTAGCCATTTTACCCTTTAGGCGATATTCAAGTTCCATTTAAATTCTGCATCCCATTATCAACACAGGTTAGCATAACGTAATTACCCATAATAATCAAATTGTATACTATCTAGGTCAAATATTAATATTGAATTAGACTAAGTGAATAAACATAATTAACATAATTAAATTATTACCAACTTACTTCATGCATACGTGAAATCATTGAAGCATGGAGCAGCAAGAGGATGAACTAGATAAGCCCTCCCAATCAGCCCTATATATAAGGTGGTTAACTTGGATAGGGATGACAATTAGTAGGATGGTGGTTGCAGTAACTAAGAATATGAATGGAATTCTAAGTAATTATATTTCCAACTAGAGGACATCTCATCAATAAAATAAAATAAAGACAAAGATTCCATTATGAGGTGAGATAGGAATAATTAATCTATCTTCAATATAGATTGGAATTAGGGATGACTATCATGGCTACCAAATGATATATAATGGATTAATATTAATCCATTATATAGTCTTCAAGTTAACCACCTTAGGTCCCCATCCAAGTGACACTCAACCTTAATCATCCTGATTATCAATTTATACCAAGTATATAATATACCAATTATTTTAATCATTTAGGTCTAGTCTAGAATTGGTGACCAAATAACCATGCAAACATATATCTCACATCCAATAAATGAACCACATAATATTCAAATAAGTTACTTATTCAAAACACATATAATAATTCAAACCAGAATATAACATTCTCAACATAACCCAGTCATTTCATAAATGAAAAACTCCTTCAGACTTCTTCAACACCCTTTCAGACTCGACAAATTATAATTAAGTATATCCATGCCAAATTAATAGAGTTAAGTCCATAAGTCTTACACAAGATCCAAACACACAAAATCAATAGACTTAATCATGCCCTCAAAAAGTAATAGTTCTGATCAAACCACCAGTCCAAACACATCTAAATATAAAAACACAGTCAAAATTTAACATCAAAAGTCATTCAACTTGTGCCCTTAATAATCACAATGCGGTCAAATATATCAAAGAAACGCCATCAAATTTTAATTTTAAGGCCATGACATATGCATACATAGTTAACATATATTGAGAAGCTCTGATACAAGTCATATAAACACAATCAACTTGAAGATGTAGCCAAAGACAATTATAAAACCCAGTTGATTATGCTTTTTTTTTAAAATCACAACATAGGGATCAAAATGAAGTCAAGATAAAAAACCATAATCCAAATCAAAGATCAAGAAACCAGAATATATAAAAATAGTCAAGATATAACAAAAATCCTAGTTGTAATTTGTTTCTAAGAATCCAAAGGAAACTATTTACGATAATAACAATATCATAGTTTAATAAAGAAGACAACCATATTTCTCAAAGCGAATATATGAACTCAATCATTCATAATAGTGAAACCAAAATGAAATCAAAATATAAAGATAGAGTAATAGTTAACCCATTATAAATATGTTCTCAAATGAAATAGATAAACTCAGTTTCATTATCATAAAAAATAGAGATAAATCAAACACAGTCATAATAAAGTGAATACCCAATTAAAAATACCATGATTGCGGCCCAACTAAATATCATATTATAATAGCAAGAGGTTTGAATGAAACAAAATCACCATAGTCATATTTCATAAAGGGCTCAAAATCATCATGACTAACCCATATTATTGAAATCCCAAATCAAAACTCGAACCATACTTTATAATGGAAAACACAGTCACTAATTTGAAAATCGACCAACCATCAAGATCTTAGCATGTAGCCAAGAAGAAAATAACATGTTTTAATAAAAACCAAGTACTCCAACTAGAACTAACTCCATTATTCCACATAATGATATACACACATATGGATTCAAATGATCAAGTCCATATAGCCAATATACACAAAAACACATCAACATATATTTAAACAAAATGAAGCCACACAACTTCTACGAATAGGTATAAAGATATGTGTACACAGCAAGCCATAATACCAATGACCATCCATTTTAACATAGAACAAATAAACCCCACATGGGTATCAAACCATAAAACTAATGAAATATTTCCACACACATGGAGTCAAAGAAACATTCAAGCTTTAACATAAAACCAATGGATTTGAAACAATAAGATAACCATATATCTTATTGTTTCAAATTTTATATATATATATATAATTTGAAACAATAAGATATATGGTTATCTTATTGTTTTAAATCCATTGGTTTTATGTTAAAGCTTGAATGTTTCTTTGACTCTATGTGTGTGGAAATAAACAATAAGATAACCATAAATCTTATTGTTTCAAATTATATATATATATATATATATATATATATATATATATATATATATAATTTGAAACAATAAGATAACCATATATATAATTTGAAACAATAAGTTTATATGAAAATTCCAACATTGACTTATGTTGAATCCTTTCAAGGTTTGTATATGAATCCAGAAGTCTAAGACTTTTGGCTGTGTATGCAACCTTTTAATTTTTTCTAAGATATATCAACAAAATTAAAATGAAATAGGCAAAAGTATGACTCACCTACAAAATTTAGAAAAATCTCAAAATCCAATAATATAAAAATCAAAACCTCTAACTTTTCAAGCCATGTGACCAAAATCTAGCATGACCACCATAAAAACTAGTCAATTTACATTGTTTCCCTTTTGTTCTTTCCATCTTCCTAGTCCCATCAACTCTTCCCATCCACTGTCTAACTCCCCACTATATCTGTCTAGTTTCTCCATACTCATTCAATGTCCACATTAAATATGAGGATAGAGAAATATACTAACATTCCCTAAGGCAATCCCCTACCAAATCCGTCATGAATGCAATGGTCCTTAATTTACCTATCTCAAAGGCTCAATCCACTAACCCAAAAAGGCATTCCAATGAAAATTTAGGTTAGTTTTTAAACCAGTAATTAAAGCTAACAATATGTATTAACATCCTAACCCATATGGCCTATGCCACCAGCTAAAATATATATCAATAAAATAATTAACCATAATTTTTCATCGACTCTATGCCAATTAAAATAAACCATATTTAACATCAATTTCGATGCCAAAACACAATATAACCAAGCCACTTAAAAAACATTCTATCACCTTAGAATATAAGGTATTTATATAGTCTAAGGATTAGTCCAAGGGGTGCTAAGGATAGGTAGAGGTAGGTCCTAGGTAATGCATCTAATTAGGTGAGTAGGATCCATGCAGGTATGTAGGAGTAAATGGGAGTTGCATAAAAAGGAAAATCTAGAGTAATTCATAGAGGAAAAATAAAAGATTGCAGCCATAAACCAAATAATGGAAAATAATTTAGACACCAAAATTCTACACACTATAGTTTCAAATGTTGAAATAGCCCTAGATCAAACCATTACCCAACCCTTAACCATGACCCTAAGTTAGGTTAGTTAATTATCTAACCAAGTCACTAACTTACCCCTTTTTACCCCACTTAACCTTTGACACTCGATCGTTGACGGTCAGCTTGACCGTCAATGGTTACCCTAACCATCAACAGTCAGGTCCCTTCTCCACCACCTAAACAAACACACCAACTTTATACAAGCTAACATGGAAAAATTTAATATGTTTGCCTTACTTGGTGCTAACACATCATGATGCATCAAAATCAGCAGCCTAACCTCCTATGGAACCTTTTATCCTCCATCTCCCTTTGTCTATAAAAGGAGGGGAGTATGAGGTGAATAGGGATCTATCATCAAGCATTCTTGCATCTAAGTGATCAAGCCATCAACCATCAGGTCTTCCTTCCAAAAATTTAATAGTTAAAATAGAGATACAAAACTCTACCAAAATTTCTCTTGAGGCAAAGTATTATTACTCTGCCAAAATTGCTCTAGGATCAACCATCTACCATCAAGAAACAAGCTAGGTACATTCTGTGTTTTAGGTTTTGTTTATTTGGTTTTTGACTTCCCTACTTGAATCAAACATTTATGCATCTTATATCCTAACCCCAAAACCTTAACTAGATCCTAAACTACTTACTAAGTCCTTATTAAAACCTAAACTAGACTCTTTTTTCAACACATCCAAAACTCATAGCAACCATCGACGGTCACCCTGACCGTCAATGGTCACCCTCAACTGCGGATGGTCATCTAATTATTGACAATCCGCTTAACCACCTAAATTCACCCATATCATTGATGGTCATTGTGGAAATAAATAAAAAGTTGTTTCCAACCCCTTACTCCCAACCAAATCTAACTTTTTATGTCCCTACCTGTTCATAGAGACCTCACCTATTTTTTGAACCTAACCTGACTTACTTTAGCACTAGTATTGACCTACTATTTCTATATTTAGTTTATTTTTCATTATCAAGCATCCATTTCTTTTGGTATTTCATTTTAGTTCTTTCTATTATTTGATTGACAAAGAGTGGATTGACAACCTCCTAATAAGCTCACACTTCTTAGATCTAGATCATGCTAGATAGTCCACCTTAATATCTTTCTAACAACCCATTTTGTTAGTACTTTCATACCTATAGGTCATCTTTCCAAGACAAAAATAATCTCTCCACACTCATCTAGATCACATGTGCATAACAACTAGATTCTTCTACCATACCCTTATTACTAGTTTCTTACCTTCTTACTTGATTAGTAAATGATCAAAAATTAAGAGAAACATTTTGGCATGCTCGGTGGGACCTAGTAGCATCTAGGTGCTCTTTTCTTCCTTTATTCTATGATCATACAATGAAATTGAAAATTTATTTTGGGAATAAAATAAACCTTGCATACATTGATTGCTTGCATGTTTTTAGTTCATCTAGTTAACTTAAAAGCAAAGTAATCAATCATAGATTCACTCTTGTTATCACACATTATAACAAACCACATAATCAATCAACACATCAAAACAATTGACATAAGGCCTGAATAGGATTTCATCACCTAGTGGTAAACCTTAGCCTTTGGTTATCTTACTTGGAGGTCATTACCAAGAAGAGAAACTAAAACTCAACTATCTGGTTGAGTCTAAACTCTAAAATTTAGTATATCTTGGCTAAGCATCCAATACCATTATCTCTATGGTGTGTGAAGTGAGGGGGTAGGTCCCAATATCAAGCCACATACTAACTTTTAATATATATTTTTGAGAGCCTTTAACACCCGAAACCAACCTTAGACTTCCTTTATAGTACCTGATCTACAAACTAAAGTTCTTATTCACACTTTCTAAGGCATAAGCCAAAAGTGATCTAAAAAGAATCCTAAGTTTTTAAATGCACTCTAGTGTATGTTTTGATTACCTTGAGATATTTTTATTTTCCTTGATTTGTGTTTGAGTTGTGATCTTTTCATCATTTCCTTTCTATTCCTCACATGGTTTTTACTAGAAAAGAATTAAAGAATAAAACCAACTAAGAAGCACCTTCTTCTTCCTCTATGGAGTATACTTCAAATGTTAAGGGTTATCCCCATCATTCTCCTTCTCCTACCGTGTCTCAAATAGTTATCAAAGGTGATGTGGATTTTTCCACCTTCCTTGATAACAACCCTATGGCCCTCCAACACTACCTCAACACCCTATCTTACCTTAACCCCTACTTCAATTCCTCTTATGAATCCACCTTATGGGATGCCACCCCATATTATGATTGGAACTACCTCCACCCAACATATGATCACCCAAACATCTTCTTCTAACAAAATCTCATTCACTACCTCTATCCAAACTCAATCAAACATCCCAAAAAATAACCAAGCATCGCTTACACCAACCAACACCTCCAACATAGGGGAAACCTCCCCTCTTGTTACCCATAATTCATCCATTATGGGGATATCTTCTACCTCTATTTCTATTATTCCCCTTATCACTATCAACCCACCAATTTCTACCCCACTTCAAAATTTGGTGCTTTTCATACCTCCTACCCTTCCACCTATTAATACTAGAGTTAACACTCAACCCCAACTAATTAACCCATCCATACCTCTAAATCAACCCACATCAATACTTCAACAAATACCCATGACATCCTACCAATATGTTCCTAATCCACAAGGATACATAGCACCTTCTACCCAACATTTTGTGCCCATTAACCCTTATGCGGCATTATCCCAACCCTCAATGACCATATATCAATATTCGGCATCTTCTCAAACTTCTATCACTTATCCATATATTGCATCTATCCTACCCCAAAAAAACCTACCACACAATTATGGAGCTTCCTAAACTCAAATGGATTTGGTCAAAATGTTAATGGACAAAATGACAAAATTAGAATCATCTATCTTTGGGGCTCATAACCTTTTGTCTTATGATCAAATCTACAATTAACATATTCACCCATCAATTCTTATCCAACCTTATCCTCCCCAAGTTTTCCAAGTTCCAAAGTAATCAAGACCCCCAACAACACTTGAGAATTTTTCCATTCTTGTTATTGTATTGCATATGATGATTATCTTTTCCTTTGTACCTTCCCCATGTCTTTATCTAGACCAACTTTAGATTGATAGAGTGATCTCACTAAGCACTTCATCTTTTATTTTTCCCAACTTACCCAAACCTTTTTAGATCACTTCTCAGTCAATATATCTAAAAAGGTCTCTATCACCGACTTCTACTCCATCAGGCAATTTGATGACGAATCAATTGTTGAGTTCATAGCTAGATGGAGAGGTCTTATCAACCAGCTCTCTTTCTCTTTACTCCAACCCAATTTTATTGACCTTTTATCTTGGGGTTGTGACAAACACATCTCTCTTACTCTACAGGTCCAAACTTTCAAAACCTTTAATGAGGCTTTCACCATGGCACACAAACTATAAATTAGAGCCATTGACAAGGGGAAATTGAAACTAAGAAATAAGAACTTTAGTTTCAAATCCAATGAACCTCCCTCATTCAAAACCACCAAAAAATCTAATCATCCTAACACCAAACTAAATGCATCCACAAACATGGTGGTCTTTAAAACCACTCCACCTCTGTTCATCAACCAACCCAACCAAACTAATTCTTCTAACTCTTCCAATCAACAAACCCAAAATCAAAATTGGGCCCTTCCAAAATAATAAACTCTACTCAGGAAGTCTTATTATTTAGTTTTTGATAAGTTTCTCAAAGCTAACATCATATAACTTCCTCCCATTAAACCTCCCTAATAATTTGATGTTTCTTGCCTTACACCTAGTTGGTACAATGAGAATGATCTATGTGCTTTCCACCATGCCATTGGATATGATGTTATTAGGTGTAACACCTTCAAAACCATTGTCCAAAACTTGATTGATAAGGGAGAACTTGTATTTTATAATCCCAATGCACCCCTAAATCAGTTCCTTGACATCTTTCAGCAACATTTTCCTAATCATGCCCCTTCTACCAATCATGATAATAACAAACCAGAATCATCTCACGCTCATGATGTCCATACAGTCAATGTTATTTTTAGTGAACCTATCATTAAGGAAACCATTGTCTCAACTATCTCTTCCCCCACTCCACTTATTGAAGTGGTGTTATTACCCACCATTCCTTTGGATACCCAAATAGAGGAAGCAACCACCTCTCTTTCTTTACTTGATGAGGCCATGAAATTACCCGTCTCTTCTTTGATAGAAATACAAAGGAGGAAACCATTTCCTTAATTACCTCTTCCTCTACTCCACTTATTGAAGTGATGAAATCACTCTCCATTCCTTTGGACACCCAAATGAAGGAAGCAACCACCCCCTTTCTTTCACTTGATGCCATCACACCTTCCTCCCCTATCAGGAATCATCCTCTCTCTTTCTTTGGAAACCATTCCACAAGAAGAGATCACTTTATCTACTCCTTTTATGGAGGAAACATCTTCCCAAATCTTGGACCCTTCCATTGAGGATAAGGGTGAATAAACGTCTCCCTTACCTCAACCTATGGGCCTAATCTTTGAAACCAATGACCAAAATATCAAACCAATTTATAAACCTTTCTCTAGATTGGTCCAAAGCCTAGAATTTTCCTCCCAACCCAATCTTGATAGAGCCACATCTTGGCACTATCTTGGGCTCCCTTATCAAAATAAGCATAAACCTTCAACCTCACTTTCATCCACCATACAACATATCATCACTTGAATCCCTTTATCAAATACTTCTCCCTCCAAAACTATGGGAAAAACATCCCAACCACCTCCATCCATAATTTTCAAATCATCTTACACCTCTCTAAATAATCCTATCAAGAACCTAGTAATACTTCATATTCCTAGCCTCGCTCACCCATATTTAAAGTTAGACTTAACCCATATAGTCCACCAAAGAAAACCTTAACCAAACTAACTAAGAAGGTGGAGCAACCTAAACTCCCACCTTGAACCTGAGCCATACCACCTTCTTCCCACTTACCTTCTATATTATAACCCCATTCTTCAACCATCCTAAGCGATCATCCTTCTAACAAGAAAAGGAACCCTCCCATGACTACTTAAACTAAACCTTCTCCTTTCATTCTACCTTTACCTACCCACACTAAATCATCAAATTTACAATCATTTTTAACTAACTTATCTACCTCTACCTTCCCACCTATCTCCAAACCTTCGTCATCAAAATCATTTATCCCCAAATCATCCACCTCAAAACCAACCAAAACCAAGCAATCCCAACCAAAACCATTCCACCACCTACAAATTCTATGGTGAAGCCTACTTCTAAAAGGCTCCCACCACTAAAACTAAAACCCATCACCTCCAACACCTTTGCTTTAATCTTATCCTACCATTTTAAAAAGGTTGTTGAAAACCTCTTCCTTAATCCTACACCTATCAGACCCTTTGACCCTTCAAATCCCAAACCATCTTGGTTCAATGATATTTTGATCTATTCATACCATAGGACACCTAGACACAACACAAAGAACTACAAAGCTCTCCAAACACTCATCTATAACTTATGGGATGAGGATAATCTATTATTAGATGAACATCTCTTGATCCCATTACCAACCCAACAACCAAATGAACCCATCCAACATCCACCTACTCCCCCACTCTCACCCAAGAGTGAGGAGCAATCGAAGCAGCCATCTAGACCAACACTTACCCTCATACACATTATCCATATGGTTACTTGATCTTACGCCCAAAAAAAGGATAAGGGAAAGGCCAAACTTTCCACTACATGGACATACCCATACACCCCTCAACCTTCCAATTGAACCCAAACACCTTCACTTTCACCTTCATCAAAACCCAAAATATCCATTTTGGGTGTTTCTCCTTCCAACCCTTCTAAATCTATTTAGTGTGTAGTGTTGAAAAAACTTCACCAAACAGTGATGAAGATGAGCTTATATGAATCAATCAACACCTCACCCCTCACTATCAAACATTGATAGAGATCATGAAATCTATAGAGGTTCAAACTGAAGATCCTCAACCTCTTGTAGCTTTTATTAGAGCCCTTCAACTTTCCACCATTATTACTTTCAAGGACTTAGAAATACCTTTTATTCATCCTAAAGATCTTCATCCTCCGTTATTCATCACTGCATACATTAATCAAACTGACATCAAAAGGGTGATGATTGATGGAGGATCTAGTATTAACATTATCTCCTCTAATGCTTATGACCAAATCGAGTTGCCAAAGAATATCATGTAAGAAAGTATAGCAGTCTTGTTAGGGTATGGAGCTAAAAGCTTCACCAAGGAGCACACTATAATAGTTTCGGGTCTACACAGACACCGGCATCAGTCAGGAGCGACCGACGTCGGCCAGGTGCAGTTGCAGAGGCACCGACGTTGGCAGTGGGTCGGCTGACAGTGGTCACAGGCAAGCAGCAGGAACCAATGTCGGTTACATGTGCGTCCAAAAAGCTATTTCTGAGGACAGAAGCGAGTGTTTGCATGATGAGTTTAAGTTGTAGTCTTAAGCTCGCGTCTCTATTATTAGCAATATTATTTTTAGAGCCCTTGTTCAAGTGGCTTAACTGTTTGTTGCAAGTGCATGCTCAAGTTTCCTAATTCTATATGTAGAATTAGATCTTCTTAGCTTTGTGTGAATTATTGTAGAATTGGTATGTTGAAGAACAGTACAGAATTGAATCAATCCAGGCTTGTTGGAGTTGATTGTTCTTGAGAGAGAGAGCTCTTGAGGAATAGAGATCTAGTGAGAGATCTATACATCTAAGAGAGGTGTGGAAGAAAGAAGTTTCTTCAATTGTATTCCTTTTGTAAAGAGTTTGTTAATACAAGTTTTCAGGGTGGTTTCTTGTATCTCTTGTTCTTGTTGTTTATCATTCTAGTTACTTGTCTATCTGATTTATTTCTACGTTTATTGCTTTCACAAGTGTAATCTATTGTTGGTTGATCCCCAACAAGTGGTATCAGAGCCTTGGTTGCAGGTTCAAGAGCTGATACCAATAAGTGGTATCAGAGCTCAGGTTCACTAACAAGTGGTTCAGATCTGTGTAGTGTGTATTGATTACAGGTTCTCACAGGGATTTCTGCAGGGATTTCTGTTTGAGTGGGAGAAGCAATGGCAGATGAAAGTAAACTGAGAATGGAAAAGTTCAATGGCAAAAATTACCAACATTGGAGAATGCAGATAGAGGATTATCTGTATCAGAAAGATCTCTACTTACCATTAGGTGGGGTTGCAAAGAAGCCCAAAGACATGGAGGATGAAGAATGGGAAGTTCTTGACAGAAAGGCTCTGGGGTCTATAAGACTGAGTCTAGCATCCACTGTGATATCTAATTTATCACAGGCAAAGTCTATGGTAGAGTTGATGACTACGTTAGCAAATTTCTATGAAAAACCCTCAGCTTCTAATAAGGTATATCTTATGAAGTAGTTATTTAATTTGCATATGAATGAAGGTGGATCTGTTTCTACTCATTTGAATGATTTTAATGGAATTGTGAATCAATTAAGTTTAGTCAATATAGTGTTTGATGATGAAATAAAAGCTCTTTTAATATTATGTTCTTTGCCTGAAAGCTGGCATGGCTTAGTAATGGCAGTAAGTAATACTGCATCTGCATCAAATATTTTGAAAGTAGAGGATGTTGTTAGTGTTATCTTGAATGAGGAAATTCATAGGAAAAGCACAGAAGAGACATATGGGATCACTTTAAGTTTTGAGAGCAGGGGGAGGCAGAAAGAGAAGAGCAAGAAAGGTAGATCAAGATCCAAATCTAAGGGGAAAGGCAGATCTAAATCCAGAAATGGCAGAAGGCCACAATGCTGGAATTGTGGAAAGATGGGGCACATAAGCAGAGATTGTTGGTCAAACCCTAAGGAGGATAATCAGCATGAAGGAAAGGAAGAAGCCAAGGTTGCAGGTATTGCAAAAGATGCTTTAATTTTCTCTCTGCATAATAATATAGAATCTTGGGTGTTAGATTTTGGTGCATCTTTTCATGCTACCCCTAACAGGGAATAATTTAGTGACTATATCCATGGAGATTTTGGAATAGTGTATCTAGGGGATGATGA
Organism: Torreya grandis; assembly: GCA_037957365.1. Taxonomy (NCBI): domain Eukaryota; kingdom Viridiplantae; phylum Streptophyta; class Pinopsida; order Cupressales; family Taxaceae; genus Torreya; species Torreya grandis. The sequence goes on along the minus strand of JARHVA010000957.1, from coordinate 1,762,442 downwards.
GCCCTGTAAAATAATTGGCAAAGGTAAAGTGCAGCTGAAGATGTAGAATAGCAACACATGGGTGTTGAGAGATGTGATGCATGTTCCTAGCTTGAAGAGAAATTTGATTTCTGTAGGAAAGTTAGGGGATGAGGGTTGTACAGTAACTCTCACAGCAGAATCTTGGAAGGTGACCAAGGGTGCACTTGTTATGGCCAGAGGTAAGAGAGAAGGTACTCTCTATTTGTGTAATTGTGTTACTAACAAATCTCCTTCTGTATTATCTACTTCAGATGTGGATGCTAAATTGTGGCACTCAAGGCTTGGCCACATGAGTGAGAAGGGGATGTCAATTCTTAAGTCCAAAGGTATGCTTTCAGATTTAAAAGGCATAGATCTAGAGTTTTGTGAGCACTGTGTATTTGGAAAATAGAAAAGGGTTAGTTTTCTCAAGACTGGGTCTATTAAGAAGAGGCATAAGTTGCAGTTTGTTCACACAGACATGTGGGGACCGGCTCAGGTTGCTTCCATTGGAGGATCACAGTATTATGTATCTTTCATAGATGATGCTATAAGGAAGGTATGGATCTATTGTATTAGAAGAAAATCTGATGTATTTGAGACTTTTAAGATCTGGAAAGCTATGGTTGAGAATGAAACAGGTAAAAGATTGAAGTGCCTGAGATCTGACAATGGCGGTGAGTTCTACAGTTATAAGTTTAGAGATTATTGTTATATGCATGGAATCCATAGGCAAAGGATGGTTCCAAGGACACCTCAGTAGAATGGAATTGCTAAAAGGATGAACAGGACAATAATGGAGCGTGCAAGATGTATGAGATTGCATGTTGGTTTGCCCTTACAGTTTTGGGCACAAGCTGTTGACACTGCAGTATACCTGATTAACAGAGGCCCCTCTACAGCTCTGGATGGTGGTATTCTAGAAGAGGCATGGACAGGTAAAAAGGTAGATCTCTCATATCTCAAAGTTTTTGGTTGTGAAGCCTTTATGCACATAGATAAAGAAAATAGAAAGAAGCTTGATGCTAAGTCTATGAGGTGCACGTTTATTGGCTATGGCTTAGATGATTTTGGTTACAGATTGTGGAATCTAGAAACTAACAAGGTAATTAAGAGCCGTGATGTTGTTTTCAATGAAAGAGTGATGTATTGTGATCAACTAAGGAAGCTGAATCAATCTGAGTAGAGCAATGGTGAATTGGACGAGGTGAAGGTCTAATATGAGCTCGCGGGAAAAAGAAATAATCACTTGAAGGAAAACACAGAGATCGACGTTGGTAGGTTAGGAACTGGCGTCGGTAGTACAGAAACTGGTGTCAGCCGTACAAAGACCGACGTCGGTAGGACAAACACCGAGGTCGGTCAGACAGAACCGACGTCAGCCAGTAACAGGTCTGGAGGTGACCGAGGTCGGTCACTATCAGAGAATTTGGGTGGACAACGTGTAGTGAACGAGTCTCAGACACCCATTAGGAGGTCAGAAAGGGTGAGTAAGCCTCCAATTAGATATTCTCCTTCTTTATTTTATTTATTGCTAACTGATGGTGGAGAACCAGAGAGTTTTGAAGAAGCAATACAGGTGGAGTCCAAGAGTCAGTGGGAGCGTGGCATGGTTGAGGAGTTGGAGTCCTTAAGAGAGAACCAAACATGGGATTTGGTTGAATTGCCAGCTCGTAAGAGAACACTCAAGAACAGATGGACCTACAGGTTGAAAGAAGGTGAGAATGGATAGATGAGATATAAGGCCAGATTGGTGGTAAAAGGATTTGCACAAAAGCCAGGTATTGACTTTGGTGATATTTTTTCTCCTGTTGTTAAAATGACTTCTATACGGGTTGTATTGTCTTTGGTTGCTATTGAGGATTTGCATCTTGAGCAGCTAGATGTTAAGATAGCATTTCTTCATGGAGATTTGGATGAGGAAATATACATGGAACAGCCAGAAGGATTTGAGGTCAAGGGTAAGGAGAAGTTTGTGTGCAGATTGAAGAAAAGCTTGTATGGCCTCAAGCAAGCTCCTAGGCAATGGTATTTAAAATTTGACAGGTTTATGACTGAGCATGGCTACAGTAGGTGTCAATCTGACCATTGTGTGTATTTCAAGAGATTTGATAATGGTAGATATATTATTATATTGTTGTATGTAGATGATATGCTGGTTGCAGGATCACACATGCAGGATATCTCTGAGCTTAAGGTGAAATTAGCTCAAATGTTTGCTATGAAGGATTTGGGAGCAGCAAAGAAAATCCTTGGCATGAGCATTAAGAGAGACAGGAAAAATCACAAGTTGATATTGTCTCAAGAAGATTATGTGGACAAGGTGTTGAAATGGTTCAATATGCAGGATGCTAAACCGGTAAGCACACCTTTGGCTGGACATTTTAAGTTGAGTAAAGAACAATGTCCTAATTCATATGAAGAGGTAGAGTACATGAGTAAGGTTCCATATTCTTCCGCAGTAGGAAGTTTGATGTATGCAATGGTGTGTACTAGACCGGATATTGCCCAAGCAGTGGGAGTAGTAAGTAAGTATATGGCCAATCCAGGGAAGGAACATTGGAAAGCAGTTCAGTAGATCCTTAGATATCTGAGAGGAACCAGTAGTATGCACTTGTGCTATGGAGGTTCAGATACTTCTCTACATGGTTATGTAGATTCAGATATGGCAGGTGATTTGGATGGCAGGAGGAACACTACAAGTTATGTTTTCACTGTAGGTGGAACGGCGGTTAGCTGGATATCTAAGTTGCAGAAGGTTGTTGCCTTGTCAACTACAGAAGCAGAGTATATTGCAGCCACAGAGGCTAGCAAAGAGATGATATGGATGACACGGTTCATGGATGAGCTTGGTAGGGAGCATAAGAGTTGCAAATTGTATAGTGACAGTCAGAGTGCAATCCATTTGGCTAAGAATTCAGCCTTTCATTCAAGAACAAAGCACATACAGCTAAGGTACCATTTCATACGACAGGTATTGGAAGATGGTGAGTTGAAGCTGGAGAAGATCCATACGGATAGGAATCCTATGGATATGTTAACCAAGCCAGTTACAAAGGAGAAGTTGAATCTTCATTCAACTTCTGTCGGTCTTCATGACTGAGTTGAAGATGGTGGAGCTAAAAGATGTTGCTGTATAGGTATTGGTGCAGCTGTTTATCTCCAAGTGGGAGATTGTTAGGGTATGGAGCTAAAAGCTTCACCAAGGAGCACACTATAACAGTTTTGGGTCTACACAGACACCGGCATCGGTCAGGAGCGACCAACGTTGGCCAAGTGCAGTTGCAGAGGCACCGGCGTTGGTAGTGGGTCGGCCGACGACAGTCACAGGCAAGCAGCAGGAACCGACGTCGATTACCTGTGCGTCCAGAAAGCTATTTCTGAGGACAGAAGCGAGTGTTTGCATGATGAGTTTAAGTTGTAGTCTTAAGCTCGCATCTCTATTATTAGCAATATTATTTTTAGAGCCCTTGTTCAAGTGGCTTAACTATTTGTTGCAAGTGCATGCTCAAGTTTCCTAATTCTATATGTAGAATTAGATCTTCTTAGCTTTGTGTGAATTATTGTAGAATTGGTATGTTGAAGAACAGTACAAAATTGAATCAATCCAGGCTTGTTAGAGTTGATTGTTCTTGAGAGAGAGAGCTCTTGAGGAATAGAGATCTAGTGAGAGATCTATACATCTAGGAGAGGTGTGGAAGAAAGAAGTTTCTTCAATTGTATTCCTTTTGTAAAGAGTTTGTTAATACAAGTTTTCAGGGTGGTTTCTTGTATCTCTTGTTCTTGTTGTTTATCATTCTAGTTACTTGTCTATCTGATTTATTTTCGCATTTATTGCTTTCACAAGTGTAATCTATTTTTGGTTGATCCCCAACAAGTCTTCCTCTCCTTTAATGATATTATGGCCACTACTTTGGGAATAGACATCCTCCATATCCACTTGGGACCTCACACAATTATCTAACTCTTCTAAGTTGTAGAAGGTGAGTTCCAATACAATGTCTTACTTGTATGCCTTTAGAATGGCACCATGATTTATGTCATATCCACCTTGCATCAATGTGTTAAGTTAAAATGCAAGGGTCAAGTCTCTACCATATCAGCTGATCCTAGTCCTATTACATCTTGAAACATGACATACTGACACAATGATGTTTTTATTCCTCACTCATTCACCTCACCACCAATCAATAATAACACCACCTTACCACCAACCAATAACAACTCTACCCCTACCATTGATGAATCTTCAACTAGCTCATTTATCCCTTCTTCTCATATCCTTATAGGGGACCCCTTGGAACCAATGTCCCAACATCTCAACCCAAACCCCTCACCACCATTGAGGAAAACATTCCATCCTCACCAACCCAATCTCCTTCAAAGTTTGAGGATTTTGAAATCATTCCTCCTAACTTTTTTTAGTCAATACCATTAGTTTGGGCCCCTTGGCCTATCAAAAGGATGGCCAAACTAGAACCTTTCCTTTGATTTATCCCAAAATGGTAGAAAATGATTCTCCTACCATCAACACCATCCAATGTCAAGATGATTATTTCATTCTCACCTATCTTGGTGCAAGGGATTCTTCTATCCACAAATCCCTTCCTCTTGAGAATCAAACCATGCTAAATAAATCCAATATCGATGTCAACTTGGGTCTCAGGATAACCCTCTCATTATAAACATTGGTCAATCCTTAGATTCCTCCCAATAATAAGATTACCCTTCTTTCCTTCATAACCTTAGCATAGCATTTTCTTGGTCTAATTAGGGTATGCCGATAATTGATCCTTCCATATATTTTCACAACATCATCATCCATCTCGACACTAAGCCCGTTAGTCAAAAGATTCATAGGATGCACCCTGGTATTGCCCTTCTGGTCAAAGAAGAGCTTCAATACCTCTTATCTATCAATTCATTAAATCTATTGACTATCCCCAATGGGTTTTCAATATTTTTCCCATCACCAAGCCTACAAGGGGACTTTGCCTTTGTATTAACTTCATGACCTCAACCTTACTTGTCGAAAAGATGACTTCCCTTTGCCTAACATTGGCTAACTTGTTGATCGTATAGCTGGCCATGAGATGTTGGCTCTCATGGACAAGTTCCCATGACATAATCAGATCTTGTTTGACCCTAAGGATCAGCATAAGACTTCTTTCATCACCCCTTAGAGAAACTTTAGTTACGGATTCATGCCATTTGGTCTGAAGAACATTGGATCAACCTACCAATGTGCGATGACCAGATCGCATCAACAAAATCATAGAGGACTATGTATATGATCTCCTTGGGAAATCCAAATATCAAAAGGATCATATAGAACTTCTCAAAATTATCTTTGAGTGACTAATCCATTTTCATGTCTGAACCAATCCCAAGAAATGTATTTTTGGGGTCCTATCTAGAAAGCTTCTTGATTTTATCATCTTTATTCAAGGAATTGAAGTGGACCCTACCAAAGTTAGAGAAATCCTCAAAATTCCACCTCCATCCCATCTAAAGTAACTCTATAGCCTGTAGGGGAAGCTCCAATCCATCTGTCACTTCATATCTTAGTTATCAGATAGATGTCAACCTTTTCACCATCTTCCCAAGAAAGAATCATCTTTTAAGTGGACTAAGGACTGCCAACAAGCCTTTGATTCACTCAAATAATACCTTCTTTCTCCACCCATTCTTATCCCACCTAAATAAGACCAACCCTTCTATATTTATATATTTTCCACTAACCATATCTTAAGGTCAATGCTTGCTTACCATGATGATCAAAACAAAGAACAAGCAGTCTACTACATTAGCCTCACACTTATATAGTATGAGACTCGATACACCCATACTGAGAAACTTTACTTTTCCTTAGTCTTTGTGTCTACCACAATTTTTCATTATCTCCTCAATCACAAAACCTTTTTCATCACTAACACTAACCCCCTCAATTACATGCACTCTAAACCATACCAGAACCAATATATGGATAAGTGGCTCATGCTCATGGCTGAGTTTGACCTTGAGATCCTCCATTATAAGTTGATTAAAGGGAAAATCATTATAGACCAGCTATTCAAAGTTCCTTTACTAGATAACCAACCACTTCCTCTTGTGTTTCTAGATGAGTCCATCATGACTCTTTCTCAATAAGACATCACCTACCAAATGACCATGTTTTTTGATGGATTGAATTGCAAGCACGGTGGGGGTACCAGAGTTATTCTCATTCTCTTTGATGGTGAACCTCTTCCTTTTTCTTTCAAACCTAATTTTGAGTGTACCAATAACATGGCTAAGTATGAAGCCCTAGTAATAGGTCTCCAAACTGCTCTAGCCTTAGGATTCAAGACAATCAATGTCTTTGATGATTCCCAAATTATGGTCAACTAGGTCAATGGATCTTACCAATGTAATAATGATGTCTTACAAAATTACAAATAACTAGTAGATGTACTCTTAGCATCATTTTATCATTACCTTATTCAATTTGTTCTACAATCTACTAACAAGTTTTTAGATACAATGGCTTGGCTTGCTTTGCAAATCCCATCTCAACCTTCTAATTCTAAACTCTTTATCACCATTCATAATTTCATCACACCCTCTTATATTTAATCTAATCTCCCTACCATTTTTAGTGTGAAGGAATCTTCATCAGACATTTTGTGCCAACAAACCTTTGATTACCCAACCTCAACATCATTCCTTCCAACCTCTCTCAAAATGCCTAAAGAGCCTTTGTTTAGAGTACCTCTTGTTATACCGTACTATGGGTAATCCTTTACAAATTTAGTTTTGATGGCATCCTTCTCTATCACCTACACAATCATGAGGCTTCCCAAGCTATCAAGGAAACACATGATAGAATTTGTGGGGAACACTTCAGTATTTTAGTTGTCACTAAACATATCCTTCACCTTGGCTACTATTGGCCCACCCTCAACCAAGATTATTCAAATTATGTAAAAAAATATATTAAATGTCAGCAACATACCAATATACATCATGCATCAGCCCATGGACTTCAAGTATCCAAGGGATTTTGGCCCTTCTCACAATGGGGACTAGACCTCATTGGAGAAATTAATCCTCATTCCTTATATCAGCACCATTCCATCATCACCACCATCGAGTATTTCACCAAATGGGTGGAGGTTATTCCTCTCATCTTGACCAAATCTGACAAGATAATCAACTTCATCAATCATCATATCATTTATCATTTCAGTTTTCCCCATAAGATCATGATCGATAATGGAAAATATTTCAAAAATAAACAAGTCCAAGGTCTTTATGATGTATTTGGCATCAAGCTAAGATTTTCCTCACCTTAACATCTACAAGTAAATAGATAGGCAGAAGCCTCTAATAAAACCATCAACAAAATGTTAACCAAAGTGGTCAGTGCTTCCAATCAGGATTGGCACTTACACATATTTTTCACTTTAGGGGCCTATCTCGCTAGCATTCGAACCTCTATAAGTGTTACCACTTTCTCTCTAGTCTTCATAGTAGAGGTAGTTTTACCTCTAAAAGTCTAGATTCCCTCTCTTCACATATCCTTGTAAGACATAATTTTTAAGAGTGGCAATCATCAAGAGTGTCTAACATGACTTGAGCTACTTGATGAATGTTGCTTAGCAATGCCTAACCATCTTTGTTTCTATCAAGATCGGATCAAGCACACCTACAATAAGCACCTAAAAGAATGAGAATTTAACATCAGAGACCTCATCCTAAAGGAAAATTAACATGTGACCAATATGGAGGAGAGCAAGCGAGGCAAGTTTGCTTTCAATTGGCTTAGACCCTACATCATAACCCATAAGTATGGATTAGGAGCTTACCATTTATCCTCTATTAAAGGCAAACTAGAACTTGAGCCTCTCAATGCTTTGCATCTACATCCTTTCATTTGTTAAACAAGGATCAAATTCATCTTTTTGTCTAACTTAAGCTCGTCCCTTTATTTATGATATTTTCACCTTCCTCATACCCTCATCTTATTCCCTTTTAGGACAACCGATTACAACATATAACCATGTGATTAACCATCATAATCATAGCCTAATCCTAAATATGGGTACCATAACTCTACCCATGGCATGGTTCTCATGGATACTTTTCATCCCTAATTAGATGGAATCTCATGGTCATTGTCTCTGAAACCCACCCCTTTCACCTTTCATTAACCTCTAGTGTTCTAAGTTTTACCCTCATAAAGGTAAAACTCTAAGCCTAAATAGACTTATCCATGTCTAACCTAGCATCAAAACAATTTCAGATACCAAAATATTAATTGGATCAAATATATTTAGCATGAAAACTACTCCCTAGAAGGATAGCTTCCCAAAATCTAAAATTGCTTAAAAAGATAGACTGTTCCTTTGAAGGATAGCTAACAAATAAAAAAACCCAAACTTGAACCACTCTCTTGAAGGATGGCTAAGTCAAATTTGTCAAATTAATCATTTGAATCTTCTTGCATTGATTAGCTTCACAAATATATCAAAAAAAGAAACAAATGACCCTATATCAAAATTAAAATAATTTATCCCAAGAAAATTATAATCAGCTTTCACATATAGCATCAGTAGAATTCCCGCATTGATCAATCTACACCTTATATACAATATGGACTTGTATATTATGGTTCTTAGGTCACCTATAGAAGGAGGAAACTAACCCACATAAGTTTACCTTACCTATCACCCATTTTCCCTTCATATCACCTAACACCCATATCCCCTTTGTACCATCTACAAATCAAAGGACTTTGAGCTTACTTGACACAATGTGATCAACACACGTTTTTACCAACCTACACATGATAATGTAAAGCATTCGAAGGGCTTAAATTCATTAGGCTAATCTAACTTTGGTTTTATTTATTCCTTACCAATAAAGGAGCATCATGTCTTTTTCTTATCTTCTCATAATTGGTTTATATATTCACTTGGACACATGTCTCATTTTTTTATCTTTCCCCACATCTAGTTTGTTATCTAAATTATTTTATATGATATCATCAAAAAAAATAAACCACATCACATATCTATAACCATAAGTATCATCCTATCCCTACTCATAAAAAACATCCCATCCATAACCATGTCACATATCCATGATCATAACCATTTATAGAAACCATCATAATCAAAACACCATAAACATCATAACCATATATCGAACCATAAATCATTAACATCATATCCATAAACATCATAAACCATAACCATGTCACATATACATTATCATAAACATCATATCCATGAACAAAATAAAACATCATCATAATCACATGTAATCATAAACATCATCCTTAATCATCACATGCCTAAGCTATTGAGTCCATGTCTCATAAGCATAAACATCAAAACCAAAACCCTGAACCATGAACCATAAAATCATATCTATATTCATCATCATAAACATCATATATAATCAACATAAAATATTACATATAATCATGTGCATCTCTCTCTCTCAAAAATATACATCTCGCTACATCGGATTTTAGACCAGTATCAAAATCATATACATCTACATATATCATATCATATAAACTATAACCTAGGGGCACCACTACCACTAGCCCCCTACACTACCACCACCATCTGGTACCTTCCCTCTTGAGGTGATTACTTGCCCACTCACTAAAGTAGCCAATTAACCTAGAGTCACTAACCCTATACCACCTTTTAATATGGATCTATACTCACCCCATCAAGACTCTTGTGGACACTATGTAGAAAATATGGCCTCATAATATCATAACTCCTCAATTGTATCCAAATACCATGCCATATGGATAATACTTGGTGGTCTTGCTAGTGTTGTAGCTACTCCTCCTCTCTATCTTAGGGTGTCCCTCTCTTGGGTCACCAAACCTAGTGAAGTCATAGCCTGGTCCCTTTCCCCTATCATAGTCATAACCTAACCCTGTAATGTCACAATTTGGCCCTACAATATGGCCACTCATCCCTGTAATAATATTATCTACACCTATATATCAGCCAATGATACTCCTACCAATCTATTAGGGCCACCTCTTTGTATTTTCACCTGTAGACCCCCACCAGTTAGATCCACATCCATGGGATGCTTACCCTAATCATCCCACCCAAAATTAGATACTAAATATAAGGCTTGATACCATGTTGTGTACTCATCAATAAAATTGGTGTCATCAATATCTGCTCTGATAGGTAGCTCCTCATGATCAAGAACCACCTCCTCTAGCTATGACTTAGGAAAAAAACTCAACATCCTCCCTCCTATACCTCAAGAATAGACTTGGGATCCCCTATACCAGTACAAACTTCCTATAAACTCTATCAAATGGGATGAGCTTAGTCTCACCCTCTCTTCTCCCATAAGTCCACCTCCAACTCTGTAATGATAAAATATGTTGAGTGCAGTGTGCCCACCTTGAAAATCCCACATATGGCCTCCAAACCACATCTTCAACCACTAGGGCCTCCAATGCCTCCCTAAACCAATCAATATCCCTCACACCTCCTCCATCTCCTATAAGTGCATATTCATCCCTCCACCACATGAATCCCACCCTGAAGTCTATTTGGGCATACCCCTCCCATAGTAGACCCATCAACCTCAAGACCTTGATATGCTTATAGTCCCAACAATGGAGCATAAACCTCACACTGATCCCATATCTCCAATGCACTCAAAACCCCCATAACTCTCTGTATATCTAAACTAGCAAAAATTGTCCAACTAACCAACATCTCCACTAAAACACCTAGCAGTAGGTATGGAAACCACCCACTGCTTGAATCTAGTAATGCAAAACATGACACTGCCATCATCATCAACAACTAATACTACCTCTCATCTCTACCCCTCTAATATAATAGCCTATAACTGAAGCTACTAACATGCCATCTAACAAATGTATGATCATCACCATAGAGGAGCTCCATATGATCATCTCTCTCCTCACTCTTAATATGATATATCAGCTCTCCTTGGATGGTCATCTCACCCATCAAAAACAAAAAGGAATTTGTGGCTGGATACCATCTCTCAATGAGGGCCATGATCATTGTCACATCTCATGGCATGTTCTAAAAGTACCTCATCACACTAAGGCTGACCTCCTCCATATGCATCCAGTCTTCCTCCATTATCCCCTGATGGATCTCCATAAATATTTGAGCAACTTAATCTTGCATCTAGATCAGATCTCATGCCTATAATAAGCATTATAAAACACAATTATTTTTATATTCTCTACTCTACCCATGAATATTCACCCTTTTACACTCACACACTTAACTAATCACACATATTTGCCTCATCTAAACTACATTAACCCCTTCTTAAAAACCCTACCTTCCCAAAAAAATTACCCTTAGCCTTATAAAAACATTTTAAACTAACCTCTTGCCCTAACCTTTTCATCAAAATCATCAAACCCTTAACTCATTACCTTCAACCTTTATCCAACCAACTTAGCACTTTCATCAACCACCAACGATTGACTCACCATTGGGCACCCGGTCCTTGATTGCTAAAGATCACTATGTGTAACTATCGATGGCAAAAACTTAACCACCCCTACCCAATCTACCCCATTACAACACCTAATTACCCTAATTTTTTCCTCTACCCTATCCCCAACATATATACCTTCCTAACTCCCATTTTCATCCATAAATTTTAACAAAAATCCCCCCAACCTATAACCTAGGGCAATAACCAAAAAACCCTCCCCAAACCAACTCCAAATCAAAAAAAAATCAACCACACCTACCAAATCAACCTAACATATCAAATTCAAGGTAGGACCTACCTCATTGCTCAACCACCATTAATGAAGAAGCTTGGATCGCATCACTCAGTTTCATCCTCATCCACCCTGTATCCTCTAGTCCACCTCACCAATAATCAACCAATCAGCAATCACTCAGTTAACACTTCAACCCCACTTTATCAGTACTCTTAATCAAATTACAAACTCATAAATGCATGGGAGTCAAATAATTCAATAGCTAAAAGTGAAAATAATTTTCTATTTTTCACTTTTTATACTCTAACATTTTAGTGTTTCCTCTTGACTATCAATGATCAGGGTGAACATCAACAGTCGATCTTGGGACCCCTAACTAATGATGTCAGGATAGCACTTTTTGAATTTTATGCACCTACACCTTAGTGCCACCTTGGAGATAACCTTTATCCCACCCACCTAAACCATTGGAGATCACCCTTCTCTAGCCAACCCTCAGACCATGTCCACCTCGATGTTAGCCATTTTGGCTCAAACTATCACACATTTTGTGATGACTTTACCTTGGTACTTTTGACCACATACACTACCCTTTCCATGTTAGACATTTGAATTTTCACCACCTAGTGCACAATCAGACCATTTATGTTTTTTATTGGAGCACTTCCTACTTTGGATAACTATAAGAACACCAAATCTATCTAGGATACTTGCATTTATGAGTGTTTCCAGCCACCACACCTAAATGTAGTCATGTGGTCCACTTGTCACTTTTCCTTCTATAATCGACCTTATTTTTACCAACTGTGGAAACTTAGTCTATATGAAATCTTAGCTATTGCACTTAGTTACATTTTGTGTGCATGTTTGCACTTCAAATACCCAACCACCATTATCACCAACCTTGTGAATCACCATAAACCACTTATCAAACTCTGACTTAATTTAGGTTTCACCTCCTAGTTTGAGGGTGAACACCTCCTCCCATACTCAAGGCAATTAGACCTTTGACCAGCACTCTATTTGTATTTTATAGCTTGCTAACACAAACTACATAACAAAAAGGGGTAAAATGTAGACATTGTAATTTTGTACACTACATTTTTAAATGTCAAAACACCCTTAAATCAGACCATTACCTAACCCTTGACAATGACCCTGATTTAGATTAGTTAATTAGATAAACAAATCACTAACTTACCCATTTTTACCTCACTTAACCTTTGACACTCAACCATCAACAATCAGCTTAACCACTGAGAATCACCCTGATCATTTATGGTTAGGTCCCTTTTCCACCACATAAACAAACACACCAGCTATATACAAGCTAACATGACATAATTTAATATGTTCATCTTATCCAATGCTAACATATCATGATACATCAAAATCAATAGCCTAACCTCCTATGAAACCTTCTATCCTCCATTTCCCTTTGCTTATAAGAGGGGAGTAAGAGGTGAATAGGGATCCATAATCAAGCATTCTTGCATATAGGTGATCAAGCCATCAACCATTAGGTCTTCCTTCCAACAATTTAATAGCTATAATAGAGACCCAAACCTCTACCAAAAGTTATCTAGAGATAAAGTATTGTTACTCTACCAAAATTGTATTAGGATTAGCCATTTGCCATCAAGCAATAAGCTAGGTACATTCTATATTTTAAGTTTTGTTTGTTTGGTTTTTTATTTCCCTACCCAAATTAGACCTTTATACATCTTATCTCCTAACCCCCAGACCTTAACCAGATTCCAAAATGCTTAATGACTCCTTACTATAACTTAAACTAGACTCTTTTTTGAACACATCCAAAATCCATAGCAATCATCGATGGTCACCATGACTGTTGACGATCACCCTCAACCATCGATGATCATCCAACCATTGATAGTCATCTTAACCATCGATGGTCACCCCAATTTATAATGGTCACTGTGGCAAGAAATAACAAGTTATTTCCAATCCCTTACCCCTAACCAAATTTGGCTTTCTATGTCCCTACCTATTCATAGAGACCTCACCTATTTTTTGAACCTGGCCTAACCTACTTTATCACTAGTATTGACTTATTATTATTATACTTAGTTTATTTTTCATTATTAAGTATCCATTTCTTCTAGTATTTCATTTCAATTATTATTTTTATTTTATGCAAGTATTTAATTTTATCTCTTTCAACTTAAATGTTATCAAAGAGTGGATTAATAGCCTCCTAGTAAGCTCACGCTTCTTGGATCTCGCTCATTTTAGGTAGTCCACCTTACTATATTTCTAACAAAACCTTTTATTAGTAATTTATTATCTATAAGTCATCTTTCCAAGATAAAAATGAGCTATCCACACTCATTTAGATCATGCATGCACAACAACCAAGTTCTTCTACCACACCCTTATTACTAGTTTCTTACCTTCTTCTTGGATTAAGAAATGAGTAGAAATTGAGAGAAATAATAATGAATTATGACAACAAGATAAAATTATAATATCATACAATAAAATTCAATAAGTACCAATGTTGGGATAAAGACATAATCAATGACCAATTGAGATGTTTGAAGCATAGAAAACATAATCAAAACTAGTATACCTGTCAGACTTGTCCAACTGCTCAAAATTTCATTAGTACCAAGTATACCACTACCAAAATCTACCTAGCCCATAGATAGTACCTAAAACCACCAAAATTACATCAATATTATCATTTCAAGAATCTATAAATAATTACATAATCATAATAATATCAACTGTAGTAATAGTTCATAACATTAACAAGTGCAGAATTAAACATGCAGTCCAGATACCACTACAATAATTACCAACATATAATCTAATTAAAATAAATAAACATTAGTCAATTTTACAATAAATAATAATAACAATGTTTTAATAGTAAAATAGATTATAAAAAGTTGGTGTCATAACATCTTCCCCCCCTTGAAAGGGAGTCATCCTGACACTTAGTCAAAAAGATATACATAATGTTGCTTGAAAAGATGTGCATCTTCCCAAATAGTGCTTCTTTCACCTAGCAGGTCCTAATACACCAAAACCTATTGTATATCTCTATTTCATAGCTTAATCCTATGATGGTTCAAGATTCTCACTGGTTCTAACTATATCTTTTCCTCTTTCATGATCTATAAATGAGTTCAATCCAAAACATGAGATGGATTAGATATATACTTTCTTAGCAAATCAACATGAAATACATCATGAATATTTTATAAATAAGGAGGAAGAGCTAGTTAGTAAGTAATAAGACTAATATTTTACATAATGTCAAAAGGCCTAACAAATCATGGAGCTAACTTGGAAGCCTGGCCAAACTTAGTAGAACTTTTCTACAATCTAACATGTAGAAAAACTTTGTCACCCATGCTAAATTCACACAGAATTTTATTTTGATTAGCATAACTCTTTTGCCAATTTAAAGTTATTTTTAAATTCTACCTTATTAATTCTATCTACGTATCATATTCTAATATTAAATCAAGTCCAGTAATAGCTCTATTTTTCAAGTTGTCCCAACCCATAGGAGTTATGCACTTACACCCATATAAAACTTTAAATGGAGTCATATTTATAATAGAATGGTATGAATTATTGTATGAAAATTCAACTAAATGGAGATAATTTTACCTTTTATTTTACTTATCCATGATGTATATGCACAACATATCTTTAACCACTTGGTTGAGCCTTTCAATTTATCCATCCAAATCTGAATGATATGAAGAATTGAAATTCAACCTTGTTCCAAAGACTACAATCAATGTATGCCAAAATATTGAAGTAAATAACTTGTCACAATTTGAAATAATCATTTCAGGTATGCCATGAAGTCTAACCACTTCTTTCATGAAACATTCCACAAACATGAAAGTATCATCTATTAAATTTCCAACAATGAAGCGGTCAACTTTAGTGGCCTTATACATCACCACAAGAATAATATCATGCTTACTACATGATTTTGGTAGCCTCATAATAAAATAAAGTGAGACTATGGCCCACCTATCTCTTATAATATGATGAGGGTATAATAACCCTCTTAGATGGCAATGCTCAGCTTTAACCTCCTAACATTTCAAGTGTTTTGCTATAAAATTAGTGACATCATGCTTCATTCCAGGTCAGAATAAAGCCTTCTTAGCTCATGCATCATCTTTGTAACCCATAGATGAGAATAATAATGTGATGTAATAACTTTCTTAAGCACATAGTTTCTCAAGTCATCTAAATTGAGTACATAAATTCTATCTTTATGCCTTATAAGGCCATCTCGTTCAACAAAAAAATCAAAAAATATTTTTGCTATAGGCTCATTAGTCAGACCTGCTCTTACATCATGGTAGAATTCATCAGCAAGTTATTATTCCAAAAAATTACTTCTAAAATTTCCTTGTAACATCGACAAGGTAGCAAGGTACATGCATTTTCTAAGTGTATCAGCCACATGATTCTCCTTGCCTTTGACATATGATATGTTCATGTCAAAATCACTTAAAAATTTTAACCATCTATACTATCATGCATTTAAATCATCTTGAGAAAATAAATATTCAAGGTTGTGGTGATCATACTTCACCTTGAAAGTCTTTCCCAGTATGAAATGTTTCCATTGCTTGAGTACATGAATAATGGCATCAAGCTCCATATTATGTTTAGGATAATTCTTTTCATGATATTTTAATTTTCATGACTCATAACCCACAACTTTGCCATCTTGGATCAAGATGCCTCCATATCCTTCCTTAGAATCATGAACCCAAACTTCAAAATTACCATTTGGGTTTGGGATGATAAGAATAGGTGTT
The DNA here is from genome assembly GCA_037957365.1 of Torreya grandis. NCBI lineage: Eukaryota > Viridiplantae > Streptophyta > Pinopsida > Cupressales > Taxaceae > Torreya > Torreya grandis. The sequence goes on along the minus strand of JARHVA010000957.1, from coordinate 1,745,864 downwards.
GTAAGCAACATTTTTAGCTTGTTAAAATCTTCCTCACACTGAGGGGTCCACACAAATTTCTTACCTTTACACTACTAGGAGGTAATAGGATAGGCCACACTAGAAAAGTTTTCAATAAAATGTTGGTAGTAACTAGCCAAACCCATGAAGTTATAGACTTCATGCACATTTGTGAGAGCAGACCAATATTGAATAGCTTTAATTTTTGTGAAATCAATAACAATGCCAACCTTAGAAATAATGTGACTCAAATAATGAATTTTAGATTCATAAAATGCACATTTGGAGAGTTTTTCATATAGCTTATGTTGTCTTAGTATTTTTAAGATTAAATAAAGGTGTTGATCATGCTCAGCCTCATTTTTAGATTAAATGAGAATGTCATCAAGAAAAACTAGCACAAACGTATCCAAGGAGTCTCTAAATATATTGTTAATAAGATTAATGAAAGTTGTAGGTGCATTAGTTAGGCCAAAATGCAAAACCATGAACTCATAATATTCATAGTGTCCTAAAATTTTTTTGATGAATGTCCTCTTCCTTGATTCTCAGCTAATGGTAGCCTAATCTCAAATCAATATTTGAGAAGACTGCATCACCCTTCATTTGGTCACATAAGTTATCAATCCTAGGCAAAGGGTAATGATTTTTTATTATTACCTTATTCAACAAGCGATAATCAATGAAAATATTTAATGTATTGTCCTTCTTCTTCATAAATACCACCAAAATACCCTAAGGGGACACACTTGGTCAGATGCTTCCTCTGTCTAAAAGTTCTTGTAGCTAAAATTTTGACTCTTTCAAGTTAGCCACATTCATGTGGTAAGGGGCTTTAGAAGCAGGGGTAGATCCGGTCATTATATCAATGGAGAAATCAAATTCCCACTTAGGTGTTAAACTAGGTAGTTTCTCAAGAAAAACATCCATGAAATCCCTTAATATAAGAAAATCTATGTGTACTAACTCCTTTTCCTTAGGTAATTCTTACTATTGGACTATGTAAAGCTTACAACCTTTTTTAATAGCCCTTTTCAGCTATAAGACTGAGAGTGTTTTACATTTTTTGGGGCCTTGTATGTCTTGTAATTCTATAATTTGGCTAAGGTCATTGCTACACTGCACTCTTTTGCCCACACAATCAAACGTGGCTTGACATTCATGCAACCAATCCATCCTAAAGATGAGATCATAAGACCCTAAAGGCATAAGAAAAAATTTTATCTTGGTCTTAAAAATACCAAGATGAAGTTATTCTTGATCCAAGCACTCAATAATAAGTACTTTCTTACTAGTACCAAACTTAGTCTCCCAACTTTCTCTTATCAAAACAAGTTCAATTTACACTAACTTGAAGCAAAAGGAGAAATAAATCAATCTGTTACACCTAAATCAATCAAGATAGTCAAGGGAAAACTATTTATTATACCTTTGGTTTCAATTACAGTGGAATAAAAATCAACATTACAATTATCAACAACAACATATACCTTGCGATTGGTTGTTTAGCATGATTTCAATTTAGGACAATCCTTTTTATAATGGTTGTCACCACATTTTTAGCAAATAATAGGTCTAGAAGATGCCACTAGAATAGTATTAGCACCCATGACAGGGCCATGTTGGTTATTTTGATGTTATTTCTTATTATACGAACCAAATTTAGAGGATCTATAGGATTTCAAATTTCTATTCTAATTAGAAAAATTGATGTAATTCTTATTGCAACTATAAAATATATGATTCTAATATAATCCCAAAAGTTCTTATTCATGGGAGAAAGGATTCTTACTTTAGACTATTTTCTGATTATCTTAAATTCTTATCTTGCCTTTTGGCGAGACTTAAATTTTTCCTTGGCCCTATAGGCTGATTCAATTACTACAACCCAAAGCCCTGGGGTTCATCGTATTGACATCATGCATCATTATTTTCTTGAGCCTAAGTTTGAACTTAGAAATCTTGGTTTCTTCATCATGCATATAGTTCACATGATGTAGCAAATTCAAAAACTTATTTTAATACTCAGTAATAAACCTATTTTCTTGCTTTAAAAAATGATAATCAAATATTTTTTGCTCTTTATAGTTTGTGTTCAGGTATCTTTTATGAAACTAGGTCTCAAAAATAGAATAGGATAGGTTCAATAGATGATATCCTTCAATGGCACAAAGGTGATTCCACCATAAGGCTGTAAATCCAATTAGATGATAAGCTACCACCCTGGCTTTCATATTTGATGGCATGTTGAGCAAGTTGAAATATTTTTGCAAGTGTACTAGTCATGCATTGACTGTGTCACATGATTCTTCACCCAAAAATGTAAGTAGTGGAAGATTATTTAGATCTTTGATGATTGGGTCAATAGTGATCAAAGGTAGTTCTTGAATCATAGACCCTTCTACTTGCCCCATTTCTAATTTGGGTACTTCCTCTTGGGATATCCCTTCAAGATTGTTCAACCTTTATTCTTGGATATCAATCTTTCCTTGTAAGGTATTAAGGGTTGTCAAGATCCCACTAAGGATATCTTTATGCTTGTCGATTGGATTCCCACTGACTGCATTAGTGTTGGGTACCTCAGTATTGTTTTCAGCATTATTCATGAGTAGCTATTCTTGGTTATTAATGGGGATGCAACTATGATGACCCCATCCTCATCCTTTACCTCTACCCCTAGCTATTTTGACATTAAAAAGTTTCTTGTAGATGCTACCTCCACTTGATCATGTTCTAACCATCCTAAGAATTACAAGTGATAACTTGGTAGATAATAAAATTTTAAGAAGAAAACTCATTCCCAAAGTTCTCTAGAGAAAAAAACTACTCTGATAAATAGATGAAACAACCTCAAAAAAAAATTGGAATTGTATATTAGAATATGTTTTGGATGTGTATTGGACCCAATTACCTCACTTATTATAAGCGATAAACATTCATCATACTTAGGTATGTGTAACTGGAATTGAAGGAGGCAAACTAAGGTAATTAGCTATAGGTAAATACATACAAATGGAGCTATGGAGAAGTGTGTTACTTTAATAGATATTTTATGGGGTTCAGGGTGTATCAGTGTATGTATACATAGATATGACCTAAGTTCCATATACGGCACTCGTACTTCCACATAGGACCATTTCTAAGTCCTTAACCCTAGGTAAATACCTCACCCTCCTTAGTGGGTTTTAGTCCTACTCGAGGATGGTTAAGTTTAAGGATTAGTTTAATCAGGAAGGATAACCTTATCATCATAAGTTATCATTCAGGTTAACAAAGTTTTATGTTAAAATTTTAGGTTACTAACCACATATTTAAACATCTTTTAGATAATTAATCATAAATAGAAACCAAAAATAAATTCATCACATGTAGATTTATAATCATTCATGCAGCATAAAATATTGTTACATAAAGAGAAAATAGATTTAAAACTCAAGATTTCATAGTGCTACTTATTGAGGTCGTAAACACCTAACGGTCTTTAAGGTCACCACACCATTGTTTAAATAAATCATATATCATTCATTTACCAAACATGGATGCTATTTCAACACACCATTGTTTAAATAAATCATATATCATTTGTTTACCAAACATAGATGCCATTACTTATAATAATGGTTAATAATATAGTTATGATCATTATCGTTATTCATCAAATATCCTTTAGGCAATCTAGAAAGAAATATATATAACGACATTATATTGGCATGGCCAATGCGACATTATAAAAATAAGAGATCAAGACATTATTCATCTAAGGTATTTAATCAATTAGTCTTTCATTAGCTAATCATTTTTAAGAGAAAGAATCTATGTATTAATCTAGTAGTTAAGTCATTCTTAGGTAACTACATAAGAAAGGAATCAATTCTTTTCATACAATATTTCCATAATCATTTAAGGAAATGTATACATAATTAACCATCACATTCAAAATTAAGCTTATATTTAAATGGACTAGAAGATAGCATCAAGTGATTTCACTTATAACAGAATGCAGTACGAACACATGCAACCAGAATTCAACCGAGTTTTAAGTTGAGTGGAACCTAGATAAAATGTTCCACTTAATGAAATTTTACAATTTTCTATTGGGCAAGACATGGGCAACAAGGAAATCATGTTTAGCTATCAGGGGGAAATTGAAAACACATACAACCCAAAGAAATATAATTAGCAAGTATGTATGCCTTAGTTATAAATTATGCAATATCAAATGAATTAAAGCATTATTCAACTTGCCTATTTCATCTAATTGATTCATAATGGTGATATTATATTTAAACAATTCATTTAAGACCTTTCAACTTCACTTTATTACATAAATATTCTATACAGAAATACTATGCATGCTTACAAAACATATCGATTAAGTAAAGGAGTTAGATTAACTTTTAGCTCATTTAATATTATATGCAAGAAGAAAAAAAAAATTAGATCTGATATATATAGAATACATACCTTACACACAATCATGTATGTCTGAAATATGTGTTAAAAGGAAGGATTCTTATCTGGTTTCTGCATGTACCAACAACTAGCAATTTTGAATAGTATATGCAAAGCTGAAAAATGACTAAAAATCCCATATAGGTGCATCTATGTAATGGAATTCATAATATATAATGTGATAAGCCAAAGTTAAATTATTAAGCTAGTTTACATGCTTAATTAAGGCTATGTATTTATGAATCAAAACAACATAATATATATCTAATTTTCTATATAATCTAACCATAAGATTATTCTTGTATTAGAATAAAAAATCTCAATGTTCTTATCAATTATACACAATATGTTTTTAATAAATCTTGTATAATTATCTAAGTAAACCCTACTTAGGATAACATCAATAGATCCAATTGAATATCTAGATTATATAATTAAATCAAGGAATCAACACTACAATGATTATTTAGATTAACAATATACAACAATTTATAATAATTCAACTTGATTATAAATTAATATTGAAAGAGTAATTCTATAATTGATTGGATTAACAGAATGCTTTATCAACCTGAGAATTAAAGCAAATATCTAATAACCTAATGTACCTGAAGTGTGTTACCTTCAACAGTGTATATCAAATTAGCCATTTTACTCTTTAGGTGATATTCAACTTCCATTTAAATTCTACATACCATTATCAACATAGGTTAGCATAACATAATTACTCATAATAATCACATTGCATACTATCTAGCTTACATATCAATACTAAATTAAACTAAGTGAATAAACATAATTAACATAATTATTTTTTTACCAACTTACCTCATGTGTATGTGAAATCAATGAATCATGGAACAACAAGAGGATGAATTAGACAAGCCCTCCCAACCATCTTTATGAGCCCAACCATCAGTAGCCCTTACCACTCCAACCATCAATAGGATCCAAACACAAAATTAACCAACTTAATCATGCCCTCAAAAAGCAACAAGTTTGATCAAACCACCAGTCTAAACAAATCTGACTATTAAAACACAGTCAAAATTTAACATCAAAGATCATTCAAGTTGTGCCCTTAATAATCAAAATGTAGTCAAATATATCAAAGAAACCCATCAAATTTTAACTCTAAGGCCATGGCATAAGCATACATAGTTAACATATATTCAGAAGCTCTGATACAAGTCATATAAACACAATCAACTTGAAGACGTAGTCGAAGACAATAATAAAACCTAGTTGATTATGCCTTTTTTTTAAATCACAACATAGGGATCAAAATACAGTTGAGATAACAAACCATAATCCAACTCAAAGATCAAGACACTAGAATATATAAACATAATCAAGATATAACAAAAATCCAGTTGTAATTTGTTTCCAAGAATCCAAAGGAAACTATTTACGGTAATAACAATAGCATAGTTTAATAAAGAAGATAACCATATTTCTTAAAGTGAGTATATGAACTCAATCATCCATAATAGTGAAACCAAAATGAAATAAAAATATACAAATAGAGTAATAGTTAGCCCATTGTGAATCCATTCCCAAATAAAAAAGATAAACTCAATTTCATTCTCATAACAAACCAAGATAAATCAAACACAGTCATAATAAAGTGAATACATAGTCAAAACTACCATGGTTGAGGCCCATCTAAATATCTTATTAGAATAGCAAGAGGTTGAAATGAAACAAAATCACCATAGTCACATTTCATAAAGGGTTTAAAACCGTCGTGACCAACCCATATTATTGAAATCCCAAATCAAAAACTGAGCCATACTTTATAATAAAAAACACATTCACTAATTAGAAAATCAACCGACCATAAAGATCTTGGCATGCAGCCAAGAAGAAAACAACATGTTTTAATAAAAACCAAGCACTCCAACTAGAATTAACTCCATTATTCCACATAATGATATACATAGAGACAGATTCAATCGATCAAGTCCATACAGTCATTATACACAAAAACATAACATATATTTACACAAAATGAAGCCACGTAACTTCCATGAATAGTTATAAATATATGTGTACACATCAAGACATAACACCACCGACCATCCATTTTAATATAGAATAGATAAATCCTATGGGGGTATCAAACCATAAAACCAATGAAACATTTTCATGCACACAGGGTCAAAGAAATGCTCAAGCTTTAATAGAAAATTAATGGATTTGAAATAATAAGATAACCATATATATATATATATATATATATATATATATATATATATATATATATATATATATATATATATATATTTGAAATTTTATATGCACATATCAACATCGACTTATGTTGAATATTTTGAAGGTCTGCATATGCATCTAGAAGTCCTAAGACTTTCGGCTACATATGTAGCATTTTTTTTTCAAGATATATCAACATAATCAAAAAGAAATAGAAAAATATGACTCACCCAAAAACATAGAGAAATATTAAAAGCCAGTAAGATAGAAATAAAAACATCCAACTTTTTAATCCATGTGACCAAAATCTAGCATGACCGCCATAAAAATTACTCAAGTTCCACTATTTCCCTTCTTTCCTTTTCATCTTTCTAACCCCATCAAATCTTCCCATCCACCATCTAACTTCCCATTCCATTTATGTAGTTTCCCCATACTCATTCAATGTCTAAATTAAATGTGAAGAGAGTTAAATCCTCTTGCATTCCCCAAGGTAATCCCCTACCAAATCCACCATGAATGCAATAGTCATTAATTGACCTATCTCAAAGGCTTGATCCACCAACTCAAAAAGGCTAGCCAATGAAAATGCAGGTTAGTGTTTAAACCAAAAATTAATGCTAACAAAGTGGATTAACATCCTAATCCCTATGTTCTATACCACCATCCAAAATAAATGTTGATAAAATAATTAACCGTAATATGCCATCGAATCTATGTCAATTAAAATAAACCACATTTAACATCAATGTCAATGATAAAACATAATATAACTAAGACAACAAATATGATACCACCTTAGAATATAAGGTATTTATATAGTCTAAGGGTTAGTCCAAGGGGTGTTAAGGATACATCTAGGTAGGTCCTAGGTAATGCATCTAATTAGGTGAGTAGGATCCACACAGGTGTACAGGAGTGAATGGGAGTTGCATAGAAGGAAAAAGATAGAGTAAGTTGTGGAGATGGAACAAATATTGTGGTCATAAACTAAATAATGAAAAATAATGACTTATGACAATAATATAAAAGTACAATAGTAAACAAAAAATGCAACAAGTACTAATGTCGAGACAATGACCAATAGAGATGTCCAAAGGATATAAAATATAATTGAAACTAGCATACCTATCAAACTTGTCCAACAGCTTAGAATTTCTTTAGTATCAGGTGTACCGCTACCATATGCCTAAATCATAGATAGTACCTACAACCACCAAAAGTACATTAATAATATCATATCAAGAATTGATAAATAATTATAAAATCATAATAATATCAGCTAGAGTAATAGTCTATAACATTATCAAGTATTGAATTAAACATGCAATCCAAATACCACTACAATAATTACCAACATATAATCCAACTGAAGTAAATAACTAATAGTCAATTTTACAATCAACAATAATAACAATGTTTTAACAGTAAAATAGATTATAAAAAGGTGGGGTCATAACAAATATGTTTTATTATTTAAATTATGTGAGTTAATACTCACAATAATAAATAATAAAATAAGTAATTATAAAACATATAATTATTAGGTGGGAGATTGAACATATTGGTTATGTGTACAACAATTCACTCCACTTATAACTGATTTTACGTGGTAAAATAATGATCATCTTGATCAATTCCAATACATTCTAAGACATTGAAATATTCAAATATTATTTGGGTTCTATGAAGAAGTTGTCTCAAAAAAAGTGAAGAGAGAGAGAGATAATGTATTGGAGGAAATTATTTCTCATATATGAGTAATCAATATGGATTTTTAACCTTTTATATGAAGTTTTCTCACTCATATTTTGTGTTGTGTTATGCTATTTCCACCATTCTACAGACCTATATCAATATATCTATGCCTATGCATTATTTTAACATAGTATTAGAGTTATATTGATGTGGTGTTGATTGTTGGCAAGACTTGACAATTATTTTGTTTGGTTTGTGGAGCATCCCAAACCCTTATGCAAGCATATTTTCATCCAAACTCAGCCTTGTACATATTAGTGTATAGCCATAGAATTTACATAGGTTAGTTCAAAAATTATTTTTGGCATCCATGTGGCCTATGGATTTGTATCTCTATGTTTTGGATCAAATAAGCACTTTGTTGAAGTTAACATACCCCTATTTCTAAAAAATAGGGACCTTTGTGTCAAATTATGCAAATTTGTACCTTGAAATTGAAAATTCACTTGATTAGAGTGTCGCTATCATGTTTGCACATTATTTTATTTGAATATCATCCATTAAAACACTTTAAGTTCACTTAAAGTGTCATTTGTCAATTTATAAAGACCATGAACATGTTGCAAAGACCCTATGGGGTGTCAAGAGTGCTTGGAGTAAGTATGAAAATGCATGGTATTCATTTGGTTCCTCATTGTGTCCATCTAGATATTCTAGTCTAATGGTGGAAAATATAAACAAGTAGTTTACTAAGACCATAAATCACACATGTGACAGTGTCAAGGAAAATGATCAAATGAATTTATCCATTTTTTTACCAAAATCATCTGCACCAATTTTTGGCTCATGAAATGAAGAACTTAAGGAGATACAAATGTGCAAAGTTTCCCTCCAAAGCATTTTTGAATATGTTTTTTGGGTCCAAATAGAGCTGAGTGAGCATGTTGGCAAGGCCATATCTTGCACATGTGACAGTTTTAAGAAAAATGATCAAATGGGTTTGTTCATTTTCATACCAAGAATATATACACCAAGTTTTAGCTCATTAAAAAAATCATACCAAATGATATAAGGACCAAAAGTTGACCTTTTAAGAAAATTTTGTTATTTTTCTATAGCCAATTTTGCAGGGATCCAAATTGAGCTGAGTAGACATATTGAAGGTGTTATAGTTTAAGGAAAAATGGTCAAATGGGTTTTTTTATCTTCATACCTAGATCATAAGAACCAATTATAAGCTCATGTGACAAAGTGAGATGGAAGATATGCATGTTAAAAGTTGGCTCCACAGACTAAAATGACCAAATTTGTATACTTAATCATTTTTTACCCTGACATGTACAAGGACATCATGCAAAATCACATGGATCAATCAAATTTTAAATTTTATAAGTCTTCCTAGAAATATCTCTAGACTAATATATTTAATGGGTTTGTTCCTTTTAGTATCAAGTCTATTTCTTATAATTTTGGTGCCTCTGTGACCTTTGAGCTTCAAGATATAAAATTGTAAAGTTGGCCAAAAAAATAGAAGATGCCTATGTAGACATCAAATTTGAGCCTAGAAAAAAATATATATGAGCTTAAATTTGATGGTATGTGGGACATCAAATACGTTCACACAAACATCAAATGATATTTGCACAAACGTCATTTTTGAGCTCTGAGAACTAGTCAATAGCTTTTAAATGGAGGGTCTCAATAGTTCAGTGGCAAGGCTATACAACCTGTAAGATTTTTATTAATGTAATAGTTAAATTAAAGTCAATTTTTTAATTGGTTTTCAATCTATATATAATATATTTTCAGGTTAAAGTAAAAATAATAATATCCGCTCAATGAACAATGAGGACTCTACAGCAGTAACTTGGAACTTCAATAATAAAAAGGTCCCAAAGATCAATGAAATAAGAATGTCCTTTTGTAACCATCATCATATTACATTTTAAAATAGGATATTCTTTTTAACATGTGCAATTTATAAGAGCACATTATCTAGAGGTGTTTCATTAGAAAAGATCATTTGTTCTAGAATGTAACAGAAACGACAGTTGTTCTATACACATGTTTACAAGCAACTTGAATATCACTAACTGACATGCTACCTTGTATTTTATAAAAGGAGCATTATCATTTTCTAAAAGTGGGGGAAGTTCTTAGAACCAAAAATTACTTTGTAAACTAGGAGTAGTTAATATAAGCAAAGAATTTTGTAAAGATTATCCAATATTTGCTTGTAGGAAGTGCTATATAGTTTCTCTCTCAGTTGTCTAGTTTCACTTTTAGATTTTAATGGTTCCTATGAATTTTGGATGTGTATCTTAGATTTAGAGTTGTTAATTTATGCCACTACTAGATTAGTTGAAAGTTCTTAGGCTAATTTCATTTGCTGCACTTATTTTGCAATTGGGCTAAGGTTGTTTACTTGCAGGAGTGAATATTTAAAGTGTGTCTAGTTCATATTTTCATCATTTCATACCCTTCTTTTGAATTTTGCCTAATGTATGTTGTAATTTGGGCTTAATCTGCTTCATTTCATATATTAGTTTAATGCATGTTCAAATGATATGTGAACTTTGTCATAAGTTCTGAAAAATGACATCTTTCTTTCTTCCCTACCCTTCCTTTTTCTTCTTTTTTAACCTAGATCACCTTAGTTTACTTGTCATTGTTAATATCTATCCTAAATTAATTCTTAATTTGTTTCTTGATCATAATTAACTATTCTTTGCATAGTTATTGCATTTTATATATAGATATGTTATTTGACCACAGTGGCTCCCAACCACCACTTAATATAAATATTATGAAATATTCACTTGTTCTACCTCTATTCCACCAATAGGTAATAGGATTACTTCAACCCACAACTCATGCACTAAATTATCTGAATCTTAAAATAAGAAGTGTTTCTTAACACTCTAGGCACTTGTGGTACACATTTAGGCATCAACACATTTTAACTACAAACTAGACAGCACTCAGTGAGAAAATCAGTCTTTAAACTTTCTTATGGCATGATGGTATGTCTTGTATGGCTTGTGGAAACTTAAATATTACTCAAAAAAAATTCTACATCTTGTTCCTATGTTTTAAGTGGTGAAACTTCAATTTTGACCTACATAAAACTTTCCTGCAAACCCTGTGGATCGTTAGAATCACTTCTAGTAATTTTTCAAACTCCTATGTGCCTCTTAGATGCCTAGGACAACTACAAACAACATAAAAAATTATTTTTAGAATAAAAACTTCTTTTTGTTTGTGTTTGAATGCTTCAAAGTCCTTTAACAAGGTTATTCTACATTTTTTCATTCTCTGAGTTGGCCTCTTGAATCTTTGTGTTGTGCCCTACCTCTTCTTCCTCCTATGCCATGGCTACCTATAATCATTATAAGGTAAGGCTATAGTTTAGAAATATTATTTTTTAAATACTTTAAAATAATTCCATACAAACAAGGGGGTCCCACGTTAAAACTTTATCTTTTATCCAAAAATTAAAAAAATTGAGTAATTGTTTTTTCCATGCACATTATTTTATTTTTTATTTTTATTTTAAGAAAATTACTAAAATAGGCTTTAAATATTATATTGTGTGTGTGTTTCATGAAGTGTTGTATGGGAATTGGTTAATGTAATTTTGTAAAACACTTGTAAGAGAGAAGTACAATGTTCAAAACATGTTAAACCATTTTTTTGGTCAAACTTATTTTTTATCAAACTATTTTTTAAAATATATATAATTAATTGGAAGTTTAGTTTTTATTGTTTATACCTTGTAAAAGACCTTTTGCGACACTTGCAACTCTTACTATATTTACATTTTTTGTGTTTTTCCAATTTATTTACATATAATTAAGTGATTATTATTATTCAAACATTAAAATATATGTTTTATTACAAAATAAAAATGTATAAAATTAGATTATAAAGTTCATTTTTAATACCTTTTTGATATAAAACAAAAACTAGGAAGTGTCAAATTTTGAACGGAAGTTATGGATTCTCTTAATTTTGTGCTAGATAAATCATAAATTTTGAATGAGTCAAACTATAACATTTTAAAAATCTATATTAAGTTTATAAATCAAAAACTTTAGAATATTGTTGTCAAGACTGAAAAACCCCCATTATGGAGACATGCCATAGCCAATTTTATCAATGTGTTTCAACATAAATCACAAGAAGCTATGTCCATCATTTTGAAGAGTGTAAATTATGAATTTATACTCTATATCAGCAATTATAATTCATTCAAAGATGCTTGAAAACTCTTTGAATCTATGCATTAGGGTACTCATCTCTCAAAAATCTTTAAACCTATACTTGAACTGCTTACTATTCTAATGAAAGAGAATGAAAAAGTAGTTAATTTTTTTACAAAAATCAAAATATTAAATATCAATTAGGTGGTTTTAATTTTAATATTATTCAAGATTAAATTTTTTTTATTATTATTTAGTTCAATATTCATAAAAAGTTTTATAATTTCATTTATATTATTAATTCTAAATGCCAAATAGAACAAAACATTTTTGACCTCACTACACTATCTACTCTTCTTATTCAAGAAGAATAAGTGATGTCAAACGTTGATTATAAGTATATTACCATTTAGACACTTCTTGCATTTAAAATTACATCTAAAAACACCATAACTAGAAATCAAATTGTAAAGCTAAAACTACCAATGGAAATATGAAAACAAAAAAACTAGAAATAAGAATTAAAAAGTTAAATTTAATGAAAATTTCAATTTGTGTGATAAATTTAGACATAAAAGGGAAGTATGTTACCAAAAAAGGGCATATTTAATAATAAAACCTCTAAAAATAATAAAAGGAAGAATTTCTCTAATCAAAATCAACAGGGAAATCAAAACAACAATCAAGAACAAAATACTAACACTATTACATTGTATGTTGTCTTATTTATTTTTAATAAAAAATGAATAGATTTTATATAGTGGTACATCGCATCACATGACATGTTTATAAAATATTTTATATGACACTAAAAATATATCTAAAATTATTTAAAAATACTTCATTTCTAGAAGCTACTAAACAAAGAAAAGCTAAATTTGCAAATGTATTCTTAAATGATGTTTTCTATGTTCTTAAACTTTTTTAAAAAAGTGTTATCATGTTCTTAACTAAAAAATGATAATTTCATAGTAACTTTGATTACATATAAATGGTGCATTAAGAATCAATTTAGTTCTTTGATTGTTGAAATAATTTCAAAGAATAGATTATAAATGTTTTATGATTCTTCTGCATCTTGCCTTTCATTGCAAAGTCGAAATGAATCTCAATTGTGGAATGAAATACTGGGTCATGTTAATTTTATAAGTTTATATGATATGTATTGTATTTATATTTTGGTTGGTATTCCTATTATTTGTTTTCATCATGTAACATGTGATGGTTGCTTACATGGTAAGTAATAATCTAAACCCTTTCTTCAAAGTCATGATGTTAACTCCCTTCATCCCTTAAAGCTTATTCATAATGATGTTAGAGGTCCTCTAAAAGTTGCATCTTTTAATGGTTCTTTATATGTTGTTACTTTCATTGATGATTAATCTAAAATAATTTGGTCTTGTTATATTAAAAATGAATCTGAAGTGTTATCTAAATTCAAAGAATTTAAATCTTTAGTTAAAAATTATTTTAAATTTTCTATTAAAAGATTAAGAACTAGTAATGGTAGTAAATACATTAGTAAATAATTTGATTCATTTTTATTAATTGTGGTATACAAAGAGATTTAACAATTACATATTCCCTACAACAAAATGGAATTGTTGAAAGGAAAAATAAAACCATCCTTGAAATGGATACAAATATGTTACATTACATAAATGTTCTTAAATTATTGTGGGCTGAAGTCATTAATATTATTGTACACATTAAATAGAGTACCTTCTAAAATTTTGCATATTTATACACCCTTATAAATGTCATCTAATAAGAAACCAAGTGTTAGTCACCTTAGGATATTTGGTAGTCCTATTTCCATCCGTATTCCTAAATCAAAAAAAAAAAAACTTGATCCTACTTCATAGTCTTGCATTTTCATAGTTTATGGAGGGAAAACTAAAGTATTAAGAGTTTTTGATCTATCTAAAAAATAAATCATTGGAAATAAGAATGTCCAAATCTTTAACAAAAAAAAATTTAAGTCTTTTATAGAACCCCCTCAAATTACTTCTTTGGATGAACCTAGCTCTTTTATTACTCCTTATGAAGAAACAGATTCCCTAGAGGAAGTTGATCCAATTTTGGATAGCTTAGATTCTGAATAACCTTATCCACTTTGTGTTCAAACTAAAATACCTAAATGAGTTGACACCCTAATTTAATCATCCAATCTTGATAATCTTAATAAACTAACTATGAGTCAACACACCTACCATGCTTTGATGACTCTATATGAATATGAACCTCAATATTTTTAGTAAAATATTCAATATGATTGATGAAAAATTGTTATGCAAGCTATATATAAAGCCCTAATTAAATACTAGACTTGAGATCTTGTCCCACCTCCTCCTAAAAGGCATATTTTTATTTATAAGTGGCTTTACAAAATTAAATATAATTCAATTGATAAAATTGATAAATTCAAAGATAGACTAGTTACTTATGGTTTTAATTAAAAACAAATAATTGATTATATTGAAACATTTTCTCCTATAGAAAAAATGTTTTTTCTTAGATTTATTATTTCCCATATAGCTCAAAATGGTTGGATTATACACTAAATGGATATTAGAAATGTCTTCCTAAATGGTGACCTTGAAGTATAAATCCACATGACTCAACCTAAAGGAAGGTTTCACTGAACTTGATAAAGAACTTTTTGTTTCTAAGTTAAATAAATATCCCTATAGTTTAAAACAAGCTCCTCGAGCTTAATATTTTAAAATATCTAGTTATTTTAAAGAATTAGATTTCTCTAACTATTATTATGATAATGATCTCTTTGTAAAAGTTGAAAATAGTCATTTTATCCTAATTGTATTATATGTTGATATTTTTATTACTAGTGATCAAATTAGTTTAATTCTTAAATACAAAGATAAACTAAGTCAATCTTTTGAAATAATGTATCTAGGCATTCTCCATCATTTTTTAGGAATTGTTATATTTTAGGATGAAAATTCAATTTTTATATCTTAATCTCAATATGCACATAACATACTTATGAATTTTAATGTGCTTGACTGTAAGTCTACATCTAATCCTATTGAAGTTGGTGTTAAGCTTGATCTAAAAAACTACTTGTGACAAAGCTAACCCCACTCTATACAAATAGCTCGTAGTTTGATTTATCTAAAATTTACTAGGTGAGATATTTCATTTATTGTAGGTGTTATTTCCATATTTATGAAAAAAATATATTTGGATCATCATAAATTATGAAGATGGACACTTCAGTATATCAAAAGAACTGTAAATTTTGGTTTATATTAATATTCTATTGATAATGCTAATTTGTATATCTATTGCGATATTGACCATGCTGGTGATATTATAGATCATAAATCTACTTATTAATATGTGTTTAATTTTGGTGCAAGTTCTATCACTTGGAGTAGTAAAAAGTAGCCTACTATTTCTATCTCTTCTATAGAAGTAGAGTGTATAAGTGTTATGGAAGCTGCTAAATAAGCCATGTGGCTATGAAGGTTGTTAGAATAATTTCATTCAGATGTTTTTCATAGTACCACCCTTTTGTGTTATAATAAAAGTTGTATATCTCTAGTGAAAAGTTTAGTGCAACACCAAAAAACTAAGCATATTGAATTTCATGTGTATTTTATCTGAGAGAAAGTCCTTAATGGTGATAGTGATCTCTAATTTTATCTTAAAGATGAACAAGTGGTAGATATTTTCATATAACCACTTAGTGTTACCAAGTTTTTCAAGTTTTGTACAATGTTGGGCCTCTTAGATTTTTCATTGAGGGGGAGTGTGTATGACAAGTTCACTTCCTAATTGACATGTATTTTTTTCTATACTTATTATCAAATTGTAAAAGCATTGTAATGAGTCACTTTATGTGATTTTGGTAAAATTCATCATGTGTGTGTTTACAGTGTACCTAATACTTAAAATAATATTTTTTAATGGAGGTCCTTATGTTATAAGAAGCTCCAAAATGTTGGATTGATTATTCACGAGAAACTATGAGATGTAGTCTCACAATTGTGCTAGCCTACACTTACTCTATGTATTAAATGGAATATAATTCTTTTTATTTCAAAAGGTAATATTGGCATGATGAAGGTTTTTAAATCCTTCAAATGTTACTTGTACCTTACACTCATCGTAGATAGTTTACGAAGTATAATTTCTTTTATATAAAAGTGACTATGGCATTTATCCCCACTTAACATTAAGGGGGAGTGTTGAAAAAATTAATGATTAAGTGGTATATAAGTGCCATCAATTTATTAAATTACATAGGTGAAAAAATAATAATATATTTTATTATTTAAATTGCATGTTTTATACTCATGTTAATAAATAAATAATTATAAAATTTATCGTTGTTGGGTGGGAGGTTGAACCCATCGGTTACAATGGTCAACTCCAATTATAAATAATTTAAATACAAATTCTAATACATTCGAAGACATTACAATATTCAAAGACTGTTTGGGTTATATGAATAAGTTGCCTAAGAAGAAGTGAGGAGAAAGAGGTAATGTATTGGGGAAGTTATTTCTTATATATCAATAATCGACATGAGTTTTTTTACTTCTATGTAAAGTTTTTCCACTCATATTATGTGTTGTGTTTATGTCTTTACCACCATTCTACATATCTAGATCCATATATATATGCATATTCATTATTTTAATACTTCCAACATCTATAAATGGGTGTTTTTTGTACCTAGGAAACCTTATCACATATTGTGGAATATAATAGTGGTTCATTGCATCCATGTTCGAAACAAACTTCATGAAAAATTAAAAAATTGAAGGGTTTGATTTTAGAAAAAGACTTGTTCATAGCTCAAATGCATGAAAGCCTAAGTACATATGAAATTTTGTTATATATTTATGCTCACCAACCCTTCACATTATCTTTGTTGGTTCAAAGCATTAGAGTTTTAGATCAACTTCTTAGCAATAAATAAAATCATAACATAGATAACACAAACATAGTATTTGGTTAACCATTATTTTATTAAAATTATGATATAGAAAAATACATAATACATTGAGAGATGTATGAAATTTTGATAATATTAGAAGTTAATAACATGAATATTTTGAATAAATATACTAATTATAATTCAACACAAGTATATGATAGGGGACTAGGCTCTTAGTATACAAGGGGTCAGGTTGGTATTAAGAGAGATTGAAAGAGGGGATAAATACATTTATAGAAGTTTGGAAATGGTATTCTAGAAAAATAATTAAAGTCAAATATAATGGCATTATTGTTGAAATTGGGCATTCCATCAACAAAAATCAAAAGGAAGAGTCTATGGTTGAAAATGTGTTTTTTCACTTGGATAGATGCATTGTTAAAATTTGTTCTATTGTTATTGATGTGATTTGAAATGAATTTTTACCTTAAAATTTTGCTTCAATTTTTATTTAATCAAATATGACCCATAAGGCTTTGTAGTGCCTAAATAATTTAGGTAAACATCATTTACTTAAAGGTATGACCCTAAAAGTTCTTTTTAAGGAAATAAATTTATGGTCTAAGGAAGATAAATCATTAAATATACATTAGGTTAGAGAAAATGGCTTAACCTTTGGGTAAGAATATGTATGTAGCATCATATGTTGAATTTTTGGTTGAAATATATGAGGGTAAAAATGGAATATTATTATCTAAATTGTCATTCAAACTTGGAATCAATCCTTGTGTCCATTATGATCGAGGTGGACATACATGTGAAATTTTATTCGAACTACTAAATTTTATTAGAGATACTAGAAGATAGTGGGTTTATGTATTTTATTATCCTTAGTAAATTTCATGTTAAAGATAAATTTAAAAAAAAAAAATAGCACATGTTGTATATCCTGTATTTTAATATAATTTGATGAACCAAATGATTTCTATTTATAATGAAGGTATTGACACATCAAATGGCAGGGATGTGAAGGTTTATTTTTATGAGTGTCATGATTTAGTGGCAATGGGTGCCTTCATAAGCAATATTTTTTTGTGGTCAAAAGAATGATTTAACTCTTATAGTGTTTATTTTTCAACCAATTCAACTTACACATGGGTTAATGTCAAAGCTTATATATTGTGTTGGTCATGTTGGAAATCATTTTGTACTAAATATTCTATGAGAAATATAGAGAGTGGCACAAGAACATGACAAAAAACATCCACCTAATGCAAGTGAGAAACCAAAATTAATTAAAATATGGGAAGGGCTCAAAAAAAATGGCATTTCTTGTAAGTTTTGGAATATAATGACCCAAAAAATCCTAATGTACCAAGATATCAACTCTGGAAAATTAGATGATTCCACATCTGACAAGATGATCTTACACCATGAAGGAATTTTAAAGGTAAATTTTGATTTTAATAATTATGTGACACAACAAAGATACAACATTAAATTTTCATATTATTGAAGCTTTGAATATTTTCCAGTTTAGTTGATTATTTTCAATGTTAGTTGATTGTGAATAACTCCTCTTTGTAGATAATAAAATTTAATCAATAAATACTTGGGGTTTCTTGTCCTTGACATATTTACCTTTCTTAGCCAATTCATCGTTTTGATAATTAGAAATCTAAGAAAGCCTTCAAATTCTTGAAATTAATAAGAACATATTCCATACTTCCTTATTTCATTCCTATTCACCCCTATTCAATAGATATTGTATTGTCACTTTCATTTCATAAGTCTTTGTACTTTAAGGATAATATTAAACTAGGAAAATAAGGTACACTATACACATGTCTAGTAGTGCAGACTTATCTCCCATAATTTAATTGTTATATTTTCAAAATGACATGCTTCTTAAAGGCTTTTCCATGTATATCAATAGGTTAGTTATCATAAATATTCAAAATATCTCTCTACAAAATCACATCAAGGGTCAAACTTGAAAGGACCTAGCACACTCTTATAAGGCACTCATCTTTCTGATTTTAAAAGCATAGATTTTCTAAGTAAATATCTCTATTGAAATTCTACTACAATGTTAAAGTCTTTGGCCAAGTTTAACATTATTTATTTCAAGTTTAGGGCATCCCTTGTAAAGCATTCTAATCAAATTTTCTAGTTGTGTTCAGATGATATTTCCTAAAGGTATAAATACATTAGTCTGAGGCCCTTTGGGATATGTAGGCAACACAATAGTGGGTTTTATGAGGATGGCTTGACCATTATCACTTCCCCTATTTTCCCTGTTTTGCATTATATCTCATTTTATGTATTTGTGCAGGTTTAGGGTTCTAATTTTATAGGTCTTCCATATATCAATTCAAGCTTCACATAGAAATAGATTTCATACAGATGTAGATGAACAAACTCATATTTTTAGATTCAACACACATTATAACAAGACAAAGTCACAATAATAGAAAATAATGCATTTCTCTCAAGACCACCTCATGTGGACTTGTCACAACAAACAATGAGTCATTATTGTATGATTCACCTATGTTTTCAAGTTCTTTCATATAGTCATAGTTTATAGAAAGTCAATATAGTTTGAAATAAAAAATTCATAATTAAAATTCTCTAACTCTAACCATAGTTTATATTTTAACAAATTTACAAATTCTGTAAATTATGAAGATCTTTGTATTTTCTTATATTCTACTTTACCTATCATCCTATATCATATTTAAATAGTTTATATTTCCATTTTAGAGTTAATTTTAATTTATAATTAATTATAGTGTAAATATTTTAGTGAACCCACATTTTATTTCAAACATTGTTGATTGTTTATTTTTGTCCTAGGGTTTCATTAAATTTATGTAAATTCCTAAAATTAAAATAAAATAACCTTCAACCTTACATATAAATGTAAAATATAATGATTCAACATTGGATTAATCTAACACTGAAGAATTTTATCTTGTCACCTCGGCTAAAATCTAATATGAAAGATCTTTCATTCAAACTTAGGTTAAAATTTGTTTTCACCTATACACAAAAAAATTGCCTTTATTTTACTCTATTTTTCTTTATCTTTGCTTGTTTTAGAAATTGTGTTATGGTAGTTTTAAAACTACTTAGTTCTAATTGTGAAGGGCTACATGGTGTTCTATTTATGTACATCATGGTATCAGGGGTTTTCTCTAATATTCATAGCCATATTACAGAGCTAAGCATAGAATTTAGTTTCACCATACCTCATGGTATATTATAAATGCCTAGTATCCCCTTGTTTACACCAATTTGAAGCCTTTTTTATCCATCTAATTTATGGTGCACATGATAGAAGTGAATCACCCAGGGAAATTACTCCAATTTACCCTAAAAACTAGGTTTAGTGATCTAAAACATTGGGCTGACATTAATCAATGAACGAGTAAGTATATTTGAGCACATAAAAATAATTCAATCCCTTGTCGGCATTACCCTTTATCATTTATTTTTAATATTCTAATGCTAAATTAAGTGGTACTACTTTTTCATATATGGAATTTCCTTTAATTTATTTTTCAATGGAAAGTCATGATGAAAATGAAGTTTACATTTAAACTGATATTGATAGTACTAAAGAGGAATATGATAATTAACTTGAGACACACATTGATAAAAATGAACTTAGTGAAGTAGATCAAGAGTAAGTAAAATAGATGTGTGTGTGTGTGTGTGTGTGTGTGTGTGTGTGTGTGTGTGTGTGTGTGTGTGTGTGTGTGTGTGTGTGTGTGTGTGTGTGTGTGTGTGTGTGTGTGTGTGATTTAAAGGTCTCCAAGCATACCATTATGAGGTGAATAACATCATTAGCACACTTCTTTAATTTAAAGTTGAGCATCAAGCTAACTTAGCCACCTCCTCCTCTCAAGTTTTTCCCTTTCGTATTTGTAGCTCCAATGATCTAATTGAGACATAAGGGTTTGGCAGAGGGATAAGAATCAAACACCTATATGGATGAAGGACAAGATAATCCACTTGAGGTCTAAGGTAGCTATTTAGTTTTTCAACTTACACTAGACCAAAGACAAACTTACAAAATGTGTTTAGGGCTAGTGTGATTAAGCTTAACACAAAAGTAAATATATCTAAATATCTAACCACAATAATGAAATAAACTAAAGGAAAGAAATAATTTGATTCAAATATTAAATCAAAGCTATCTAAACAAGTAAGCAATCTTAAGGAGAAATAATGATTCATAAGTATGAAATCCTAGTAATGAAAGATGATTTTAAAAAGAAATACATTTTCAAAAGGAAGTGCCAATGCATTTCATAATATATGTTAAATTCTTGTTTAGAATGAAACTAACCCTAGAATAAAATTTCTAACTCTAGTAATAATACTATTACTAAACAAATGAATGATTTCACTTTACAAGCAAAGCACCCTTAGATTGTGCTCAACAAAAATGCAAGAAACCACTAATCAAGATTCCAAGTTTGATCCTATCGGATGAATATGGAGCTTCGAGATGAGCTCTATCTAATCTAATGCTAAAAAATATGAGAGAGAGAGATTTAGGGACAAGTAGGAGATGTGAGATTTAATCCAACTACAAAAAATTGGTGCAATGTTAAATGGTATAGCATATCAAAAATCACCTCAAAATTAGGAGCAACTAGGAATCAAATGAATCAATCTAGATTAAATATCTAGTGAATGTGTAAATTTTCAAGGAGAAGATAGTTTTAGGGAAAATACATAACTAGATATGGTTGTGAATGGGTGAGTCATGATAAAACTAGCCATTTATGGTCATTAATCAATACATAGGAGTTGAAATGGTAAAGTATTGACAAGTTTCAGCCTAGGCCATGGATAAGTAGGCAATGCGTGCCCTAGGCCATGGATTTTACTACAAAACCCACAACCTAGTCTATAAAAGTGCCTAATGGGTCTCGATAGGAGGCCAAATGACTCTGGTAGGGTATAGGAAGGCTAAACTATCTCCACAAGGTCATTTTGGATTAAAATAATCTCTTGCATGTCAGTAATAAGCATGAAAGTAGAAGTATAATCATGAGGAATCTAGTAAAATGATATTACATATGCCCCTGAAGTGCAATCAGATGATGTTCAACATAATAAGGAGTGTTGTACAGTACCTAGAATCCACAATAAAAAGCAATAAAGAGATAAGAAAAGGAAAATAGAGAACATTACATGCACTCACCTAAGAAGAATAATAATGAATGAAAATTAGACAACACAATCTAGTGTGTACAAATCTAAAACTCCTCCTCATAATCCACTCTAGCTCATGTACAATAAAGGGAAAATAGTGACATCAAACTAGATAATCCAAGATGGCATTCAGCAAAGCATTCGCTCTAGTGTTCTCCACATGTGGGATGTGGGAGATCTGAGAGTCCTTAAAAGAGGAGATAAATTCATGAATTTCCTTGAAGAGGGGGAATAATTCAATGCTAAGTAATTTATATAATCTGGTGAGTTAAGACATGGCTAAGAATGAGTCATAAAATAATTGTACATAGCATGCACCTAGCACATAGGCATCAGTCATGGCTCAAATAATTATGTGATACTCATTACTATTTTTCATCTCATTGATAAGAATAAAATATATTGTATAAATATCATGGGCTCATGGATCATCAATAATCTAGGTTGAAGCCATAGGTCCTGGCCATCGATGTGAATAAGCATAAAATGGTACACCATGATGGGGGTCAAGGATTCAAGATACAACTATAGGGGGACTATCTCAGCATAAATCAATTCAAGTAAGATGCATGAGGGAGAAAACAAATTGGATAAATCCACAATAGTATGAAGGGACCAACACTAGATATGGAAAGAGGCAAAGAGGGGGCAATAGGAATCTTGCAAATATGAATACTAAGTAGAGAAAGTGAGAGAAAGTCCCAAAAAACTACAAACCAACACCTAAAACAATGTAGAAACCATGATTAAAGAAAGAGACTAAATCAATATAGGACTAACTCCAAGTAAATAATAACACTAATGACTAAAAACTCTAAGAGATCTTACTTCTATCTCAAGGTGTACCGAAAATAGAATATACTAGATGAAAATAACCAAGGAGACACAAAATTTTAAACACAAGTACAAATTAGATCCATAGAGTGAAATGGATACTACCAATACATATAGAATGGGAAAACCCCCTTAGGGTATAGGTTTCATGGCTAATAGACAAATTAAAAACCACCTACCAGTGGGGACCCACCAAAAAGGGGGAAATGAGGGAAAATCAATGGTTAAATAAAGTGGAAAGATCACTTTCCAAGTCATTATCAAAGTTGAATGTTCCAAACTAGAGCCCATAGATCCCATAAAGATATGAAGGGGAAACATGATAACACATTAGGAGCAATCATGATGGTCTAGGTAGACCCTCTAATCAAAATTTTGGAAAAAAAAATCAATTTTGTAGCTCAAGGGAGGGCACACAGGGGTTTTTGTCAAATTTCATTTGAATTGGAAAATAGATTCAAGATAAATCTTGATGAAAACATATATGGGTGAGACAGATATTTTGAGAGTGACAATCCATTAAACAATGGCCTAGGGAGAGTGTTTTTTCAATCCCTATGGTGTGTTAGGCTGGTGGTAACCAATGCTATGGGTTAGCAGGCTCGCATGTGGCCTAGACCAAATTTAGGTTACATGTTAGAATGATAACCCATGGCCTACCCTTCAGAGGCCCAAACAAGTCCCTAAAGGTTTGATCTAGGGATAAAGGGAAGAAAATGGGGAAGCAAACAAACAAGTGCATTTACAATTTAGTTTGATTATTTTGGATTAGCTAACAACTTATTTTTATGTACATGGATATAAACATGAGGTGGAGTGGGTTAGTGTAGAGGATTGAAGTATCCATCACAAATGCAACCAATGGAAATATTAGTGCATTACAAGGTTTTCAATTAGGAGAGGATCCCTACCTATCTGATTATAGAGGTAGATGCCCTATCACTATCTGAGCAAGATACACTATGGGGAACTATCATATAAAGACTAGAAAATGTGATCTTCATGTATCATAGCCAAGATCTATTGAACACCCTTGTCTAAATATGGGATTCTATTAGGCACACATTTTATCTAAGACCATATCTTGAGGTATCCTTATCATATAGAACATATACTAGCTATATGAGGTAGTGCTAATAGGGTGAGCAGTGGTCACTTATTCAATGCAAGATTAGTAAATGGTTAGTGTTTATCTAATTAGAGTGGTTGTATTCATCTCACACTATGGTACATTAATTACTCTTGAAGTGGTCAAGATACCTCAACTGATGATAGTGATAGAAGGGTGCCTACTTGGCCTAGTCTACAGTGGGTAGATCATAGGCATGATACCATTAGTCTGGACCAAGATGGTCTAAAGTACCAAGAGAGAATAGATTCATGCTTGGGGCAAATACATCTTGGGTGGAATATACCAATAGATAGATTAGATACATGCAACTGAGTGTATGGGTCTCATATAGATGAGACTCCTCCTAGATTTATCCTATGATATACTACCATAATTTCAATCAAGTACCTACTTGGGTAACACATATTATCCAAACTTACCTATAGATGTCACCTAGGTATCATAGTTTATAGGGTGAGGACCTACCCATCACCATGACTTATTAGTGGATGTACAATTAATGTACATATATGATCTATATGTGGTAGCAATATGGGTAGAAGATGTGATAGTAGAGGGCCTCCTAGGAGATGATGAATTATAGGGTCCATAGGGGTCTTACTTACATCTAGGACTATATTCTTTATCCTATAGAGAAGGTCGAATATAACCAATAGGGGAAGTAGTACTTAGACTGATTACAGTCATGACGTCCCTAGGGGCACCACCAATAGCTATAGAAAATCCATAGATCTAGGCATAAGGATAGGTATTGGTAGGGTTAGGAGGTTTAGGAGAATCAAGAGAAATTCCAAAGCCTTCATAAATAGACTAAGTCTAGCCCACTAGAGGGTAACATAGGCATAGGCCCTAGTCCAAGCTAAGGCATAGGCATAGGAAATAATGACCATAGGTGGGGCCACCATAATAGGTACAATTTATAAATTTTCCCTTTAACAAGTTTTTACTTTCCTTATTATGACGCAAATAGTTAAGGTGTGGCTAACATATTTTACTCTATGTCTATGTACAAGACTATTCTCGAGCTAGATGGGACCACAAGTGGACCAAATGTTATCATAAATCTTCCCTAAATTGACCATAAAATAGGTAAGAGAGCATATCCCAAGCATAATGACTAGTGTGTAACCTCATACATGATATTAGATAGTAAGGGCACAAGTGACCGCTAAGATAGGGTGGCAATAACTATAGATTTAATCACTAGATTTTGAGTTGGTGCAGTTGAGATGAGATAGTAGAGTAGGGGCACCAACACTAGCCAGTCTTCAGATGAGGTTTGATGTTCTGGTGAAAATCATAATGCTAGGACCTCATAGGGAAAGATCCATATTTATACCTCAAGGGGGAGCGGGATCTTCCAAATAGAGGCATGGATAGATAGAGGACCAAGTCATAAGCTACCTTGGATTTTTGTGTATCTAGCCATATGTGTGGTATTTTGGGCCTTGCAAGCCCAAGCTCATTTGAAGCCATTTAATGTACCTATAAAACATGTTTTTATATTTTTAGAGATATATGTACTTAGTTCTCATTATTGGCACATGTATATGAGTGATGTTTGATATGTATGTTTGATTTTTTTAAGACTACTAAATACAATGTGATTAACATATTTAATTGATAATAAATAACCTATGTGCACACACCCATACATGCAACACCTAGATTACCAATTATATACGGGAGTAAATATTCAAGATACCACCATAGGTGGGTTTATAAAAAGGGTTGAGCAGGCCCTTAGATGTGAAACATACTATGGCAAAACCCATTAATTGGATGTTGGAGGGGATCACCCTCAAGGGTAGAAAGGAGATATGCACCATTATTTAAGGATGACCATGAAGAGGCCAAATGACTTATGAGTTAGTTTGACCTTCCTATAGTATTCCTTATAAAAAATGAGTACCATGTCACCTACCTGAAAATGATAAGGTCATACCATTTTCTCAAACTACTAGCATTGGTGACTCTAATAAACATGATTATGATTGATGAGATTAATGTGATGTTCATCCAACTATTAAAGTATGGTGAATCAAGTGGCATGTTCCTTCTTATCTAGAATCAACCCAAAGGTATTAACCTATAATGATGGGAGTAAGACCTTGAGAGAGAGAATAACCTCACACCCAGAGACTAGCACATATTGGGTTGCCATATAGAATACTAATTTGATAAGCTAAAATGGAAGAATAGAGCCTGAGATACTAGTATTTCATAGACCCATAAATGGTATGGAGGTTAATCTTATTATAATTCTTGTTGGAATATTCAAACCCACCCATCACCTAGGTAGAGGAGAAATGTAACTTGAAATCAAAATGTTCAACTAACTCATGAATCTTAAGGATTTGGAATCCCAAGCCATTATAAACCATGATTATGATGGGAACCCCAAACCGATAGATTATTTGGTTCAAGATGAACTTATCAATAGTCTTCCCACTCAATCTAATAAAGGGTATGGTTTCAATCCACCTAATGAATTAATCATTGGTAGTGATGAACCAATGATTTCCATCTAATGAAGCAGGTTTGAAATCATCGACAAAGTTGAGAACCTAAATGAAAAAAGGCTAAGGGGATGAAATGGAATGTAAAAATCTAGTGGGGCATTGATAGCATCCCCAGTCAGCTAATAAATCTTTCAAATTTTGTTATATTGTATAGCATTCTTAATAAGAGTGGGTAAGTCATATTCCATCCTAATAATATGTTATGCAGTGGCATGTCCTTCCAAGTGGCCACCACAGGTACTCCCATTAGACTCCTCTAAATCAAGATGTATATCTTCAATTGTGAGACACCACATCAACACTCTATTAAGACATCACTTGAACAATCTCCTACTAATAATGACATAATAGATAACGAGCTTGTGAATTAGGTAATGTTTTTATGAGGAAGCATTAGTGGGATAAGATTGGTCTTATAGGTAGCAAAATATATATAAATACCACTCACAATCAAAAATTACCCTTTATTTTACCAAGTAGACCATATCATATGGAAATGTATCATCAACCATCTCTCTAAAAAATTTATTAAATGGACATTTAGTGAGTTTATCAGCTATAGCTAAGACTTTTATGTATTTTTAGTTAATGATACAAATTTCAAACTTTTGGATAAGCATGATCTATCTTGTAGTCCTACCTACTAGGTGCATCTTTCCTAACAAGTAGCAAAGTGTATCAAACTTGAAAATTAAATTGGTAGTCTACCCCAACATGTCATGTTATATATTCTTCATAACAAAGACAAGGGTGAGGCATTGCATCTCCATGTTAGTTTAGTTGAGCTTGGCTCCAACTAGTGTGCGAGAGATGTAGTAAACTAGTCTTTTTCTACCATCATTGTCCCTTTGGAAAAGCATGCCCTCGATGGAATAATTAGTGATTTAGGTGTACAAGAAAAAATATTGACCCTTTATAGGTGATATAAGGAGATTATGATTATGAATCATATGCTTCAACTCTTTGAAGGCAATCTGAACTTTAGGGACCCACAAGAATGCGGAATTCTTGCACAAGATATGTGTGAGGGGTATTGATTTATGCACATAATCCTCAAGAAATTGTCAGATAAATTTAAACCTTCCAAAGAAGGAATGAAACTAGACCAAACTAGGTGGGGGAGGTATCTCAAGGATCACCTTGATCTTGGAGGGATGTACTTCAATGTCGCACTATGAAATAAGGAAGCTGAGAAATTTTCCAATGGAAACACTAAAAAATAAATTTCTCAAGGTTGAGATTGATGTGAAACTCCCTAAGGAACTCAAAGATGATTCTAAGGTCTCACACATGATCCTTTAATTTGTTGGATTTTCCAAGGTTTTCATCAACATATCTTTCCACAATCTTATGAATGAGTTGGTGAAAATGTGGATCATGTCACATTGATACGTAACACCAACATTCTTCAAACCAAAGCACATAATGGTGTAATAGAAGGTACCCAATAGGTAGTAAACATTATCTTGTGTTTATCTTTAGGTGAAATATTAACTTTATCATACCCCAAGAATCCATCCATGAGAGACATAAGCTAAAAACCAATCATGTAATATATAATCTAGTCAATCAAAGGAGTAGGAAAATTATCCTTTGGGCAATACAAATTAAGATCACAAAATTTAATGTAGATACATATCATCCTATTATTATTGAGAATAAGGATGATGTTCAAGACCCACCAAGGATAATTAATTAATTTTATGAATCTGACACATGATTTTTTCTATCTCTACCTTGACTAACTAGGAGACTTTAACAACCATTGAGCACTAATTTTGGTGGATGGGTCTAGCCCCATCACTCACAATGAGGTTGTGGATGATGATTATGGTGTTTATTCCCCACATATCATATTATTCCCAAGTGAATACATCCAAAAATTCTCACAATAATGTGACTAAGACATCATTTTCCTCTTTATAGAGACTAGCATTGATCTTTATAATCTCTAGTCATGCATTCATGCCAAGGTTAAAATTGATAGAACCTAAAACATCCAAGGTGTTTCCTTCCTTAAATTAATCAATAATGGGGGGTTTATTTTTAAAACTCTTATGTATCCATATGCATTTCTTTAACCTGGGGAAAACTAGTGGTAGATATATCATTGATGATTAAGATCTTCAAACCTAAACAAGTGAGAGGATTACAGTGTTTGTGAAAAGATTTCATGATATTTTTGTGTGATTTTTTATCCTTTAATAATTTATGTGTTATGAAATTTATAAAATATCACTTTAGTTCTTTGTTCACAACTATAGAGACCTTTATGGGTGGGACATTAAGAGTTTTGATGCCATGATAGGGAAGACATGAAGAATGAAGAGGCAAATGTTTGATAGTCATAGAGATGTATCAAAAAAGGTACGTAAGAGTAAATATTTACCTTGAAAACTATTGGATTCATAATTATTCATGGGGTTTAATCAATATTCAAAAACTTTTAATCAATTACATCCACTTATCTATGAACTATGAAAGTAACACAATGATCTAGAAATGCATTAAGAACCAATCACATGAGCATGAAACAATATAACACAACACATATGTGGTAAAACCTCATGGGGGATAAAACATACTAAAAAAAATCTTGAAAAAACTACCATATAATAAAATTTATCAAATTTAGTTGAGTACCAACCCAACATGAAACACCAACCCCATATTTATCAAGCACCCACTTGGCTTTAGAAGGCACCCACTTTTTAGGAGGCTACAACCCCCTATGACTAAGCACCAACTTAGTTACAGGACACTTATATAAGAACCAACCTAAAATTAATCTCCAAATCCCTCTATACCAATCACCAACTCAACCAAGACCAATTCTATGAGCACCAACTTGCAAGGAAACTTCAATTCCCTCTTTGACCAAGCACCAACTTACCCAATCACACTCCTTTATTCTACTCATCCACTTAATTCTCTATATTATCTATCCAATATAATAAATTATTAACACATCTCTTATGAAAATTTTATAGTCTCTCAATAGGAAATGATCACTCCTTTAACTCTACTCCACTTGATCTCTCTCAATACTACGTCTAGGCTTCCTCACTCAACTAACCCTCATCAAGACTAAATAGGTCATATTACATTGATACTCAACTATAAAAAACCTATATTATCATCATAAAATGATTCTATTCTCTCTCTTTATCGTTTAAAACATGTTACCCAACCTCTTTATGTTCATTGATTTATCACTTCATTCATTTTCTCTAAGCTTACTTTAATAGGCCTAAAACTCCCTTGTATATATACCATTCCTTGTTCATAAACCACTTAGTCATCCACACATACTTAACCTCTTATTTCAGACATAAAATAGGTCTTATTAAATCTCATAAACAATATTAAAATAACCTTAAAGTCCCTTTTTGTCTTTCGTGACTTAGTTAGGCCTCATTTCACTTTTAGGTCTCATGGAAACCTAATTGTATTAGGTCTATCTAGTAACACGTTACCATTTCATCCATTAGAAAATAGTAAACCTATATACATTGAAAAATAATTTTAAAAAACATCCAAATATACCTTATACAACATCCTTTTATCTCCATAACACCTTTTAGGTCAAACCACTTCATGAAACCCCTCACTAGTACTCAATCCTATTAGGCATGTGTACAACAAAAAGTCTGCATTTCAATACTGAAGCTCAAACACACATAATACACTAAAATATGATCAAAAAATTCATATACAAAATCTACATGACTTTAGGGTCATTACCAAATTCATTATACACTTTCACTCAGAGATTAAGGCTTTAAGAACACCTTTGCAACTCACTCACTCAGAACTGCCAGTAAACTCAAAAACACAATCATGGTGACTTAGAAATCCAACACCTTTAAATACACTTTGAATGAATTTTTATTCATATAAATGGTTCTTATATATCCTTATAACATCCTCATATTAAAATATCATATGTTCTAATGACAAATATTGGTCTTGTATACCAATTTCTTGACCTCATATCACACTATCTTATCTAAACCAAATAGGTCATATTGTGAATAACTTTTTCACTATAATCACTAACCTAAAAAACTTATACCAAATATTAAAATGTCTTAAAATCCCTTAACAACATCTCTATACACTTGGTTTCATCATTATATCATGAAAACACACTCTAATTCATCTTCTCATTACTACCTGGATTTTACATTGTTTACACCATTAGGTCTATCTACGACTGGCTAACTTGGAAGACCAATTTAACACATTAAAATGGTATAACCTATCTAAAAACCTTAGTGGTAATGTATTATGAGTCTATATATTCTTCTTCCATCCATTTACTTTCTTGACCAATGCAACCTTTGACTGTTATAGGAAATTCTTCATAAATAATCCTACATCTACACCTTTTCTCTCTCATCTGATTAACCACCAGCACCTAGAGGTACATGGGAGAGTTGAATACATGATCCAATAGTTTGTCTAGTCATTTGAGACCATTATGGGCTGTTTTGAATAATATCTTCCACATCATGTCCTTATTAGGGTTTTGAGGTTTAACACAAGTTTTGGTGTTAATGATTGTTCATAAAAATATGCCCCTTAAATCCAAAACCAATGCCTAGAGATCTTATCAATTACCCTTCCCCATATTTCCTTAATATCTTAGTTTCCCATGCAGAGACTACACATACCAACAAACATCTAAAAGTGCCTCTCGGGTCTTGGAACCTCATTATGTGAACTTAAGAAGACCTAAGATAGTGTTTCTTATAATTCTCTTCAAACCATGTCTTCAAAATTTTTTAACATGATTATCATACCTTTTTCCATGCTCACATATGAAAATGTTCCTTGAAAATTGATCTTCATTCCTCATTAGGCCAAGCAGGGTCTAAGAGTGGTCTAGGTACAGACTTGATCTAAAATCCCTACCCCTATAGGCTCACCTTGAGACTCTTATGTATTATTCTACACCTTATTCTCATGATCACACAACCTTCAAAACTTCTCACATGCCTGATATCAGTCACCTCATTATGCCACCATCTCATACCTTCACCATGTCATGACTAAGCTCAAGCTTCCAATGCACTTGACACCTTAACCTGTTCCTTCCATGTCATGACCTCAACAAAACATCTAAAAATAAAACATAAGACATCACAACACACTAATATCATTGCACCATTCTCTTTATGATGAAAACAATCTTCCATAGCCTCATATAGACCTAAAACCACATGATCAAGCTTCATATGACTTGACATGTCTCTCAATGCTCATTTTCACATCACATACCTTTGTTCATTCATTTCACTATGCTTCCTTCAAATGGCTCACCCTAAAAATCTTCATGTCATGGCATCAATGAATTTCATTTTCATGCAACCATAATACATTACTTGCCTTCAAATTATCTCTTATCTTCAAATTTTCTCATGATAACATCCTTGAATGCCACTACCATGCTCAAGCACTTGACTAAAAAAAAATTTGACATCAATGATCATTATGCCTTTACATGATGCACCCTTTTGGAATTAATGACATAAATATGTCAACAAACTCCCCCTTTGTCATTTATGGAAAACACATTGATGGTAAACATACTACAATCTGAAATCACTTCAAAATGGTACTTTTTTCATCGGCTCACTCTCCCCCTTTTGGAATTAACAACAAAGAGACATATGCAACTTTCTCCCTCATGATGTAACTTATTAGATCACACCTCTTGCAATAAATAGGATTTTCAACATTTCTTGAGTCTATAAAGCATTTTGAACTTTCTCCCTTTCTGATCTCTCTCTCTCCCTTTTGGTAATAGGATCATAGGGTCTATGAAGCATCATACAAACATGTTCCCCCTAACTCCATGCATACCTACCTAAAATTAATTTAGATAAAAAAGATCACTCACTTTCCTTTATGCACCTTGATGCCATAGAGATGGATAATATCCATCTTCATTTCCCTATTCCATCTTCACAAACATCCATCATGCTCTCAGTCTTGGCCACATTATTCAACCTATCTTCATGTTTTATGTACACCTTTTTTAACATAGACCATTACTTATCTACTCTTGAAAATAATTAATCATCTGATTAGCTCCCCATTTGTCCTCATATATTGTGTTCATCATATGAGTCATCAAAACTCATAGACAATTCTCAACATCCTTCAAGCATATTGATATCAATACCACTCCTTCAACACAAATCAAGTTATCTATTGTTAGAAACATAAAACAAATTTTTTCTTGCCTCTCATATACCAATCATACATAGGTTTTCATCACACTTCTATCTCTGTCAACAACATTCAACTTGTCTCTATGGCCATATTGGTCTTGCAAACCAATCCATATTCCATATGTCTTTAGACACAATCCTATGCTCAGACTTGCATTCCATACTATGAATCCTCATGAAATGATCTCCAAAATCAATGCTCATACTAACCAAAACTCCTTTCACCTTGTCATATACATACAAGATACAAAGAAAACAACTCATACCTTGCAATATAAACAACCTAGATTCTTCTCAAGATGAATCCTTATTTGACTACAACCTCATGATTTTATTGATAGAAGAGTGTCTCCATGAGGCCTAATGGAGTCACCCCTTTCCATAGGGTTATCAAAACACCATGAACTCAGGAGATTATTAGATATCCAAACCACTTTCCTTAGGTATCTTGCAATCATGATATTAATTATCCCTCCCTAGAATCCACTTAGGCTTGACAAAGGCATTCAAATCATCCACCTTGTCATCCTTTTTATTCTCTTTGACTATCTTGTCAACACATGAAAATAACAAGTGTTCTAGACATTCATTCATTTTTTATCCTTATTCTATCTTATAAAATAATACATCTTGACCATTGGGCTTAATATGATCAGTCTTGACTTTCTTTGGCTTCGATACCAATGTTTGACCCTTCTCATGCACTCTAGGAGCTCCATATACCTTGTTAAGTCTCGAGGGCCTTCTAACTCCATTAAGAAAAAATATTGCAATGTGTCCCATATTGTGACAATTTTAGAAAGCAAAATTTAATTAAATACCTCTTGACTAATCACTCCTTCTCCCATGTTCCCATGATAACTCATTCCTTGAGACCATTCTACAATCACTTGCTCTATGACCAAAGTTATGACAAACAAAATGATAACCATTGAAATAATTGGAATACCTAATTACATTGGGATTCCTAATTGGTCTCTTCATGTTGAATTTCATATTGGTATTCTTGACTTGTTTATGATTACTATGAGTCTCAAATTTGAAAATTTCTACATAGTCTTTGAGGTCTAACTCTTCTTGTTCTCTTCTTTGTCTTCTTTGAACCCAAGACATGTATTGTCATGTAGAGACCTTTGACTATTCAAAATATCAGGAAAAGCTTTAATACTCTTCTCAAATCTCTAATATGTCTTCAAATTGACTGTTGCTTAATCTAATTCTACCTTTCAGGACTCTATTTCTATTCCAAACTTGATGAAATCTTCCTCCTTAGTCTTAAGATTTATAGTAATAATTTCAATTTGAGTTCTCAACTGTTTGATGATCTCCTCATGTTCATTGGTGTTGATACTTAGTCTCTCTTCAAAGATATTGATTTCATCCTCATAACTCTTAACCAATGATCTTATTTTCTGATTCTTCCTTATTTGGATCTTCAGCTCCTCTAAATCACTCATCAATTCTTCCTCAAGGTTCATTTCAGCCTCTTCTTCATCTGATTCTCCATCATCCATAAGGCCTTTCCATTTTGAGAAACCCTCATTGTCTATATCTATAACCATGAATAAGGTTTCATTATTATCATGATCATTACAATCATCATCACTATCACATGTACTAGTGCCACTTACATCAGATGAGCTATTATCTTATTTGGTATAGAAACTTCTTTTGTTCTTGAATGACCCTTTCTTGTCTTCATGCTTCTTCAAACCCTTTTTTATCTTGTTATGCTTATAGATATTATTATCATCACCATGATTTTCATCATGCTCAGTCTTATCCTTATTAGGACATTTAGAAGCAAAGTGACCAATCTTACCATAGTTAAAGCATTTGAATGTCAACTTGCCCTTATACTTACTTGAACCTCTCCCTAGTTTTCTAAAAAACATGGATTCTATATTTTCATCATCAATGTCTATGTCAACATCATTATTAGCCTTATTACCTTATGATTTCTTCTCAAATTTTAATACAGCTTCTTTCTTGGATGGTCTTCCATCACTTGTGTTGTCACTAGGATTTACACCCTTTGAGGAGATGAAAATCTCTCCTCATTCAAGTGGCACAATATAATCACCTCTATGCTTATAGGTAGCCTAGGGAATGAGGTGAGTCTCTAGATAGGGCTAGCTCCTTTGATGTACCACGTAGGATTGAACCTATAGCTAAACTTGTTGGGGTGAAAATGGAGAGAGATAAATGAAATAAAATTAACCTAAGGTATGTGATACACCAAATATATTGATGGCATCCAACCATATGCATATTACACTTGAAATCAAGGACAACTAAACATACACTCTCCAATCTATGTCTTCTTACATCAATGTTACATTGTGGGGTTATGGATGAATGTGAAAAGATAGGAGGAATAGACAAGAGGCCTGAAAGGATAAGAATGAAGAGACTAACTCACTTAGAATTTGACATTTCCTAGAACACATTACATGTCCTACAAGAAAAAGCTACAAATAGGTGAGAGAATGTGATAACTTGCTAAGGAATCCATAGTCTTCACTAAGAAATTCAAATTCAAGTAAATCACTCTATGAAAAATCATGGAAGAGGTAACACTTATTCATTATATTGATCAAAAGGTATACAAATGATCAGGGCTTTGCCATACTCAGGTGGAGCATCCAATACAATGCCAAAATGGCTAGTTCTTATAGAACTTGTGAGAGAGAGAAGAAGAGAGAAATCCAAGGGTCATAATGACACTTGTCAAGCTAATAAAATAATTTATACATGAATTATAAGAATATATTGGTTGACCCATGTAATATTATGAGCTCCAAGTGTTAATCCAAGTCACAAACCTTATGAAAAGTGGTAAGAAAACTCCTCAATTGGCTCAAAAAAATTTCCTTCATGATTGGAGATGTTTGAACATATTATAATTGATGAATAGTCAAAATGATTTTAATAGAATTTAATAATCCAAAACATTCCTCTCCATGCATTTTTTCATGCTTGGTCGTCTAGAAACCTCTAAAAGTGAGCCATCATCATCTACTGTCTAGAAAATGGCCCTTTCATGCACCTGCACACTTGGCCTCCAAAATGACTTCAATTGTCCATGAAAATACATGGGATGGAGTTAATTAAAATTTTAAATCCCTCAATGGACTTATAATCATTATGGACACCTTAAATTCATCTCACTTGAAGTTTTCCATCTTCTTCACTAGCTTGTCCAATATGCCAGATTTGACTAGATGAGTTGAATCACCTGGTTGGGGAACTTAGAAGTTTTTTCAAGGCATGAAATTAATATTTGGATTTATATTAAGTCTTAATATTCCATTCAATATTTTTTTCATCTCTTAACTCTTCTTTTATCCTGCACAACACACAAAATAGTGAGAAAAAACCTTGTTTCTTCCCCCATTCATACAAGTCCATACCACCAAAAAAATTTGGAGTATCTTGGGTGATTAATTTACAACCTAAAATCATAATTATGGACAAAATATTTAATTTTATCAACTTTCCAACTCCATTTCCCAAAATTGGTCCTTGGCAAGGGTTTAGTAGGGTTTTAGGCCTGTTTTGGGTCTTAAGATTTGTTCATAAAGTTTAGACATCCAAGTTTCAAAAAAATTAAAAAAAAGTGGTTTTAAAGGACCCTAATAACATATACAAATTCCTTATACTCCCATTCAAATCCTTAGAGGATATATGAGAATTCATAGTTGCTCATTAGAACCCCTTCTTCCATTTCTTACAGGGTTAAGTTCATTTTGAGCTCAAAAAATTCCCTTTAACTTTCCCTAAATTTTAAAAGCTTATAAATCTCTATAATGACCTCATAAACATATTTTAATGGGTTATAAGTCTCACTTTATGCTAAAATGGGATTTGACTTTCCATTTGGACCTTAGGCCTAAACACTACCATTTAGGCCTAACTACAACCTAAGCTCAAACGAGCCTTTTATGGCTTTCCCTGCATATCAATAGCCTAAAAATCTCTTATTTGACTTCCCAAACATATCCCAATCTATAGTGATCTTCATCTTACATCACAAGTAGAAGTGGCCCTTCATTTGACCTCTAGACCTAGTTATGTCTAATAGGCTTGTGTTGACTTTGAAATGCAAAATGGCATTTCATGGTTTTATTTTCATTTTTATGGTTCAAAAAAATCTTTATCCACCCCATACAAATGTTTATATTCATCTAAAATCTCACCTAGGTCTATAATTGATGGTGACTTCTCATTTGGACGTTAGGCTTGCACCTTGCTTAACTACCCTATCTATAACTTATGGTGTTTGAACCTTCTTTCTGAAATCCCTCCTTATATTTTAGATTTTCCATGATGAATTTTGTGTCTCTAATCTTTTCATATCCTTTTTAAAGGCCTTTTTGGCTTCTGACCTCATACTCTTACCCTGCCTATCAAAACTACAAATATGTGCTTAAAGGGAAGTACCCCCTATCTGAGACAAAATAGAGGGTAATTCCCCTATTCTCTCAAATAAAATATATATTATATGAGCCTCCTTAACTCATAATCATGATCTATACAATTTTTTATCCCTTGATTTGATTATTTGATCACTCAAATACTTCAAAAACCAAGACAATAAAATAGAGGGTACTTCCCCTATTCTCTCAAAGAAATTATATATTATATGAGCCTCTTCAACTCATAATCATGATCTATACAATTTTTTATCCCTTTATTTGATTATTTTATCACTCAAATACTTCAAAAACTAACACAGACCTGTGGAAAAGACAAACTATATATAGAGTTCCTTGGTTGACTATATGATGCATGGTTAGGGTTGATCTTTTGATGGATATATACTTGTGAGAGTGTTTTAAGATAATTTTATTCATTAATAATGTTGTTTTAATTTTAAAAAAACACTCCAACCTCCTAATATTCTTACTTCATACATTAATCTTTAAGACTGTGTTTTGCATGATTGACTATGTTTTGCATTTTCTCCCCTTAAGGATGCCTCTTGTGCATTTCCTTTATGTTCCATGATTGAAAGAAAAGTCTACAGACTTATTTAGGGATATTTTAATTCATTTTTCAATTATTGGGCCAGACCTCATAAAAAAAAATCCCTTTTGATTTATGCCTACAGTTGATTAAGCTCATTGTGTTTCTTGTCGAAATTGTCCCTGTTGTAGGTGTTGATGTTTGAATTAAGACTTGAAAACATGTTTAAAACCATTACTAAATTATTTATGGTTATTTATTAGTGATTGTATCTATTTTCCATCTTAATATCATGCAATATAACATTTTTATTCCATGCTTCATTTCAAAGTCTATCTACAGTTACAGTTAGTTGTATTCCCTTGCTCTCTTGGGTACCTGTATGTGTATGGTGAAGTCATGTATTCTATTTGGATCTATGATGACAACCCTTAAACACAAATTATGTCTCTTGATACCATTTAATATATTTTTTCATGAAAACATTCCTATACACCATTACTTACACATCATGCTTAATCTATTGTCTACCCACGGTTGGTTATAGGTGGCCTTTTCTAAGTCATTATACACTTGTAGAGGGATGCCTAACTATGGTGTTGCACATTAGACCTCCTTCAAATAAATAATGTGATTTTTATACTTTTTAAGGCTCCTCAAAAAAGTATATATGCTTGTGATTATCACTTCCAAGGAATAGGGTCACTTTTAGGTCAAAACTTATAGATGACACTGACTAAGTTCAATGTATCAAAGTGCATTTTTAGAGCTCCCAAAAAACTATCCTCCATAGACCATTATCTACCAATATTTTGAGATATATTTGTCCTTTATATGAGATACAAGGTAATCATATTAGGATCCTTCAAATCCCTCATAGCCTTGTTGCATAAAATCAACAAAACACTCAAGGGCTCTATTTTATGCTTTTAGGGAAAGAATCCTTAAATCTTAGTCATCACTCTTTTGAAAAAAACCCTCTACTTTGCATATAAATTTGACCTTTATGATATGTATTTTATGATCCCCTTATAATTCCAAGATCCCAAAAATGATTCATCATTTTCTTCCATACCTCAAAAGGTACCTCCATGCTCTGTTGGTACCACTTGTACATGCTTATTCTAAGTTATATGCAAGCAAACAGTGAGAAATTAGTGTAATGACATAAAATTTGGCCTTTAATGGATTCTAAACCTATCTTCATACCTTAAAATTAATTACTTACATTATAAAACACTTGAAATAAGTGTCAAAACCCTCTCTATAATGTGTATTTGAGTTTTATGGCACCTATAGGTGCATATTCATGGCTGCCTAATATAAAATCTTGCATATGATTATCATTCAATTTTTCCTATAGCATATGGAGAATAGATTATCATTTTATGTTATTAAAGGATACACTAAGACATCAAAACCTTCAATAATCCTTTGTGGGCATGTCATACAGGTTTCAAACATGTGATTTACCAAGACTGACTATGTGTGACAGTCATAAGATGAAAAACCTGTATGATCTTTGTGAATTTAATCTCATAAGGTATGATTTGGATAATATACTTGAGAATAAAATGATATCAAATCATATTTTAAACATAAGTAATAACTTATCCCAACTTCCTAGAGCTATGGCTACAACATGAAGATCTTTAAAATGGTGTAAGATTGTCTATAACATAGAAAAGTGTATTCTCTTACAAACTAAGCTTCTTGGCTTGTTAAATCACTTTGAAACATAAAAATAATAATTGGAAACATTTGATAATATATCTCACATCCCATAAAACTAATATCAGTAGCCAAATTGTACAGACTTCTCTAAACTAAGGCAAAATTTGAAGGGTACATAGATTGATAGGCAAATTTTCACAATCAACTTCTTAGGGATGGTTCTAAACCTTAGGCCACCATTCCTCTAAAACCAAACATAAAATGTAATATTAATGAGTTTATAATATACCCCTAATATCATTTTGTTTGAAACCCCTTGTGATGACCATACGAAGCAAAAACCTGTCAGTCACCTTAGTATACCAAGGACAAAGACAGAATAGAATAGTTTTGGGAAGAAAATTGAACTTTCAAATAAATTCAAATGAGTAGATGAATGTGGGGAAGTTTAATTTTCACATTTAAACATTTTCCAAGTGGTACACTTCCCAAGGAGGTCGTACAAGTGTCAATCTCTCCTTTTTCCTTAAGAAAATTGACTTTTCTCTAAACACTCTATCATATTTTCAGTTATGTCAATTATCTAAGACTTTTAATGACACATGGGGAATGAAATCATGTTTTGACACTTGCACAATTCCTAAGAAACCCGTATAAAGCATTAAATGCACATTTTTGACCCCTCAAATGACCCAAAAATGATATAAGGATAAAAACAAATTGACCAAAGCTAATATAACATTAGTTTACATCAAGTGACCTATGAAACACCTCATTACATGATATTATACCCCCATATATACCTAAAAAAGCTAATTTTTTTACTATGGGTGCCCCAATTTAACTTAAAAGTCAAATTTGGTCAACAAATTGGTGACTCATAGGGGTAGTATGCCTGCTATACTAATTAGACCAGTAGCCTTATTAGTCCATTGGGATTAGGATTCATCTAAGGACTAAGACAAACAAAAAAAATTTGACCATTTACCACAAACCTTTGATCAAGACAAAACACTAGTGACTACCTCTACCACACAAAGCAAAGGACACACACAACAAATAAAGTGAACACACAAGACACACACATGTGTATAAGCACATAATGGAATTAGGAAACAACCTATTATGCACAAATAGAAACTAAACATACCTCCTTTATAGGATCAAAAGGAAAACTTCTTGAATCATCTTCATGGTGAGATGATACATAGTGCCAAGCAAGTTTCTCTTTAGATTGAATGATGTTTAGATCAGACCTCTTCCTTGGCACTTCACTTGGTATGATCTCAAGTAGATCATCCTTAAGCAAGTCTCCAATGTATATATACTCCTCTTTAATATTTTCACATGCTTCATTCTACTACCCACTCTTCATCTCATGATCAACTTGTATATCCTTAGTAGGCATGGCTTCAAGAGGAGTAGTTTCATGTTCCTTAGAATATTGAGGCCAATAGAAGCTTATTCCATCCTTTAAAATCTGATGTGTTTTTTCCAAATGGTTGAGAGGGTGATATCCCATCTTTATGACTTCAAACATGTCATCATGAAATGTGTATTCTTCTTGAAAAGATAGATTTAAAAGATTGTGTTCCCTGTGCATACTTACTTAAGTACCAATGTTGCCTTCTCCATTTTTGACTAACTCATAGCCTACTGGAAGAGAAGTATATCCTGATTAAATTATATCAAACAAGTCATCTGAAATCTGATTAAGAACTTGTCCTTACCTATCCATGGTATCTTGCAAAGTGAGAAAAGAATTAATGGTCATTTCTTCCTCTTTGGAAAAAGGAAGACATTCTTTATCATCAAACCAATTTGAAATATCCACACAAAAAATCACCTTTTATTCATATTTGATCAGATCATCTTCAAGTGCTAATTCATTTATCTTTATCTCATGAGACTCTCTCAAGACTTCCACTTCTTGAGGGATGGATTGAAAGTGTTTTCCCTTCTTGAGAGCACATTCCACTTCAAAAATGGAGGAAAAAGCTTTTGAATTGCCCTTTTTTTCACCAAAGGGGGTCCTTATGGTGATTTATTTCTCATAACATCCATGGATTGAGCATCTTCCTCTTCATTTTCTTCTCTCAAGATAGGTTCTTCAACACAAAGAAAAAATTATTTATCATCAACCAAGCAAAGAGATTCAACACAAGATCTTCCCTTATCTTCATATCTTAATACCTCTTGAAGGATTTAAAATTAAATTTTAGCTATCATAATCTGATCTCTTTTTTCAAGGGCTCAAAAAACTTCCATCTCCTTTCTAGTGATGCCAAGACTAGGCATCTTGAAATCCCATAACTTAGCCCAATGAGGCTGCCAAGGAGTTGCATTCTCTTCAAGTAGGAATTATAAATTTCCCTCAACCAACTAATTTTCTTTAGTTTCCCACACCATATTTCCATTAATTCAAAGTGTGATGGAATGAGGAAAAAAATAACTAGTTGGTGGAGGTGGAACATAGAGTTCAAAATCAGGCTGAGAATGAAAAGTAATAGATTCTTTTAAGAGCTCTTGAGGAAGGGAAGGCAAATCTTGGACTAAGACAATTTGAATTTATTCCTTCCACTTTAAATATACTTCATTCACATTTTAATAAACGTTGGAACTCTCTTGAAGGATGTGAAATGGGGTTTGTTTAGGCATAAAAT
Organism: Torreya grandis; assembly: GCA_037957365.1. Classification (NCBI taxonomy): domain Eukaryota; kingdom Viridiplantae; phylum Streptophyta; class Pinopsida; order Cupressales; family Taxaceae; genus Torreya; species Torreya grandis. Next base: position 1,703,125 of record JARHVA010000957.1, on the reverse strand, counting down.
CTTCTTGTGGGTCTAAACCTTTTATCACACCTTGACTTAGCAACTTCATCTTTGACTCTAACTCTTCAATTTTCTTGACTAAATAATATTGGAAAAGTATTTATTGAAGCTCATATGAATCATCATGAGGATGAGGTGTACATGAATAATTCCATGGAATGCAATAATATTTTTTAGGAAGGGTGGGAGGGACTTACAAAGGATCAACTCTACTCTACAATTCACACTCTTTGCCAATGCTTCTATTTTCTTTCTTGCCCCAGGACTCTACTATTTTGCTCCAACTTAGGATGTTAGGATTTGATTTCTCTTCTTGAATAATGGTGTGATATTTTTTTATAAGATCAATCTTCTCTTCAATTTCACATTCTTTTTCAAGACTTTTCTCCTCTTTCTTTCCCCATGACTCGACTATCTTATTCCAGCTTGGGATATAAGGATTAGAGGTCTCTTTTTGAGGTGGTGTGGATACAATGTGAGAGGGAAATTAAGGTTTTAAATCTAATTATTTTTCTTCTAACATGGGCTATTGCATATACATATTTACCAACTCAATTTGCCTATAAAGTTTTGCTTTAATAATAAGGTTATTCTTCTCAACTCTATCCTCCACTTGATTTGGAAAAGGATGGCCTTGATAAGGTTGATTGGGTTCATGAGTAGGAACCATGTAGGACTGAGATCACTTTTTAGAAGAGGAAAATAAATATAATATGTTTGGTGAGGCTACCTTTCATGAACTTCTAGCCTATTCTCTAAGGAAGAGATTAAACCACTCACATCTAGCATCTCACTTGTAAGCCTTTTCCAATTGGCTCTCTCAATAGGTGCCCACTCCCTCTTGACTAACTCTAATGAATTTATCACTTGATGGATGGAATTATTAGGAATATTTTTGCCACATTCCCTTGCTCCAACATATATCTCTCATAGTCCAAGAGTGTCTTCTTAAAGCTGGAAATGGGTTGGCTTGAGGAGTGGCTAGGTTGACTAGGATCAAGACATGGAGAAGGTTGGATATATGAATGGTAAGAATCATGTATGGGTTGTATATAATCATATTGAGGATTAAAATAACCATATTTGGGTTGATACACTTCATGATAGGTTTGGTTAAGAACTTGCTCATATTGATAGGGAATGCCATAAGCTTAGAAGGTCTCACCAACTTGTGTGAAGTTGTACTCAACACCACGGTCAGCCATGAAAATTCATTAGGAAACAAGAACACAAAATAACATGTTACCAACAATATTCAAAGGATCACCTAGACTTCTTGACCAACTGATATAGCTTCAGAGTCACCATTGATGCTTAAATAAATGCCTCCAAAGGTTGATGTATTGAAGGACAACACCAAAAATCCTCCAACTCTTGGAACAAGAGTCCCATCAAGTGTGCTAAAAACTATTGTAACTTGTATTTTCACCCTTTTATGAGATGAAAATATCTCCTCATCCAAGTGGCACAATGGAATCACCTCTAAGCTTGTGCATAGCTTAAGGAATGAGGTGAGTCTCTAGATAGGGCTGGCTCCCTTGATGTACCACTTAGGATTGAACCTAAAAATAAACTTGGGGGTGAAAAGGGAGAGAGATAACTGAAAAAAAACTAACATAAGGGAGGTGATACACCAATTATATTGATGACATCTGACTATATGCATATTACAATTGAAATCAAGGACAACTAAACATACACTCTCCAATTTATGTCTTCTTGCATCAATGTTACATTGTGGGGTTATGGATGAATGTGAAAATCTAGGAGGAATAGACAAGAGGCCTATGAGGGAAATAATGAATAGACTAACTCACTTAGACTTTGAAATTTTTTGGAACACATCACATGTCTTGCAATAAGAAGCTACAAATAGGTGAGAGAATGTGAGACCTTGCTAAGGAATCCATAGTCTTCACTAAGCAAATTCAACATTCAAGTAAAGAACACTATAAATAGTCATGGAAGAGGTAACACTTAGTCATTTTATTGATCAAAAGGTATAAAAATGAGTAGGGCTTCACCATACTTAGGTAGATAATCTGATACAATGCCAAAATAGCTATTTCTTATAGAACTTATGAGAGAGAGAAGTCCAAGGGTCACAAGGACACTTGTCAAGCTGATAAAATCAGTTATACATGCATGAGAATAAGGTATATGTTGAACCATGCAATATCAAGAGATCCAAGTGTCAATCCAAGTGACGACAACTTGTTCTCATTTCATAGGCAATCAAGATGCCATGAAGCTCATCCATCTGTAGTATCTTAAGATCTTTGATTTCCTCCATAGTAGACACCTATGAGTCAAATTTATATGTTAGATATATTAATACCTTTTTTAATACTATTTATTCTTCTAACTTCTCTCTTAGGCCTCTGATGACATTTACCACTTCATCTACTCTCAACAGATAAGATGCAACGTTTTCATCCTCCTTCATTCTCAAGCTTTCAAATTGCCTTCAGTGAGTCTTTAACTTTACCAACTTAAATTTCATGTCTCCTTCATAGATGGTATGTAAATTTTATCAATTCCTTTTGGTTGTATCATAATTCATAACCTTAACAAATTTCACTTCTGAAAAACTGTAAGGATGGAATTCATTGCCTTGGAGTTATTCTCACTTACCTTATTACATGTTGCATTAGTTGGTGATGTAGAGGGTGGAGTGAATCCATAAAAAATATATTTCCATATGTCATAACCTAAGTACATTATATGGGTCTTCATTCTGATGCTCCAAAATGCACAGTTAGTCCCATTAAAGAGAGGAGACTTATTGGTTGAGAAACCTCCTTGTGCTTATTGACTGGACATGCTTGTGCTACAAGGATTTCCTTCAAGCTGTTAGGCTTGATTCAAAGGACCAAGATATAATACCAATTATTGGAATAATAATTAATAAGATAGGGGGTGAATCAATTTTAATAAACTTTCAATTAATTACATCCACTAATCTATGAACTATGAAAGTAACATAGTGATCTAACTATGCATTAAGAACCAATCGCATGAACATGAAACAATATAACACCTCATGGGGTATAAAACTCTTTGAAACAAATATTGGAAAAATTATCCTATAATAAAATGTATCAAATTTATCTGAGAACTAACCCAACATGGAGCACCACCCCCAAATTTATCAAGCACCCACTTGACTTTTGCAAGCACCCACTTGATATGAGGCTACAACCCCCTATGACTAAGCACCAACTCATTCAAAGTAAAATTATACAAGAACCAACCTAAAAGGTAGCTCCAAATCCATCTTGAACAAGCACCAACTCAACCAAGACCAATTATACAAGCAACAACATGCAAGGAAGCTTCAACTCCCTCTTTGACCAAGTGCCAACTTAGCCAATCACACTTCTTTATTCTACTCTTCCACTCAACATTATATCTAATATATCTAATTTCATACATTATTAACACATATATTATGTAACTCTAATATTCTCTCAATATAAAATTATCACTCCTCAAACTCTACTCCACTTTTTCTCTCTCAAAACTACCTTTAGGCTTATTCGCTCAACTAACCCTCATCAAGACTGAATAGGTCATATGACATTGATCTTAAATTTTAGAACACCTATATGATCATCATGAAATTATTATATTCTCTATAATTATGGTTTAAAACATGCTACCTAACCTCTTCAGGCCCATAGATTTATCAATTCATCTATTTTCTCTAAGGTACTTAAATAAGCCTAAAAAATACCTTGTATATATACCATTCCTTGTTCATATACCACTTAGTAAATAACACACCATTAACCTCTTAATTAAGAAATAAAATAGGTATTACTACATATCATAAACAATATTCAAATGACATTTGAGTCCTTTTTGGTCTTTCATGACTTAATTAGGCCTCATTTCACTTTTAGGTCTCATGGAGACCTAATTGCATTAGGTCTATTTAGTAACACGTTACCATTTGATCCATTGAAAAATATTAAACCTATATAAATGGCACAATACTTTCAAAAAACATCCAAATATACCTTATCCAACATCCTGTAATCTCCATAACACCTTTTAGGTCCAACCACTTCATGAAACCCCTCAATAGTACTCAGTCCTATTAGGCCTGTGTACACCAAAAAGTCTGCCTTTCAATACTAAAGTTAAAACACAATTAATCCACTAAAATATGATCAAAAAAATTAATATACATAATATAAATACATAATGGTCATTAAAAAATTCATTATACCCTTTCACTCAGAGCTTAAGGCTTCAATAACACCTCTATAACTCACTCACTCAAAACTGCCAATAAACACAAAAACACAGTCGTGGTGACTTAGTCCTTCAACACATGTAAATAAACTTTTCATGACCTATGATTAATTTAAATTTTTATTATTTATCCTTATTAAATCCTAAAATTAAAATCTCCTATGGTCTAATGACAAATATTGGTCTTGTAAACCAATTTCTTGACCTCATATCACAGTGTCTTATATGAACCAGACAACTCATCTTATGAAAAACCATTTCACTATAATTAATAACCTAAAAAACTTATAAAAAATATTAACATGTCTTATAATTCCTTAATAACATCTCCTTTCACTTTATTTCATCATTCTATCATGAAAACACACTCCAATTTATCTTCTCATTGTTGCCTAGGTTTTACATTGTTTACACCATTAGGTCTGTCTACGACTAATTAACTTGGAAGACTAGTTTAGAACATTAAAGGGTGGAAACTATATATAAACTTTAATTTTAATGCATTATTAGTCTCTATATATTTCTTCCATCCATTTTATTTTCTTGACCAATGCAACTTTTGATGACTATATTAAATTATTCACAAATAAGCTTATATATGCACATTTTCTATCTCATCTGACTAACCACCACCACATATAGGTACCTAGGAGAGTTTAATACATTATCCAATACCTTTTATATTCATTTTATACCATTATTATCTATTTTTAATAATAGATTCCACATTGGGTCTTTATTAGGGTTTTAGGGAGGTTTAACATAGGTTTTGGTGTTAGCAATTATTCATAAAGTATTTCCCCTTAAATACAAAACCAATGCCTAGAGATATTATATAGTACCCTTACTCATGTCTCCTTAATAGCTTAGGTTCCCATGTAGAGGTTACATATGCCAACAAACATCTTAAAGTACCTCTTGGTCTTGAGACCTCATTCTGTGAACTTGAGAAGGCCTAAAATAGTGTTTCTTGTAATTTCCTTCAAACTATCGATTTAAAATTTGTGAACATTATTAAAAAAAATATCATACCTCTATCTATACTTACATATTCAAAATTTTCTTAAAAACTGATCTTTTGCCTCATTAGGCCAAGCAAGGTCTAGGAGTCGTCTAGGTGCAAACTTGATTTGAAAGTCCTACCCTTGTAGGCTCACCTTGACACTCTCATGGATTATTATACACCTTATTATCATTCTCACACAACCTTAAAAACTTATTACATGCCTAATATCACTCACCTCATCATGCCACCAGCTCATACCTTCACCATGTCATGACTAGGATCAAGCTTCCAATGCACTTGACACCTTGACCTGTTCCTTCCATGTCATGACCTCAACAAAATATCAAAAAGTATAAATAATACATCACAACACACTCATATCATTGCACCATTCTCTTTCTAATGAAAATAATCTTCCATAGCCTCATATAGACCTAAAACCACATGACCAAGCTTCATATGACTTAACATCTCTCTCAATGTTCATTGTCACATCACATACCTTTGTTCATTCATTTCACTATGATTCCTTCACATGGTTCACCTTGAAAATCTTCATATCATGACTTCAATAAATTCTAATTTCATGCATCCATAATGCATTAGTTTCATTAAAATTATCTCTTGCCTTCAAATTCTCTCTAGCCTTAAAATTCTCTCATGATAACATACTTTAATGCCACTACCATGCTCAAGCACTTGACTAAACAAACCTTTGACATCAATGATCATTATGCCTTTACATGATGCACCCTTTTTACATCAATGACAATAGCATACCAAAAAAAACTAGCACAAGGAATGAGAGACAAAGATAAAATAATTGATGACAAAAGAGTGAACATCGATCTATATTCAAGAAGATAAAAATGTTCATCATTAAGAAAATAATATTAGTCAATGGGAAACTTGGGTGAAAAAATAAGGTCCCTCTAAGAGATAGCAAAATCCTCATCTAAAGGCTTTATCTTGGCATATAACCACCCCTAGGGATTTGGTTAGCCTCTAGGGTATGAGCCTCACCCTCATGCACAAACTAAACCACACAAAATGTTTTCAATGTAGTGACTTGAATGGTTGTGTTTCAAGGATGGCCAAGGATCATATTGTATGAGAGATTCAGACTAACACAAAAATCAATCCTCACTATCTTGGGTCTGAACTTGACCCAAAGATTCACGTTACCCACCATCATAACTAAGTCATTTTTAAAATCAACATAATTATGTTGAGACTCATAAACCTTTATATGGCTAATACTTAGCTTGTTGAACACACACAAAGGCATGATGTTCAACACGGTGCCCTCATTGATGATGCATCTCTTGATGTGGTTATAATCAATCAAAATCTTAATGTAGAGTAGGAATTTATCCCTTTTTACAAGAATCAAAGGGTTTAGCAAGGAGTTAGGGTGAAATCACATAGTAGGCATGCAAAGGTAGTCAAGAATGTATAATTTGAAAAAAATATTAGCATCATCCTGTAATGGCACTTTGCTAGAGATACTAAACTCATCAAAGATGAGAGCTCTTTACTCATAGAAAAGGTGGATAAGGTCCTAGATGGACATTGTAGTAGAAATGGATTATAACTCCTCTATGATAGAGTAAGGGTGGTGCTTATCCTATGGAAGGATATTATTCCAAAATTCAAACCTAACTTTAGAATTCCTTACCTTCATGGGTAGGTTTGTAAGTCTAGCTATGTTATCATTTTCAATGGGGTTGGTTTCTTGACCTGAATATGTGTTGGCAAAGAAATCATAACCATTATAGTCTACTACTATTGCATTCGGATTTACCTCTTAGGTTAGCCAAGGAGGAGGAATAAAAAGAGGTAGTAGAGCAATGGGCCTTAGACTTGTATTTATTTTTCTTCTCCTCCTCCTCATTGTGTTCAGGAAATAATTCCATGAACACATCCACCTTGAAGTTAGGCTCATCAAGTAGAGACATTTTTGGATCATAAGAGGTCGTAGCACTAGATTTTTAGGCAACACATTTCTTTTCAAAATATCCCTTTCTCTTGTGAAAGTTATATAACTTGGTGGGATTGTAAGGGTACAACTCTTATTGCCTTCCTACTCTCTTTTCAGGGGTCACCTTTTCAATTATATTCTTACTCATAGCATTTACCTCATGGCCATCCTTTTTGTACTCATTTTCTGATGGAGAATTTATGACACCATCATCAATCACATTATGGTTGAAATCATATGAGGAATAGGAATTTTGATTAGGTATAGGCATAATTTCTACACACACCTTAAAGACTTCAATCTTCAGACACTCATTATTAGCTTCATCATAAGATGTGGGAACACACTTAAGGAACTTAAGATGAACCTCTTGCTTCAATTTTCAAGTGGAAATATCATAAAGGTGATCATATATGAACCTCATCCTACAAGTGTGGATGATAAAACACCATCTATGAATAAATTTAGAGTTTAACTCACACTTGGACTCGATCATATAAGTGAGAAATTGGATATTGAGTTTGAAAAGCCTAAATATATAAAAATTACTAAACGAAATAATCCTTAAAGAACTAGATGTTAGATATAAAATCTTGTGTAAAATTGTTTAACCACACCAAAGCTTTGACTTCTAGGGTGTGGGCAAAAAGTTTCAACATTCTACTCCCAATCCATACATGGCATCATGAATGAAATGATGTGCTATGTGGGATTAAAATCCCAGTTTATGTTGAACTTAGGAAGTTAAGGGATTGCAATCATAATGGAATGGCATGCACCCAAGTGAATAAATGGTTACTATGGATATATTTGTAAGCATGATTAATGTTTGGTTGGTGATGACCTTCATGAGAAGGATCATGGGGACCATGATGTTTTGTATGCTAGTACAACTCATCATAGTCTTTGACATGTTGTAGGTGATGTCAATGTGGCTCCTAAGGGTGGATTCATAAGATGGGAATCATCCCAAACATGAAATTTTTAATGTCCATGAGAATGGAATCATTCTACATAGGAATGATAAGCCAATATGGTTTGATGGGGGGATAGGTCATGATGACCCAACTCTCTACAATTTCATATGAACATGTCAAGATGAGGGTCCATCAAAGGTCATTATTTACCATGATATACATCCCATGGATCTATATCCTATAGGTAGTAGTCTAATATTTATGATAATATGAAACCCTAAAAGGACTAAGGGGTGAGAAAACTTTGTATGATACAAATGAAAAACTAGGTCTAGGTGCCTATGACCTTCTACCAAGGTGATATGGGATTCTTATTGTAGAGTCTCTCATTGATAATGAGAGGGGGGACTAAAATAGGAATTGGGAAATGAACTCAAATAAAAATGGGTGTTGGATTTTGTGAACTAAAAATTTGATGATGAAGGGGAGATTAGTATCATGTTATTGGATAAATCAAATCAAAAGCACACTAAACTAACACCTTCATGCCTAGTTACTAGGGTGAGCTTAATAACAAAAACAAAGAAAAAGAACAACTAAATATTAAGGAAAAACAAGAATCCTTCACCTTCCTTGGATGCTCCAAATTCTTGTTGTAGTGGCTTGCTCGATTTGTGCTCATGAAGTCTGTATTAATGGAATGTTGGCTACCTCCATATCTCCTTGGCACCTTACTTGTATTTGGCTTGGCTTGGCTCAATATTTTGGCATCATAACACTAATTTCTATGAGGCATGGGAATCAATTCTGCATTATAACTTTGCACAAATTAAGCTTAAAATTCATGTAGCAAGGCCTCTTATTTATAGATTTTGGAAACTGGCTAGAATCAACCTGAACCATCCATCTCAAGATTGAGATGTGTAGCTAAGGATTAATTCAATTATGTAATTAAAATTCATAAATAACCTCATCAATATTTGGGATAGAGGGGCATTTAATAGGTATGTAGTGTCTTGATGAGGCATGGGAAGCATAAATCCTAATATTTGTGGCATTTATGGTCTAGGGATGTCTTCCCAAGAAATGATGTCGCCTGATGATGAAGATATTCAATATTCATTTCTAAAAACAAATATTCAACAAGTTTCCATGGAATTATTAATTAGGCTCTAATTTGGTTTAATTGGCTCTTAATCATGATTAAGCACTTTATGCACAAATTACTCAATTTGATCAAAATGCCTTATTATTGGCCCAAAATTTGACTGGATTGGAATTGGAAGTCGATGTTAGATGCATTGAATCCATTATCCCATTTAGGATGTTTTCAACACAAAATAACAAAGGTATATATCTCATGCAAGAGTTCTGATAGAAAAGAACAATCCAAAGTACCCAGGTGTAAAATTAGCATTTTGACTCAAAATGAACTGATAAAAGTTAGCTAGCCCATAAATTACATTATCCAATTTAGTGATACCCTAGCCAAAATTGGCACTTGAATATATCAGGTTTAAAGCTTTTAATGTTTTTTAGTGTTTTTAAGCCATATTATGCATTTTGGTTTAAATTGGTCAAGAGACTAGTTGAAGGTTATCGGTGGTCAAATTTAGGTGTCTACAATTTGCCCCTATTTGGGAATATGTTACAAACCATAGGCAAAGCAATGTCTTATTAAATAATGATAAATTTCTTATATACCAAAAAAGAAGATGATGATTGAAGAAAAAGTTTCAAAGAGTGTTTGGTAAGCCTATGATGATGCCCCCTCGAGGGAGTGGCCATCACATTTGTTGACAGATGGTCCCTTGAAAATAAGCAAGAAGAAAAGTGGAATTAATCTGTGGTCAGATTAATTCAAATGATAAAATGCTTGCATGCATTGATTTAAAAAGATTACTGATTTGCCCAAAGGTAGATCTAATTAGGAATAAAAGTTAAAATAATGATTTGCCCATAGGCATTTATAATCATTAAGAGGACCTAGATTGGCTAAAGATGATGGTGCCATAGTTAGGGATGATTAGCAAGAATAACTCAAGGATAGAACTTATTGCACAAAGTAAATATGAGTAGGTACAAAGTGATGAAAGAGATGAATAAAAGAATAAGAATTGATCAATAGAAAATATTGAATTTTACCTATCAACAAGGAGATGCTCATCCTTATTATCAATAATACAACTAGAATGGTCAATGGGTTGATTTGATCAAGGATGGAATTGAAGGATTTGCCAAGGTGCCAAGGAGAAACTTTTACAGATCCATTGATTGTAGACATTCTTCAAGATGAATTTTTCTATAGCATGTAATGGTAGGCATCATGATAGAACACCATGAAGACGTGGCCAAAATATGCATAAGGACTGACTCCTGGTCTAATAAATAATTGAAAATAATGCACCAATGACAAAAAAAATGATGATAATGTTGACGTATGAATATAGATGGACTCGATGATAATGTGTACAAGGAATCACCTAATGAACACATATAGACTAAGTCAAGGCAATAGTGATGAAATCAAACAAATAGGAAAGTGAACAAACAAACAAGCAAATAGACAATAAAATAAAATAAACAAACAACTTAAAATAAACAAACAAACAAAAATCCTAAAAACAAAAGCAAAAGAAAGCATCCTAACAATGACTTTGTCCTACTAAGGTAGATCATGGATAACTAACTAAGCTTAGACAGGAAAAAAAATTATATTTTCAAATATTTGAAATGTTTTTGGCATTTCAAGGTATCTCAACTCGATAGAGAATGACAAGATACATGCTCATAAAATGGTGAGAGTGGGGCTTAGGTTACTCACAAAATGGTGAGAGCATATAGAAAGGGGGACTGAGGTGACCTCAACATGAATTGAGCATGACCTAAATAGTATCAAAATGACATCAAGTAATAGTAATTCTACCCACATAAAAGGTGAATAAAAACCAACTACATCCCAACAAGTTCTTAAATCTGGCAAATGGCTAGTCAAATGAAAATAGCGATGGCAAGGTGATGTGACAATGTATGGTAAACAAGTGTTTCCCCTAGTTTATTCATAGGTAGTTATAACTATGATACAATGGATTAGATCAATGATACTAATTTTCCCATAGGTGGTTATAATTATTATCAAGACCGGTGAAATATTGATTTGCCCATAGGTGGTTATAATCAGGCTCACATACACAAACTTGATATAGGATGGAAAATGAAAGATATCTTGCCAGATCAACTGTCACACTACTTTCATAGACTATCATTGTAAACATGGATTTGATAAGAGCTGAAACTTGATCAAAATATCCTCATGAAAAGTGTGTAAAGAACCAAAGTAACCAAGATCAAAATAGGTTTGGGTAGGATGACTAAAAATAGGCTTTGGTCTAGATAGGAATGGAATGGTCAGACAGAAAGGTCTTGCTAAGGATAATGATTGGTTTGATAGATTAGATAAAATAGTAGTAGGTTTTCCCCCAAGTGATGGTGTGAATGGTATAATCTATGATAATGGAAACTATCCATATATAACAATGACAATGGCATGGCAATGAAATGGTATGGTACATGCTTTTGGCCTGGGTGTGATAAATGGCATATGATTCTGTTGTTCCTTTTGAAGTGGAGATACATGACCTGATCAATAAATAATATAAATAAAATAATCAATCATGTTAATTTCTAGCCCACACCTCATATTAATAGGTAATCTATCAATAACTCGATGTAGATTTGGTTGTCAAGAATGCTTTTATGTTTTCATTGGTCATTGATTTTGATTCCTTCAAACATCAAGACAAGTTATCTTTGTAGCCTCTACAAAGGAAACTGTCGCCATGGATGGTAAATAGGGATAAAATTCAAATGATGAGTTTGTTTGTGAAATGTAATGGTTGATGATAATGGAATGAATGATGGAGGGGGAAAAAATGAAGATCAGGACTTTCAGTCATATGTAATGTTAACTAGGAATTTTGTGCCATTATGTGAACTAGGAATTTAATGATGAAGGGGAAATTAGTATCATGTTAGTGGATAAATAAAATCAAAAGCACAATAAACTAATACCTTCATGCCTAGTTACTAGGCTGATCTTAATAACAATAACAAATGAAAATCACAACTAGAAATTAAGGAAAAATAAGAATCCTTCACCTTCCTTGGATGCTCCAAATGCTTGTTGTAGTGGTTTGCTCGGTTTGTACTCATAAAGTCTACATCAATGGAAGGTTGGCTACCTCCATCTCTCCTTTGAACCTTACTTGGATTTGTATTGGCTTGGCTCAATATTTTGGCATCATAACACTAATTTTCATGAGGGTTGCGAATCAATTATGTATTATAACTTTGCACAAAGTAAGCTTAAAATTCATGTGGCAAGGCCTCCTATTTATAGATTTTTGAAAATGGCTAGAATCAACCTGAACCATCCATATCAATATTAAGATGTGTGGATAAGGATTAACACAATTATGCAATTAAAATTCATAAATAGGCTCATCAATATTTGGGATAGAGGGGCATTGAATAGGCATGTAGGGTCTTAATGAGGCATGGGAGGCATAAATCTTGATATTTGTGGCATTTATGGTCTAGGGATGTCTTCCCAAGAAATGATGTCACCTGATGATGCAAATATTCAATATTTATTTCTAAAAACAAATATTCAACAAGTTTCCATGGAATTCTTAATTAGGCTCTAATTTAGTTTTATTGGCTCTTAAGCATCATTAATCACTTTGTGCACAAATTACTCAAATTGATTAGAATGCCTTGTTATTGGCCTAAATTTTGACTGGACTAGAATTGAAAGTTGATGTCAGATGCATTAGATCTGTTATCCCATTTAGTATGTCATCAACACAAAATAACAAATGCATGTCTTTTTCAAGAGTTTTGATAGAAAAGAGCAATCCAAAGAACCCAGGTGCAAAATTGGCATTTTGACTCAAAATGAACTGATCAAAGTTAGCTATCCCATAAATTGCATTATCTCATTTAGTAATACCCTGGCCAAAATTGGTACTTGAATATATCAGGTTCAAAGCTTTTAATGTGTTTTAGTGTTTTAAGCTAGATTATGCATTTTGGTTAAAATTGGTCAAAATCCTAGTTGAAGGTTATCAGTAGATAGATTTAGGTGTCTACAGATTTGTATCTAGAAATAGCACACTACTTACTCCTATGAGAAGAATAGTGTTCAGCATTGACATGAAAACATCTTCGGTAATCATTGATGATCACACATAACTCTTTATATGTAAAACATGAAAGGGGGTCATATTCACCCTTTTGAGTGAATTTGGAGTGGTATGAATTCAAAAAGAGACATCCTCAAAGGGTGAATCTTGAACTATTAAAAAATGTGAGTGAGTTCATTGGTTATATAATTTCCACTCTTATTCTGTGTGGAACGTGAGAGAGTCATGGTTGTCTAGTTGAGGTGTGTTTACATCACAAATCTTAGAGGCTCTATGTTGTTCCATAGTAACCATGTCCTAATCAAGGGTGAGCTCATGGGATTCCCCCTAAATTCATTGAGAGTGGCATCCCATGGGTGGGATATTAACCATGAGTGAAATGAAATAGGAGCATCTAGTAATGCAATAGAAGAGGCAAATTGCTAGAGAACCAATGGATAAGAAGATGCAAAACCAAAGAAAGGTAAAATAGATATAAAGGGATCTAATGAAAAACTAAAAAAAAATCCTCATTACTAGGATATGAGTGAATAGAATAGGGTTTAATCTTGCCTCACTAGGGCCAAAGCATGCGATTAATAGCAAGAATTGGGCTAGGAGAACAAATCAGAATAGAGCTAGAATGAAACCTAAAATCTCCCACCAAGCATGTCAAATTGTATTTCCAAGAATATAAATGATCCAATAGGATTTGGAAAAGAGGTAAGAAGCAAACATCTATTGGAATGAAAGCCACTTGAGATCTAAGGTAGTTATCTAGTTTGCCAGCTTGTACTAAGCCAAAGATAGACTTGTAGAACTAGATTAGTGATAGTGTGATTAAGCATAACATAAAATTTTATATCTATAATGATCTAACCATATTAATGAAAGAAAATAAAATAAATAAACAATGTGATTAGACAAGAAAGAAAATTTATCTAGACAAATAATTAGTCCTAGGGAGAAATAACAATTTAGGAAGCAGGGTAAGTGCACAAAGTTGGGGGATAATTCCATGGATATTTAATGAAAATGCATACACATTAAAACATTATATAATAGTAACACATATGGGTTATTTTTTTGTAGGATTGATAAGCATTAATCATAGAATGCATAAGTGATCATAAGACATGAATGTATGAAGCTATAAAATGCAAAGAGGGGATCAATTAGATGGTTAGGGGTGGTTTACTAAAATAAATGTTAAGTATAAATTGACATACTTTACTTTAAATTTAAGTATAATTTGGAGGTGGTTTATATTCCTTATGCTTTAAATTTATTTTAGTAAATATAAAAAATTAGGGTCACTCTACATCTTCTATAATTGGTCTCAAAGTTACACAACTTACGATTTGGGAGATAGTTTTTCAAAATCAAACCTAGTTAGCACTTAGTCATTTTCAAGATTTCAGTATTGAACATAGGTATTTCATGGCATAAATTTTTTAATTTATGTCCATTTTAGGTAACCATAGTCATTTCTAATTTTGTGTCTTCTAGATTGCTTGTCGACATTTATAGGAGTCCTAGGTTTGTCAAAATTAAAGGTTACAAACTAACACACACCAAACCACTCTTTTATGTCAAATTTACTTACAATTAGGTTTATTATAGGTAAAAAGGTGAAAAAACAAAACCATAATCATTTGAAACTAGGATAGGGAGAATTTGGGCCACATTTGAGCATGGCCTCCCCAATTGAATTTGAATTCATGCCAAAGTGGTGTACATGGGGAAACATAGGTTGCATTGGCAACCCATGCACATCCAAAAACCCCTTCATGTCAATTTTACTTGTGATTAGGTCTTGTATAGGCCAAAAATGACACAAAAACACCATATCCTCTTATGATCAAGGTAAATTCAAACAATTTTAAGCTCATTTATGCACAACCACATGATTGTGGTAAATTACGTTGAATTGTGACCCTTTCACATCTGACCACAATTTTATGCTTATTTTACTTGTGATTAGGTCCATTATTTCCAAAAGTGACACAAAAATACCATATCCACTTGTGACCATGGAAATGTGAATAATTTTTGGCACATGTATGCATAATCACCCTAATTCCCTTTAAATTCAAGCCAAAATGGTGTGATTGAGGTAACATAGGTGACATTGATGACCTGCACACTCTAAACCACCACTTTGTGTTGATTTCACTTGAAATTAAGTCCCTCATGTGCCAAAATCCACATAACAACACCATATACATTTATGACTAGGAAAAATGTAAATGATTTAGGCACATATATGTGTGATCACTCAATTTGCTTTGAAATAAAACCAAAGTGGTATTATTTGGGAACCTTGAGTAATCTTGGTGACTTGTCCATATCCAACCACCCCTTTATGTCATTTTTACTTTAAATTTTTGGAATTATAGTGAAATAAATCTAACAACATTATTTCCATTTGCAACTGTACACACTAAAACTGAATGACTAGCATATTTATCTTATACATTTGGAAAATATAAATCAAGACTCTAACCTTCATTTTCTAGACCTCCCCACTACTAAAAGGATCACATTTTCCACTCACTATACCTAAATTTGTATCTCTTAGTTTAAACCTTACCTTTCTAATGACCCAGACCAATTTTACTATGCAAAATCCTTATAACCTGATAAACATCCTTCACTTCTAGTTACATAATTTTGCCTAGTTTATAGCTCCCTAGACACTATCATCCATAGAGGGACACTATCATCAATGCTAGTGTCTAGATATTTATTTATTATCTAGTCACCAAAATTCATCCAATTTGAAAATGAATCATGGTATATGGGTCAGCCTAAGTGTTTTATTTCATCCTTGCATGAGATATTTCCAAAAAGGATTAGTATAAATACAAGACTAACCCTTATCATTCACTACCTATAATTCATCAAGTGATAATATACCAAAGAGCATTCAATTGAGTAAACTTGACCTATTTTTTATATTCCCATATTAGATCTAATAAAAAAAATGGTATGAAACCTCTCAAAATCAACCCTCGATCAATATTCACCAAGTTATAAGTAAGATCACAACATGCATCTTGTTTTATTCTATTGCACCATTTTTATCACACACCCCCACACTTAGGGGAGAACTACATCATTATGAGGCCCTATTTAGAGTATTTTCTATGTAGGCAATGCTCAATGACAAGGTATCATTGAGGTTATCTCAACATCGTGAGCCTACTAACCCATATTTGGCCAAAATCATTCCAAATGTGAAGAAGGGTGAAGAACTAGGGTCTGATTAATTATAAATAGTAGCACCTTGTATAGTGAATCTAAAACCATCAATAAAAAGGTGATTAAAAGCCTAGAATGGTGAAGTTGGTCACATAAATGTCTAGTTAATATTTTATAAAGGACACTTGCATCACAACTTGACACTAACATCGATGATAGTGTCTAGATCCAAAGGTAGTGTCCAATTCTATAGAAATAACATTTTTAGAATCTCATGACTGATTTGGAGAATAGATCCAATCCACTTCTTCTTGATTCTAGATTAGACCTACACAAGTATAGTAAACTAGCTAATCATTGGTGTTCTTCTCAACAATCATTGTTGTTCTTCCAAATAAGAATAGAAATATTGATATAATTTATTAAATATAACTTGGAGCTCAACTATTATAGTATTATAAATTGATGATATGGTTTGTGCACCTTTCTTAGAGCTCAACTATTCTACCTTGACCCCCCTCCTTTCAATCTAAATCAATCAAGCCCCTCCTTTCTTTATAGATAGGCATGGAAAATATTTAGCATGGTTTGTACACTCCACATTGATAAATGGTGTGTGTCACTCCCTTATTCTTCCCAATTATCAGTGGTGTTCTTCCAAAATAGAATAGACTAATTGATATAATATATTAAATTTATGTAATATAATACAATAAAACCTAGTAAATCCTCGACTCCCTGAGATGTGTATGTTTGCCCATCAATAATTTATTGATCACACAGATACCCTTATTTATTGACTATCATCCATAAATTTAGGATATCAATCGAGTGTGGTCTCATCCCTCAATTCATTGATATATTATCTATGCCTTATATAAATAGAAAGGGAATCTTTTGCATCACTCACTATAATGTGGGTCCTTCAATTTCCCTTGTCTATATGTTAATAAATCCCCATAAATTTTATTTGGTGAATTCACAAAATAGATAGATAGAGTGTTTGTCTATTATGGGATCTCTCTCTCAACCTCAACTATAGATGGTCAATCTATATATATGGTCACCACCCACTAGTGTGCCCACTATATTACATACTCCCTATCCATATCTTAAATAGATAGAAGGGCATAAGGGTAATTGTCTACGTATCACTCATGCATCAATCACTGATGATTGATTATATATTTTGGATAGATCAATAAATATATAGGGGTAGGGTTGCCATTATATATAAATGGTCAATCAAGCACTCAATTTTTAAACTAATCTAGGGATCCTATCTATATATGGTCACTCAACAACCCCTATCATATTTATGACGGATGAGGTCCCCTATCTATAGATAGAGACTCAATTAATTTATTGTATTAATTGATGACACCTATCTATATATGGGAACTCACTTATCCCTAGCTATATCTAAGGTTGAGGGGTGTATAGGGTTTGAAACTATAGTATTTGATTAGTGGGCCTACCGAGTTGACCAATTTTTCCACCTCACTTCATTAGATATGGGTATGGCCACAATGAATCAATTCCATATCCATATCCTATATCTATATAGTGAAGGTACTCACCAAGTTAATGATTCAATGTGAATCATATTACCTACATAATATGATCGGATCATTTTATTGTAACAAATAGGAATGAATTATATGGTGGTACCATATTTCATCAATGAATAATGACATGATCATGAAACCACCCCTGACTATATAGATATAGATTTTCATTGGCATTAACATAGTATAAAGTTTAATTTTCACCCCAAACCCACATATGGATTTAGATATATATTTATAGTGAATATAAATAGGGGCCAAAGTCTATCAATTTTATCAACTATATCTAGTTCACTCTATCCATTGAATGAGTATATCAATGGTTTAACAAGTATATCAATGATCAATGCTACTACATTACATATTTAATATGTATGGTATGACCAAAATGACCTAATGTGCATAATGCCCAAAATAAAATGAATGATTTGTGTGATGTAGTACATATCCATATCATAGAATAGATAGATGTCATCTCTATACATATCCCATGATGTTGATCTATGACAAAAAATGAAATGGGTGTGGGTAACATGATGTGATGGATAATGTTTTCCCTATTAATATGATATTTGGTTTCAATTGCCTGACATCATTGAATGGGATTCATTATGTACATGTTAAATTTGTATGGTAGACCTAGTTAATATTGTGATGCCATTAATTATAACTATATTGCCACAATAAATGTGTTATAAATGTAATTAAAAATGACATAAAGTAGTGTTTTTATGTGTGTGGGTCATAAATGTGACCTATGTTTCCCCATTCACACCACTTTGACTTGAATTCAAATTAAATTAAGGTCATAAAAGGATATAGTGTTTTGTGTCACTTTGCCCTGTAATGGACTTAAATCATAAGAAAAATCAGCATGAATAGTTGGTTGGGTGTGCATGGGTCACCAATGCAACTTGTTAGCTAATCAGTCACGCATGACCAAAGATTGTTTAAAACTAGGTAACTGATTAATCTAATATTGAGTGGTCTATAATCACATCTTGGTGTCATGGCTTAGTGTTGTATGTCATCTCAAGGTCTAAACAAGGTACTATTAGGATGTTTGAGTCCATGTGTGTGTCTCATCCAATTAGTTTCATATCATGATCTTTTCAAAGGTCTTTTTCAATCTATTTTATCAAAGTTCAAGGTAACTTTGGAGAGTTTAAGGTTTGTTTGTGCAAGTTAAGGTAGACTTGATCTATGGTGAAGACAAGGAGGTGGTGATCATCCAATAAGTTAGGATGATAAAATATGGATAAATATACCTAAGAGACAAACTAATAAAGATAGAAATATTACAAATTCAATACTTTGGAAAGTTTAAGGTACTTTTGGAGATTTTAAGGTTTCTATTGTTTTACCTTATTTTTCTTATTTAAGTTGTATAATGTGATCACATTGGGAGAAACAAAGTGTGAAGGTAAAATACCATGTGTAAAGGTTAAAAAGGGTCTTTTGAGTTATTTAACATTTTTGAAAACCATATTATATGTATCTTTCTTGTACACCTTGATCAACGTGTGAGAATATTCCTTTTCTAATGTTAAACCACATTTGAAACTACCTTCCGTATCATTCTAACATCTAAAAAAATCATAATGAATAATTGGAAGGGAAATTAAGGTTAATTATGCTTATTTCACATTACATCACCACTTTACATGCCAAGAGGAACTCCATGTCCACCTGGTTCATAGATCATGTAGGGTATTTTAGAAAGACAAGCAAGTTTATTAAAGAAGAAGGGTGTCTAGAGATCTCATTGTAAAATGTTTCAAACTAAAGATCCATTTATAAGACTCTCCAAGGACTTATCTATCCTCCTTAATCTCAAGAATAATTTTTAGGCACAATAAAGACAAAAACCAACTTAGCTTCTCCATCAGGCCATTGGCAAGCCCAGAAAGGTCATTTTGATGTGGTTGGTTCATAAAGGATGAGATTTTTAATACTAAATTCCATTATATTATGTTTACCATCATATTCCCTCAAAATTCATGGCATTATTTCTAGGTTTAGGAGGCATATCTTTATGAATTAGCATTAAGAAGTTAAACCTCTCTAAAACCCTCCTAAACCCCACTGTCATAGTTTTCTCCTTGAAATGTTAGGTACATTATTATTGAATGCATGAAAAAGTTTTATAATTATCTCTTAGCTTCATTTTACCTTTTTAACATCAAAATCAACCCAAAATTTCAAGGTTCATGTTGGTATTCGCAATAAATGTCATGGTTCTGTTCTGGGCATGATGGTCAAGGTTTATGGCAACTATGAGGTGTTTATAGCTTAAAAGTGATTGAAATAAAGTGTAAAATATGTTTAAAACATCATAAAAACTTATAAAGTCATCCTAAACCATCTCCAAATAATATTCATATACTAAAAAGGGTGGAATGTGCATGTATAGGTCTGTAGATTTGAGAGTGTGAGGTTGAACATGTTTGACATTGTCTAAAGGGTTTTGGGCTTAGAATAGAAGATAAATAATATGATTTAAATTTTTAATAAACCAAAATATCATATTCCATGTTCCATAAAATTTTCATTCATCTCCCAAGAGTCTTTCTAGTACTGATCCCACCTAAAGGCCTCAAGTGACAAGAAACACAATCTTGTAGCCAATTAAAATTGATGTTTGGGGAGTAATACATATGAGGGAATGTTTTAAAAACTCATTTTTAAATTTTATTTGATACAAAAAAATCATACAATATATTTATAAAACCTATATAATCATCCTTAAATGGAAGTTTCAATTGACAGGCTATGAAGATCGTTGAGTTGGTGTTCTTGAACAGGGCTTTCAAGTGTGTTAAAAAAACAAGTACAAACCAGAAACCAAAATTAAGGCATAGAATAAATTATTTTTATTTTTATATTGATTATCATAACCCAAAAAAACCTATAAAAATCTTTCAATACCATTCATGGTCAAGGTGGCAAGAGAATAGCTGACATATGCATGTTCTAATAGATTGTACGGGTGTAAAATTTTGAAATAAAAAGTTATTGATAGGTCTTGTATAGTTCCTCTTTGTAAAAGGTATTAAAAAATGTAAAACCACATATAATTTTATTTAAATATCATTAAATTTCATATGATGTAGATAAGTCCATTCAACTAGCAGATTTGAAAAGGGTTTTAAGTTTAGGAGATATATCTACAGGGCTGTAAGATTGGAATAAGAGTTGCTTGACAAGTTATATGTTATTCCTCCTTGGAAAAGGTTTTAAAAAATGTTAAATAATGTCTTATTTTATTTTAATATAATTTTATATCATTAAAGGTATGGGAATCAATCCAAAATTATGTCTATAATGGTCTCAAGCTTGAAACAGGCACTTGCAGGCCTGCATACAAAAGATGAGGAAAAGATGCAAGTTTTGGTTTGATCATAAGGTTTGAAGCTTTAGGTAAAATTTTAGGTACTATTAATAATTTTCCCACATTTATTTTATTCCTTTATATAATTTAAAACCATTATTTTAATTAAATATCACTTGAAAGAAGGTGTATTAGACCTATGAGAAACCTAGAGAGAGCAACTTCGCATTTGAGATTAAATCCTCAAGAAACCAATAAGAGATTGGTTTATTATTATTTAATGTGATCCATAAAATCTCATAAAATTTGTAAAAAAAAAATTTAAAACGTTTATGACCATCCTTTCTAGGAAAATGTATAGAGTTATACAGTCAATTACCTAGAAGGAGCATCTACAACAAGGCCTATACATAAGAATATGAATATAAAGTACATGTTTTGTGTTTAATATGATGTTAATAAGATTTTAATTAACATGAAAATCCTTTAATAATATTTCAAGAGTAATTATACTCTTTGATATAAAATTAAATCATCAAAATATGGCTATTAGGGCTAAGATAATCTAACTGCCTACAAACCCTTGACATAGGCTAATACATGTTTTGAAGGGATTTTAATGGGTATAATATCTTAATAATAATAATACATCATATAAAATGAACCAATCCTATAGGATGATTTTCAAATTAAAAAAAATCATGGAAGAATACCTTTATGTTTAAATAATCCTCTCGAATCTATAGTCTCGACCTGTAAACTCGAGAAGGTAGATTTTCTCACATGAGAAGTTGGAGGAGAATATGCATGGTACCAATTGAAAATATGGGATTATTATAATTTCTATTCACTCCAACTCCTTATCATTTATTCATAAATTAATTTCCTATACTCTATGAATAAAGTTAAGAGTGTAGAGACCTAAAAAAATACCAATACACCCTAGAAGGAGCTTGATGATAGTGAATGGTCTTGTAAGTGGTTTCAATGCACATAAACGGCCTTGAAAAAATATTTAAGACATATAATAACCTCATGATCACCTTTTTGGGACAAATTATTGGAATGTGTGAGGAGGAAGACATAAAGAAGAGGCTTTAAAATGGCTTTTTTAGGCCTAGTTCCATGGTTTTGGCTATTTGATAGTCTCTTAACCAACTGAATATCACCTAAAAGATTGAGAAAAGGATTAATAATCTTATATAATCCATAAAAAAAATGTCAAGGTGATATGATAGGTTTCAATAAACTAAACCAAGCCAAGGTGGTGATATTCTTTGTTTGAATTGAAAGGTTGAATTTGTAGACCTTATCAAGGTCATAAATGACATTAAGAAACTTTAGAGTATCTATGAAATCATATAATTAAATATTTGGAAGAATATTAGGTTTTAAACAAGCCTTTTTTAATTTCTATAGGTAATTTTGAGAGGCTATTCATAGGTAACTCACTAGTTTCATGTTGATAAGAATCTTCAAAGAAACATACAGGCTTCTATTAGTTCTTCAAACTTGCCTCAAGTTGAATATAGTCTTTAAGAATCCTAAATGGATATAAAACACCTTAAAAATTAGTGTACAGGTCATGAAACATGGACAAAACTCTCAATAAAATCCTCAAGTCTACATGAAACTTCTATTGCATGAATGTTTGCATGTTTATTCAAACCTCTTTTCAAAGTAAGTTGTGAAGACTCTTTAAACATTTTGTATGATCTTGAATTGAAGTTTTATAACATTATACAAGATATACATGGAGTGAAAAAAAAATTGTGATATTATTCAAACAAGGATTAGGATTATATGAGAGGTAGGCT
The DNA here is from genome assembly GCA_037957365.1 of Torreya grandis. NCBI lineage: Eukaryota > Viridiplantae > Streptophyta > Pinopsida > Cupressales > Taxaceae > Torreya > Torreya grandis. The sequence continues at coordinate 1,679,858 of JARHVA010000957.1, read as the reverse complement.
TGCCTTCATCAAATTCTTTGTATCAAACATGTTTTGATATAAAATTATAAGTACTAGTGATAAAGAGCACAGTATGAGGAGGTTTAAAGGTTGAATATCATTCTCACCAGGATAGGAGATGCAATCCAATATCCAATGATGGCATATAAATATTCTAATAAGGCCAAGTAGGCCATGTGTCAAACTAATAACTTGTAACTCCTCCTCCAATAAAGGGAAGCTTCAGGTGAAGAAAGATGAGTCATAGAAAATGAAGAGGCAATTATAGACCACATATAATGAGTTCATAATTAGGCCAAGATAACACATGTTCAAGACAAATTATAGTACTATTTATCTACCTTATTTTGGCATTGTAACTATTTTTGTGTTAGATGATAGCTATGATGGACTTTCTCCATGTCCTCCCTCTCTCTCTCTCTCCTTTATTCTATAAATTTGGCCTTGAATGGCATTGTAAAGGATCCTCCATGTTAGTATGGTGAATCCTTGCTAAAATTTGTTCTTTTTTTTAGATTTTAAGGTAATTTTGCCTTATTCATCGCATATCTAGTGTGCTCATGGTGAAGTAATGATGAATAACAGTGTTGATGTCCAATCTCCTTGCATTTATCCTCTTCATTCTTACATATTTGTGAGTAATTTATTATCTTATGGGTCATATGATGTGTACTAAGTGGTTATGTAAAGATTAATTGTGGTAAACTTTCATTAGTGCCTCATTCTAGACCTCTTGATTGGTCCTTTTAGTTAATGTATCTATTGCAACCTCCAAATTAAAATAATTATGCTACAGAACTATTTGAAGTTGTGTGATTATAGTCAACTTTTTTTTAACTTTTTTATCATCTCCTACAAAATAAGAGGAGACCTAAAATTTGGTGCATCACCCTTTTTCTATTTTTTTATAGCTTTCTCTTTTCATTGAAAGTTGAGTAGGTGTAGTGATAGTATAGGTGTAGCATCAAGGGAACAAAAGCATAGTCCAAGTAAAATCACAACCTTAAAGAGTTATCATTGTGTCAATTGAGTTAGGAGACCTGAAACACCTCCTCAAAGGGTGAAACTCAAAGTCACAACATTTTTTTTCATGCCTAGTAGGCTCCAAATTCAAGAATATTGCTCAAGATTGGTGTTGGTCTTGACACATTTGAAATTGTTATAGCATCTACATTCAACATTTAGAGACTCTAAAAAGTTTTCAAGAATTTTGGTTACAAGACTGGTGTCTAGTTTTCATGCCAAAGTTAACTAAAAAATCCTTTACTAAGGGTACTCCTTCTGAGTTTGTATAATTACCTTATCATTTAGCTAAGAAGAAAAGATTTGATACTACACACCCTTATCTAAAAAGATTTTTTACAACTAACATATCCATATAAAGTTTTTGTTTGCTTCAAAATTTCAAGATAGCAATGCCTAAGTAGTAGTATTTTTTCCCTTTCAATGGTGGAAGCCCCCTCAACCTAGCTCAATATGATGATATCCCTATTTCTACCCTTAAAATTATTACATAATTCATTGGAGAGAATTTTACTACTCCCATTGAGCATATAAGATACATTATTAGCATTTGTTCTCTACACAATGTGACTCAAGAGAATGTAACAATCATATTATTTTCCACTTTAATCAAAGGGAAGGCTCTCCAATGGTATAGAGGTTTGAGGCATAATTTTACTTCTAGTTGGGATGAATTAGGAGAACAATTATGCAAGAATTTTGAGGATAGGGGTTATCATTTATCTTTGGTGGAACAGTTGACTACCATAAATAGATCTCTCGAAGAGTTTATGATAGTATTCAATTATATATTTCAAAAGACTTTGTATAGGATCCCATATATAGTTAATCCTATTATAAATTATGCTTTCTTGTACTATTTAAGGGTCTTTAACAGTGACATAGATGTAATGATTTTCTCAATGGGGAAAAATATATTGCCTGATGTATATGAGGTAAAAATAAGGGCTGAGAATTATCTTATTTAAGTTGGTAAGATTTCTCTAAGGCCTCATATTCCTTTGTTTCCATAATTACATCCCCTTACTCCTTCTACACCTATTGCTTTGCCCACATTGGCTATAATTCCTTCTCTAATAAATCAAGAAAAAGAAGCCTCTATTCCTCCTAGTGACTTACATGAAGTCAAGATGCTTCTAAAAAAATTTGTAAATTAAATTATGAACATCAAGAGGCAACAAGCTCAATACTACTGGCCTTGGTAGCCCCATAACTAGTTCAATTAGACCTATAGATTTCCTTTCCAAGGTAACTATCAAGGTCAAGGATAAATCATCAATGTTAGTCCTTACAATAGGTACAACCTAAATGTTACTGGTTCTTAAAATGGTCTTGTTCCATCTCAAAACAATGTAGTCTAATATTAGTCATGGTGTCCTCCCTATCATCAGATCCAAAATCATATTTTGTACTCCAATGGAGTGTCTAATCAAGCTCCAATGGTGTAAGGTGTTCAAGCTTCTCAAGGTGCTCAAGTTCTTCAAAGTGTTAAAGCTTATAAAACTCCACAAGTAGATTTTACACCATAAGAATAAGTTGATCAAGGACAAATATAACCTGATTCCACATTTATCAATTGGAAAGAAGGATATTACTGTGCAATAAATCAATTCATAGGCACAAGGAATGTTGATACTTCTGTGGTAGCTAACACTAGGTTTAATACGAGGTAAATTGAGGGTAATCAGTGCCTCAAGGAATAAATAAGTCTGATGCATCCCCTAAAGTGCAATAAATGTAGAGAAATAATAATGTAAGATTTATTCCTCTACCTCAATCTGCATAAGCTCAAGATAGTTTTATTGTTCCTAAAGGATAGCCAAAGGTTGGTAGTTATTCTATAATTATTATTTATAAAATGAAGAAGGAACATGTTAACATTCCTATGTGGGAGACATTGGCCATTCTTAGACAAAAGGATCTACTTCAAAAGGATCTATCAAATTTCAACCTTGCAACTAGATTAGCAATAAAAGATAAAGTAGTCATCATGAATGAAGCTCAGTCCAAAAGAGGAAAATAAGTCAAAAATGATAAAACTCCCCCTTTCTATATTTATCTCATTATAGGTGAGTGTATAGTCCAAAATTGTATGATAGATAGTGGAGCTAGTACCTCTTTAATACCCAAGCAAGTCATTGATAAGCTAGGCCTAAAGTATGAGCCAATCACCAAGGGAGTGTTAGAGTTGGATGGGATAGCCACTAATATTGTAGGTATTATCAAATGTCTAAATTTAAGCCTGCATTCTTGCCCCACTTTTTAAAATCTTCAAGATGTTGTAATAAACCTACCACCTTAATTTTCCCTATGTCTATCTAATGATTTCAAAATTAATATTGGGGAATATTTATCATCATATTGGTCTTACATGGTTTTTAAAAGTAGGTATGGTACTAAATTCAAGATATAATTAGAAATATTTACTAATAACCACATATAACCCTACATGCCTAAAGTCTCTAATATTAATTGTATTATTGTTGATGAAGGAGATCACCATGTTGACCAAGAACTAGTTGTTTCCCTTAAAGGCATACTTGATATTTTTCTTGATGGGTGGGAAGCTAAACATCATGAACATGATCCATATAATTTCATTGAAGAAGCAAGTCTATGAGTGTATTTCTCACATGAGTAAGGTTCCATCATTCCACAGTTGGTCAAGCCTAGTGAGCCCATGGATGGTCTATAGCAATTATTCTTTGATGGATCAAGGAGCAAGATTGGTGTAAGAGGTGGTGAAATATTGGTCTCTCCCTCAAAATAAATGCACTAAATTATTTTCAAATTTAAATTTATCTTTACTTATAATGTAACAGAGTATGAAGCACTTGTGCATGGCCTTCAATGGGCTAGGAAGGGAGAGGTGAAATGCTTACAAGTATTTGGTGATAGTAAGTTGATTGTTCATCAAGTGAAAGGTCAAAATGTGATAAAGAACTCCTTGATAAATTCTTAAAAGTGTATGGTGTGGGATCTTATGGAATATTTTGAGGCCTTCAACATACTTTCTATTCCAAGAGAAGAAAATAAGCATGTTGATAGGTTGGCTATAATTAAAACTCATTTTGATATACCCAATGATGTTAATAACTCAAGGTTCCAACCATATGTCAAGGTAGTAGTAAGATATTCAATTATTGATAATGACATCAATTGTTAATTCTTTGATTTTGATAAACAAATTATAGGCTTTATCTAAGAAGAAGCTTAATTTTCTTCAAGAAATTAGTCTAAATTTTAGCGGCAATATGGTGATCAGATTGTGAAACTAAGGTCAAATAAACTTCCTATAGGCCTGGTGACATTTAGATAATATTCAATGATGATGATCAAATGAAGAAAGAAAAGATAATCATATCTACCAAGTAAGATAACTATGAGAGGATCGCCATATTGAAAGATAAACTTCTTATACTTGTAAATGTATGTAGTAAAGAAGAGAGGCTTACATTCATTGAGTTATGGAAAGAGTTTCTTGATGTGTTTGCTTAGGATCATAGTGATCTAAAAGGCTTTGATCCCAGCCTAGATCAACACACTATAAAGCTAAATTAAAATTCTAAACTAGTGAGGCAAATACAAATACCTATCAACCTAAAAAAAACCCTTATGAGAAAATAATTGACTAAGTCAATAAAGTCTAACTTCATCTTCCCTATCAAGCACTCATCTTGGGTTGCCAATCTATTTCCTATAATGAATAAGAATGGAGAGATAAGATTGTGTGTAGAACTAGGGATTTGAATAGAGTTTCATTTAAATATTAGTATCCTTTTCATTCCATGGAGAAAATCTTGCAGATGATAGTAGGTTCTAAACATTTCTCTCTCCTTGATGGCTATTCAAGGTATAATCAAATTTTGGTGTAAGAGGAAGACTAGTATAAGATAACTTTCACAAAAAATAGGGCACATATGCATATATTAGGATGCCTTTTGGGTTGTACAATGCTGGAGATACATTTTAATGAGCCATGGATATGGCATTCCAAGGTTTGATAAATGATATAGTATTGATTTATCTTGATGACATCACAGTGTTATCTAAGGATGAAAAGGATCATTTGACTCATATTAGGAAGATTTTTTATATGTGTATACATTTTGGGGTCTCTTTAAATCCTAAAAAGTGTGTTTTTGTAGTCCATGAAGGCAAACTCTTGGGTCACATTATCTCCTAGAAAGGTCTCTCCATAGATCCTAAAAGAGTAAGTGTTATATTGACCTTGTTATTACCTAAGCACAAGAAAGGGTTGTAATGTTTCTTTGGGAAAATTAAATTCATTAGGAGATTAATTCTTTTTTTTTATAACCTTTTTAATCCTCTAACATCTTTGTTGAATAAAAATCATGTTCTTATTTGGACTAGAGAATGAAGAGATAATTTTGGTGCCATCAAGCAAGCCATAGCTCAAGTTCCAACACTTGAAAATCCTAATTTAAAGAAGGGATTCACCTTGTATGCTTTGGAAAATGAATAAATTCATCTCAGTTATGTTAACACAATCAAATGAGGAAGGGCTTGAACATTCCATTATTTTCTTCAACCAAGGGTTAGAAGACTATGAGGTAAGATACACTTTAATATAAAATCAAGTCCTTCCTATTATAAGAAGCATTAAAAAAATTAATAATATGATCTCTAATAATAAATTACATGTGATGGTGTCTCATCCAAGCATCAAGGACTTCCTTTTGAGCAGATATTTGAATGAGAAAAGGGTTGGTTGCATCACTAAAATCATGAAATATGACATGGATATCAAGGTTGTCAAGTTGGTGAGAGGTAAGGGATTGAGTGAGCACTTAGATTTAGACTTGAAAGAATAAACAAAAGTTATTCTAGAACTCCAATATGACCCTCAAATAGATGCATCTTCATCTACCATAAATTAGACACAAGACATGTTCAAATTCCTCCAAATAGGTCATTGTCTATTAGGCCTAGACAAGGTTAAAAGAAGACATTTTAGATTATAGTCCATTCCATATGTTCTTGTATATGGAATTCTCTTTAGAAATGATATTAATGGAGTGATTATAAGGTGTGTAGATGTTGATCATATTGATAAGGTATTGGTAGAATTTCATGATGGAACATCAAGTGGTCATTTTTCACCAAGAACTACAGCAGCAAAAGTGATGAGAGTTGGTTATTATTAGCCTAGCTCATTCAAGGATTCATATACATGAGTGAGAAAGTGTAAAAATTGTGCCGTATTCATATGAAAACAAAATATTATAGCCCTTCCTCTCCATCCCATTCAAGTAGACCAACCTTTCATGTAATGGGGATTGGCCTTCATAGGTATGATCAACCCTCTTTCAAGTGTTAGTCATAAATGGGTGTTGAATACAAATGAATATTTTACTAGATAGATAGAGTCTATAGGTTTCAAGGAAGCCAATGAAACTAATGTTTTAGACTTATATAAAGTCATAGTAACTAGGTTTGGTTTACAGGAAAAGGACTAGTACTATCTCCAACTACTATCTTCAAGGAAAAGGACTAGTACAGTCCACAAACAAGAATCTAATTAGAGTTATCAAGAGGACTATGGAGGAAATCAAAGAACATGACACATAAAATTAAAGACAACCTTATGGGCTGATAATATCACTCCTAAGAGAGCCATTGATAACTCACCATACATGATTGTCTATGGAAAAGAATCCAAACTACCCATATCTCTTGAGTTACCATCTCTAAATCTTACACATCAACTTGAGATGATGGAGATTGATACCATGAAAATTAGGCTAGCTGAGTTGATGAAGCTAGTAGAAAAAAGATATCATGCCATGCATACTATGGAGTCACAATCAAGCTCAAACCAAGAGATGATTTGATAATAAGTTTATCCCAAGAGCCTTCCAAGAAGGTTATCATGTGCTTAAATGGGATGAATATAGATCCAAACTTGGAAGACATACAAAATTTGACACTTTATGGAGTGGGCCCTATGTCATCACTCATTATAAGTAACACAATGTTTTTCAACTCTCAAAGTTTAATGAGAATAAGTACATATTCTAGTTAATGGGATACACCTCAAACATTACTATTGAGGTCATTTTCTCCTATTATATATAGTAGATTAGTCTTTATTTTCTCCAAATGCTTTTATCGCATGCTTGTCTTATTGTGTGTGTTCCTTGTTTTGTTATGTATCTTTTTTGGTCAGTGTGTTTGGAAGGTACGTCTAGTTTTTAGTTTGCTTTAAAAGCTAATGTCATGTTCAGGGTCAAATTTGATCTCATAATAAGCATTGTTTAGTTAATCCATGCCCAATAGATTGTCTAAAGATACTAATATAGATGTTTAATAGGCAAACTACCCATGGAGGTCACCAAAAATGTTAGATAATCAGTCACACATGACCAAGGATTGTTCAAAACTAGGTAAATGATTCATCTAACTTTGAATGGTCTGATTGAGAATTATGTCTTGGTTTCATGGATTGGTTTTGTATGTCATCTCAAGGTCTAAACAGGGTCCTATTAGTATGTTAGAGTCTATGTGTGTGTCTTGTCCAGTCATTTTATATGATCTTTTAAAAGGTATTTTGTAATGTAGTTTATCAAATTTTAAGGTAACTTTGGAGAGTTTAAGGTTTATTTGTGAAAGTCAAGGTAGACTTGATCTATGGTGAAGACAAGGAGGTTGTGATCATCTAAGAAGGCAAGATGTTACAAGATAGACAAGCTAGATTAATATCCAAGCTAATTAAGATGGAAACATTTCAACTTCAAGACTTTGGAAAGTTTAAGGTACTTTTAGAGATTTTAAGGTTTTTATTATTTTACCTTATTTTGCTTGTTGAAGTGGTGTAATGTGATCACCTTGGGAGACACTAAGTGTGAGCATCAAATATCATCTCTAGAGATTAAAAAGGGTCTTATGATCTAGTTGACATTTTTGAAGACCATATTATATGTATCTTTCCCATACACCTAGGTCAAGGTGTGATAATATTCCTTTTCCAACATTAAACCACATTTGAAACTACCTTGCTCATCATTCTAACATCCAAACAAAGAATAATGAAGGATTGACATGGAAAATAAGGTGAAATACACTTATTTTACATTACATAACCACTATATAGGCAAAGAGGAAATACATATCCACCTAGTTCATAGCTCTAGTAGGGTATTCTGGTAAGACAAACAAGTTTTTTAAAGAAGAAGGATCTCTAGAGATCTCATTGTAAAATGTTTCAAACTAAAGATCCACTTATAATCCTATCCAATTCATTCTCCATCTCCTCAATCTCAAAACCATGCTCAATAATAATTTTTATGCCCAATAAAAACAAAAATTGACTTAGCTTCTCCATCTGGTCATTGACAAGCCCAAAAAGGTAATTTTGATGTGGTTGTTTCATAAAGGAAGAGATGCTTTAAACTAAATGCCATTAGGTTATGTTGACCACCCATATGCCTCAAAAATTCATGGCATTATTTATGTGATTAGAAGGCATATCTTTGTGAAATATCGTTAAGAAATTAAACCTCTATAAAACCCTCCTAAACCCCACTATCACGGGTTTCTCCTTCAAATGTTAAGTATGTGCTCAGTGAATGCATTCAAAGGTTTATAATTATATATTCAGTGTAATTTTACCTATGAAACATCAAACTCAACCCAAACTTTTAAGTTTCATGTTGGTGTTGGCAAGAAATGTCATGGTTCTATTATTTTGGGTATGACAGTCAAGGTTTTTGAGAAATGTGAGGTGTTTCTAGATTTAAATTTCCTAAAATAAAATGTATATGATGTTTAAAACCCCATAAAAACTTAAAAATTTGGCCTACACCTTTTCTAAATAATATTCATATGCCAAGAAGAGTGGAATGTGTATAGGTCTATAGGGTTGAAAGAGTGTGAGGTTAAACATGTTTGACATTGTCTGAAGGTTTTTGGGATTAGAATGGAAGTAAAAGCATATGATATGAATTTTTAATAACCCTTCATATCCCATTAAATTTCCATTCATCTACTGAGATTATTTCTAGTATTGATCCCACCTAAAGGCCTCAAGTGACAGGAAATATAGTCCTTTAGGCAAATGAAATTGATATTTGGGGAGTAATACATATGAGGAAGGGTTTGAAACAGCCATGTGTAAAGGTTATTGGATACACAAAAGTCATCCAATATATTTATAAACCCTATAGAATCATCCTTAAATGGAAGTTGCATTTGATAGGCTATAAAGATCATTGAGTTGGTGTTCTTGAACAGGGGTTTCAAGTGTTGAAAAAGAAAGTATAGACCTATAACAAAAAGTGAGACCTATAATACATTATTGGTATGTTTATAATGATGACCATACCCTAACCAAAAATCTCAAACTCTTTCAATACCATTCATTTTCAAGGTGGCAAGAGAATAACTAATATATGCATGCTTTAGTAGACTGTACATGTCTGCGAGTTTGAAATAAGATGTTCTTGATAGGTATTGTATAGTTAATATTTGGAAAATGTCTTAAAACATGTAAAAATATATATTATTTTATATTAATATCATTCCATGTCATAGGAGGTATATAATTCCTTTCAACCAATATATTATAAATGGATTTTAAGTTTGGGAGATGTATCTATAGGTCTGCATGTTTGTAATAAGAGGTGCTTGAAAAGTTATATGCGATTCCTCCTTGGAAAAGGTTTTAAAACATGTAAAGTAATATCTTATTTTCTATCAATATCATTTTATATCATTAAATTTTAGGGGAATAAATCCAATAGTATGTCTGCAATGGTCTCAAGATTGAAACATGCACCTACATGTTTGCATAAAAAATGCGACGAAAAGATGCAAGTTTTGGTTTGAGAATAAGGTTTAAAGATTTAGGTAAGGTATAATGGAATATGAATGATATTTACACATTTATTATATGCTTTGAGATAAGGAGAAACCATCAGTTTGAATCAAGATCACTTGAAATAAGGTATATTAGGCCCATGAGAAACCTAGAGACAATAACGTTACATTTGAGATTAAATCCTAAAGAAACCAATAAGCTATCAGATTATTATTTTTTAATATTATTTTTAAAATATAATTAATGTTCTTAAATAATTCTTTAAAACATTTATGATCATCCTTGCTGGGAAAATGCATATAGCTGCACAATTAATTAATTAAAAATAGCATCTACAGTAAGGCCTATACACAATGATATGAAGATAAAGTGGATGTTTTGTGTTTAATATTATGTTAATAATATTTTAATGTAAATTATTAACCATGAATAATATTTCAAGGGTAATTATACTCTTTTCTATAAAATGAAATAATCAAAAGATGGCCATTAGGGCTAAGACAGCCTAACTACCTACAAACCCTTGGCATAGGCTAATACAGGTTATAAAGATATTTTAAGGGGTATAATCTCATAATAATAATTTTAATACCTAATATAACATTAACCAATCCTATAGGAGTATTTTAAAATCAAAAAACAAGCATGGAAGAAGACCTTTATGTTCAAACAATCCCTTTAAATGCACAGTACATGCCTACAAACCTGATAAGGTAGATTTTATCACGTGAATAATTGGAGGAGAAGATGAATGGAACAAAGTGATAAATATGGATGATTATAATTTCTATGAACTCCAACTCCCTATAATTTTTTGATAAATCAGGTCCTATACTCTATGAACAATCGTTAAGAGTGTAAAGACATAAAAAATGGCTAGTACACCCTAGAAGGAGATTGATGAATGTGAATGGTCTTATAAGTGGTTATAATACACATAAATTACCTTGAAATAATATTTATTACATTTTATAAACTCATGATCACATATTTGACCTAAATTATTAGCACATGTGAGGAAGAATACACAAAGAGTAGGCTTAAAAACTACCTTTTTAGGCCTAATTCCATGGTTTTCATTATTTGAGAGTCTCTTGACCAACTTAAAATGGCATAAAATCATGATAAAAATGCATAATAATATTATATAATCCATTAAAAATTATATCAAGGTGATATGATAGGTTACAAGCAACTAAACCAAACCAAGGTGGAGACCTTCTTTGTTTGCATTGAAAGATTAAATTTATAAACCTTCTCAAGTCATAAATGACATCAAGACACTTAATAGTATCTATAAAATCATATAATTACATATTTAGAATACTCTATAGGTTTAAAACAATCCTTTTTCAATGTATATAATTAGTTTTGAGAGTCTATTCATAGGTAACGCATTAGTTTCATGTTGATAAGATTCTTTAAAGAAACGTGCAGGCTTCTATCAGTTCTTTAAACTTGCCTCAAGTTTAATATAGTCTTGGAGACTTTAAATGGATATATAAAACTTGAAACATTAGTGTACATGTCATGAAACATGGAAAAAACTCTCGATATAGTCCTCAAGTCTACATGAAGCTTTTATTATATGAATGGTTGTAGCCTTCTTCAAACCTCTTATCAAAGTACATTGTGAAGATTCTTTGAAGATAGTTTATGATCTTGAAAAAAGATTTTATAACCTTCCATAATATATAAATGGAGTGAATATATTGGTGCGATAGTATCCAAATAAGGACTAATCTTATATGAGAGATAGGCTTGCCTTCATCACATTCTTTAGATTAAACAAGTTTTGATATGGAATTACAGGTCCTAATGACAAAGAGAATAGCATGATGAGGTTTAAATATTGAATATAATTCTCACCAGGATAGGAGATAAAATCCAAGATCCAAGGATGGCATATAAATATTCCAATAAGGCCAAGTAGGCCATGTGTCAAACTAACAACTTATAACTCCTCCTCCAAGAAAGGGCAGTTTCAAGTGAATAAAGATGAGTCATAGAAGATGAAGAGGCAATTCTATGCCACCTCTCATGAGGTCATCATCAGGCTAAGATAACACATGTTTAATACAAATTATAGGACTATTTATCTACCTTATTTTGGCATTATAACTATTTTTATGATAGATGATAGCTATGATGGATTTTCTCCACGTCCTCCCTCTCTCTTTCTCCTTATTTCTTCTATAAATTTTGTCTTGAATCGAATTTTAAAGGATCCTCCATGTTATTATGGGGAATCCCTACTAAAATTTTCACTTGTCATTTTTTTTAATTGAATTCAAACTAATTTTACCTTATTCATCTCATATTTAGTTTTTTCATGGTGAATTGTTGATGAATGATAGTGTTGATGTCCAATCTCCTTATGTTTATCCTCTTCATTCTTATCTATTTTTTAGTAAGTTATTCTCTTGAAATTCATATGGTATGTCCTAATTAGTTATGAAAATATTAATTATGGAAAACATTCATTAGTGCCTCATTTTAGGCCTCTTGGTTGGTCCTCTTAGTTAATGTATCTGTTGCAACCTCCACATTGAAACACTTATACTAGAGAACTGTTTGAAGTTGTGTGATTGTAGTCAGATTTGTCTAGATTTTTTATAATATTTTAGACCATAAGAGGAGACCCAAAATTTGGTGCATCACCCATTTTATTTTTGTTTGCATCTTTCTCTTTCTCTTTTCATTGCAAGTTGATTAGGTGTAGTGATAGTATAGGTATAGCATCAAGTGAACCAGCCCTCTCTAGCATTTCTCTCTAGTCTTAGGTCACCCATAGCTTTAGAGAATTTCCATTATGTCAATTGAGTGATGAGACCTAAAACACCTCATCAAAGGGTATAACTCAAAGTGACAATACAAGCTATGTTTCCCCATGAACATCAATTTTACATGAAATCAAATTAAATTAACATGACCAACCTAAATATGGCCCAATTATCCCTATTTACCCTATTTACAAATGATTATGGTGTTTTTTTGTCACTTTTTAACCTATAAGGGACCTAATCATAAGTAAAATTGGCATAAAGGAGTTGTTGGGTGTGTGTTGGTTTGTAAACTTTAATTTTGACAAACTTAGGACTCTTACAAATGCTAGAAAGTAATATAGAACATGTCAAAGCCTAAAAAATGACTATATGTTTACCCAAAATGGATTTCAATTGAAAAATTTATGCCCTAAAATCCCTAGGTTCAATAATGAAATCTTGAAAATGACTAAGTACTGACCAGATTGGATTTTGAAAAACTATCTCCCAAATCATAAGTCCTACAACTATGATACCAATTATAGAAGATGCAAAGTGGCCCTAGTTTCTTATATTTACCAAAATAAGTTTAAATTATAAGTTAACCAAATCATACTTTTTGTAGCTATGAAAAAAAATTTAGAAGATATAAAGTAACCCTAATTTATTATATTTACTAAAAGAAATTTAAAGTATAAGGAATATAAATGTAACAATATAAATGTCAACTTATAATTAACATTTATTTTAGTAAACCACCCCCTTCTCCCACCTTCTAATTGATCCCATTTTTTCATTATATATCTTCATACATTCATGTCTTAGTAATACGTATGCATTATAGTGTGTACGTGTTATAACACATATGCGCTTTCTTTTTTAAAATTTCTAAAACATGACTTTTGGCTTCGAAATGGCTTGGATTCCTAATCATAAGGCTTGGACCTGTGAAATGTGTAGTTGAATCTAAGTTTTTAAATACAAAATAATAAAATCCAACTTTCATTGTAAAAAACACTAAGAATTTCAATAAGATAATTCATAAAATTATTACTACGACTCGAACACACTCTTCTCTTTCCAAATATATGTTTTTTTATTTTTTGGACTATTTTAAGGTTTCCATCTATGTTGATTTCTAACTATGGATTTTTTACGCCACTACATGCTTCAAATATATATATGCCTATATATGTTTATGTTTTTTTTTCATTGTTCCAAAAGAAAAATAAATTATATGGTCACAAACTAGGCCTAACTCTATACGCATTCAAAAAATAATAATTTTTTTTTTTTAGGTAGTTATAGAGGTCGTATGAACATCCATCTATTTTTTATCAGTTTCAAGATCTATTTACATTTAAAATTAATAAAAAAAATATTTGTTTAATTTTTTAAAAAATATATAGGTAATAAACTATATGATCCTATCTAAATTTCCACCAAATGGTTTCAAACTATAATAAATGATGCTAAAAACTGATGCATTATATAACTGGCTATGTACTTTATTTTTTCTAAAAAACATAGGAATTCCTCTTCAACTATTAGATGTTTGACCTATTTATAATTAACCATTTTTTTTTAAATTATGTTTTAGAAATTAGACTCGAAATGCTATATTTCATGTTCTTATACCATCTTCAAATTTTGAGTGTAGCTATCTCAAATAATCTATAAAATTTATTATTTCTTAATTATCAAAAAAACATCTCCATGAGTAAGCCCCTTTTTATCCCCCAACTTTCTACACTTACCCAGCATGCGAACCTAGGAAATAAAAGATGATTTTGAAAAGAAATACATTTTCAAAAGGAAGTGCCAATTCATTTCATTATCTATGTTAAATTCCTATTCAAAATGAATCTAACCCTAGTATATAATTTTTAACACTTGCAATAATACTATAGCTAAATAAATGAATGATTTGACTTTTTAAGCAAAACGTCCACACCCTCAAATTGTGCTCAACAAAAATTCAAGAAACCACCAACCTAGAGTCCAAGTTTGATATGATATGAGGAAGATGGATCTGAGAGATGAGATCTACCTAATATGATGTTGAATAATCCAAGAGAGAGAGAGAGTTAGGGACAAGTGGGATATGTGAGAGCCAATCCAAGTTCAAAAATTAGGTGCAATGCCAATTATTAAAGCATATAAGCAAGTATATAAAAAGTAGGATCAATTGGGAAGCACATGAATTAATCAAAATTTAATAATCATTGAATGTGTAAATTTTCAAAGAGAGGCAGTTATGGGGTAGATCCATAATTAAATAGGGTTACAAATGGGTGAGCCAAGCTAAAACTAGTTATTTTTTGTCATTATGTAAAGGACAAGAGTTGAAATGGTTAAGTCTAGAAAAATTATGGCCTGGGTCATGGGTAAGTAGAAACTAGGATGCCTAGGCCACAGATTCAGCTACAAAACTTATTTCTTAGGCAGCAAAAATGCCTAAGGGATCTTGACAGGAGGCCAAATAGGCTTGGTAGGGTACAAGAAGGCCAAAATGGGATTGATATGATGTAGGAAGGATAAACTCTCTCTAGAGGGATGTTTTGGATCAAAATGGTCTCTAATGTGTCAGTAGTAAGCATGAAGAGTATAATTATACTCATAGGGATGAATTTGGTAAAATGATATTACAATATTCTAAATACCCCTACTTCTAATGTTGCTACTTCTACCATTGCATATACCCCTATTATTACACCTTAAATCACTTCTAACCCTTCATCTCTTGGATTAGGAACATCTCTTGGCCTCCCTTAATTATCCATGCCTATGCCTACTCATGCTACCTACACCCCTCCCATTACTACAACCAATGCTTCTCTTGAGAAAACCCTTCTTCTCTTGCAAACTGAGCTTACTAATATTGAGCAAACCATTTCTCATGTTAGCCATTCCTTAGATTATTGTACCTTATTTCATAACCCTTTGGCTCCTCAAATTTCATCCTATCCTCTCCTAGTTGTCTTTGTGGCTCCTAAGCTTCCTCTTTATGAAATCAAAGGTGATCCTGAATAACATTTACATGCCTTCCATGTAGCTTGTCTAGATTATATAGATGTTGACATATTATTAACCAAACTCTTTACATGAAATCTTAAATACTACTCTCTTATATTGTTTTATGATCTTCCTCTCCAATAATTTATAGATTTAAATCCTTTGGAAAATCAGTTTTTGGCATATTTTTCTATCAATATTCGTGGTAAATTATCTTATGCTCAAATTGCAAAGCACAAACAAGGTCCAAATGATATAAATAATGAGTGCATTCTAAGACACAAGACCATGATATCCAAAATGAGAAAACAAATGGTTAATTATGATCTTAAATAAATTTTTAATCAAAGATTGCTTACTCCTCTTCAAGAGTATGTCATGTTTGATAATTTCAAAACCTTTGATGAACCATGCCATATAGTTAAATAACATGAGGTAAAATTGATGGCATTGAATAATCCCAAATATAGATACAATGTTCCTTCTACTTCAACTATCAAGTTTCAAGGCATGTCTAATTACAAGAGTAAACCTAATGAAAAAAAAATGAGGCTAAAGTCATAGTTAATTTTATATCATAACCACCACAAAAGGTTCAACTAAAATCTCTACCAAGGAGGCAATTTTCAAGGTAACTTTATCTCCTCATGTATTACTACAAAGGCTCATTGAATGTCATCTTAATACACTTCCTCCACCATTGGAAGCAAAAATATCTAGAACTTAATCTATAAGCTTTGATGGAAATGCATTTTTTATTATCATAGTTGTGTTGGACATTCCACTAATATATGTATGAAGCTCAAGCACAAAATTCAAGACCTCATTGATGAGAACATTATTCACGTTGGTACACCTAATGAAAATTCTAGGCCATAATTAAATGAGAAAGCAAAGCTAAAAATGTATAAATATCCTTTTCCTAATCATGAAGAATAATATAACAAGCAAAATTTTGAAGTACAGTATGCATATAATGCTCACCCTCTGCCATCTTTATATAGACATCCACTTGATAGCATCATTGGTAAAATTATAATTAAGCTGGAATCATGCCCATTTATTACATTTGATGATTCTAAAATTGTTGATGATGATTTTGATAGGCATGCATTATTCATAAGAGCATATATTAGCATGCAACACATCCATAGTATTATGATAAATAATGGATCAATTGAAAATATGTGCACCATAACACTTTTACATTCTCTTGATTATACAGAGCAAGATATACATCATACTTCTAGAGTTGTGAAAGCATCTTATGGTCATACAAAAGATACTCTTACACATATAAAATTACCTTTACAAGTGGGCCTCTCATAATTCCCACTCATTTTTTAGTGTTACCAAGCACGGGTGTCTTTGATATGTTATTAGGACACCTTGGTTATATAAAATTAGAGTAGTTCCTTCTATAGTTCATAAATGTGTAAAGTATATTCATGATAATCAAGTTGTTAAAATTTAAAGAATTCAATATGAATATCCTATGAAACCAATGGTACTTAATCCTACTCTACAATAATTGTTTGGCATAGTTATTGATAAAATTGGTAATTAATTAGTTTATACAACTATTCAATATCATGATTTACATTCAAAAAGTCATATTCCAGAATTAGATTTTTCACCTACTTATGAGCATGACCATATTTCAGTTTATTCACCTATTTATGAGCATGAAGATATTATAGTCTATCCATCTATTTTTTAGCATAAAACAACATCACAGGTTATTCAAAGGGATCCTACACATGTATAGGTTGTTATTTTATCTCCTCCCATGCATGAGGATAGAGGTTTACATATATATGAGCAATAATTCATAGGGTTACTTTACCGCATATGGTTCTTCTTCAGATTTAAAAATTCTAAACTTGGAATTTCTTCACTTACACAATATATTGCTCCTTCTTATAAAATATTTGGATACACATATGATCATCCTATTTATGAAATCATTGGATGGACACATTCTATCATTCCTTGCCAACCTCCTAGCTAGGCCAATACCCTTGATTAGCTTCCTTTCATAGTACATACTTGTACATAGCTTCTTTACTCTTTACTTTCATTGTTTCTTCTTGTACACCTAATCCATTTTTTATTCTATCCCTTAGATTTATCTCTCATGTTGGGATATTTATTCCCTTGTTTGCTTGATCCCAATTCGAACAACCCAAAACATTTACCTTACTATGCTTTCAATACACATTCTTTATGTCAATTTATTTGCTTATTATTCACACCTACACATACTATAGATCTCACTTATACTTTCATGATCACATCTATCTAATTTTACATAAGTCCACATGGACATACTTTTCATCTATGTTATATTACATGCACATATTGGGGGCATATTACTTGCCTTCCTTCTTTCTAGGGTTTACTTTCACTTTTTCTTGAGGGTTGTTCGAATCTCCCCTCCTTCCATTTTTGAAACCTTATTGTTTGTATTTTTTTTCAAAGCTTATTCAACTATAACTTATGCATATCTTACTTTCCAAATATGGAAAAAATATAAAAACATGCATATATTTTGAAACTTAGAAAAAATCAAAATATTTGTAAAAATATAAAATAAAGACCTATAAGCACATCCTCATGTTGTTGGATTATATCTTTGCATATGTCATCTATTTTTGTGTATAGTACATATCATATTTCATTACCTTTTTGATACTTAATGTTTCTCACAAGGTATTTGAGTGTGAAACATGACATATTTCTACAAAAACAGGAAGTTATCATACACAAATGAAGCTATCCTAATCAAAAAAAATTATATATAGTCAATTTCGACAAAGTCGCATTAGGAAAATAGTAGTGTACTACACACCTGTCCTCCTACTACATTCCTATCCATGTGCATTTTAGATATTTATTCATGCATGTAACATAGTCACCTGAACTTATTCATATATCAATAAAATTTCAATATATGACATTATTTTCTATGGTTTCAATGTTAGGTCATCCTTTTACCTAACAACCTTGCTCATTTGGTGGAATCTCATCATTCTATATGAACTCTTCTATATGTTTTATATATCCATAACCTCCTTTCCATGTTAAGCTATAATGAAAACAAATGTATTTTTTTCATTCATACTTTACATGTGTTATAATAAATATGTTATTTGCTAACATGAACATAACTACATATGATTTAAAATTGTTAGATTCATTTTTTCTATATGCTTTCTTCACTAATTAACATGATTCAACTTGATTGCTTATTGAATGTGGTATTTGGCCTTATGTATATTAAACATACATATTTTTTATTGTAATACATAATTTTTTTTATATGGAATCATCATGACATGTGTGTGTGGTCATCGGCCTTATAGGTTTTTGCAACATTTACATGTTTGACCTTATGTGGGACATTTATGCAAATTCTATAACTTTGTGCAACATATTTCATGTCCTTTGTATGTGGCATTTGGGCCTTATTGCATGACATTGTGTGACTTTGATTACATATTCATTTTTTGCTATTATGGTGCCATTACTCCTATCACATACTACTAAGTTCTATTGCATATATCTATGGTGCCATGATACATATCATGCACATACTACTTACGTGCTTTAAGGCTACAAAAATACTATGTTTACAATACATATTCAACAATTATAAGTTTTTGGCATGGTTCATTCACTACTACATGATGCAATGCAATAAATAAACTTTTGATATGTTTCAATGTTACATCACTAAAATTCCAATACAATTCAAAGTATACAAAATGTTATTACATGATTATATATTTCACAAATGCTCACTTTTTATTTTGAGACAAGTGATTTTCAAGTCATTTCCCTCATCTCAAAATGGGGCATCATAATGGGCTTATCTCTAAACTTTTACAAGTAATACATTTTAGATTTGATAGATTACAATATGCAAAAATTAAAACTTTCAAATTATGGGGGTATTCAACTTATTTATGCACTTCATTCTTGTAGCTATTTGATCATATATACACTAGTGAAAAGATAGTTACAAGATTTCAAATAGTTTTCAAAATATCAAATTGGCACTCTTTAGGGTATAGGGGGCATGATATTAATTCATGACCTAGCTACTTATTTCTCTAAGTTTTTTGATAATTACATTCAGAAGAAAGAAGAAACTAAGGTTAAGAAGGTCTTGGGTTTGACGTTACCCGAATTAAGTGTGCACTGTATCCAAGCGTTGTGGGAGCTCCTCTTTGGCTGTGGAGGAAACACCTACAATAAGAAAGAGACTTAAACAAAGAAAATGTTAGAAGAGGATATGGTGGACTGCCAAGCTACGCGCTCAGTCCCAGAAGTGTGAAGCTCCGTAAAGGATGACAGTCCACTATTTAATGAAAAGAGTGTTGTATAAATAGAAATGATGAAAGACTAAGAAAGAGAAAATTAGATAATGCATACATGTTCTCTGCAGTCATTTTTTCATAGTCGTCGACATCAGTATTCCTGTCGAGGTCAGTTGGGTCAATGATGTCGACGTCAGCTTTATTGTAGATGTCGGTGGGGGCAGTAGGCCTTGGATAGGTTTTAGGGTATTTATGTGGTTGACAGAGGAGTCTGGAAGTTTAAAGGTTTGTGTAGAGTTACGGGAAAGTGAATAAGGTCTAAGGAAGGGCAAAGGTAGAGGATAAGTGTGAAAAGAGGGTAACTATAAGAGGAAGGATTTTCAGCCTATCCACAGAAGAAGTTGGGTTTCTCTCAACAGTTCTTAGAAATATCAAATGGAAACTAATTACCAATGTATTCTAAAATACTGAAATGAGATAAAATACTTAGCTCTATTCAGTGAAGAACCAGAGGTGCCAGAATGCTTAATCTTGTTGTGGTTGATGTTGAGGTCCTTGTACAGTGTTTCAGTCCAATCTCTGGAATGACTTGTGCAAAGTTTTGTAGCCAAGAGGATGATAGTTGAGTTCTGATGTTTGAGGACTCAGAGTGTGCACATCAATTAGCAAGAAGGTGGGGGGGCAGCTCAATGTTAGAGCTCGAGTTATGTAACTGATGTCGGTGGTTCTGCCAGCGTCGGCCAATGGTTGACCGACGTCGGTGGAGGGAGAATAGGTAAAAGGGAGCTCTTGGCCCATTTCTCCATCTGCCAAGTGCCTTTTCTGTTGGAGAACAATCAAAACATGGGCTTATGAGGCACGAGAGTTGGTTAGGAGGTTAGGATGGAGTGAGAATAAGTCATGGGTAGTGAGGATTTAGATGACCTAGTCTCAGGGTGACTCATAGGGTAATAAATGGTCTTAGGGTGAGGTGTCTAGGTGAGACATCTAGGTAAAAGGGGTGAGGTGTCCAAGGTGAAAGGGGTTCAAGTGTGGGTTAGGAGTGCTAACATTTAGAAAGGGACCAAGGGGGGGTTGACATGATATTGGTGTCTACATTTGCCCCTTTTTATCTTGTGGTTTGTCCTAATGAACTGCAAGACAAAAATAGATATAGGTTGCCCCAAGTATGGGATGAGGTATTCCCCCTCAAAGTGGGAATCGAGAGAAGGGAATCTAAAATTGGGTGCCGATTTGATAGGCAGTGGATGGGTAAGGTGAGGTTGGAGTGTGAATGTTGCAATAGTTGAGATTGCACATATACCACTTCATTTGATAAGTAGGTCAAATTGTCACAGGCAAGGTCGAGGAGCACTAAAATCAAAGTAACCAGTCCCCAGCTTATTAGTGGTAGTTGATTGGGTTAAACGATCAAAGCTATAGCTCTAATGGTCGAGGAAGACTAAAATCAAACTAACCAGTCCCTAGTTTATTAGTGGTAGCTGATTGGGTTAGATCGATCAAAGTTGTAGCTCTAATGATCATCATGTTCCAGGTATCTAGGCTAGGAAGTACTCCTAGAAAACATGAAAATGTCACAAATATTGGGGATCAACTTGGTCGTAATCTGATAATATGTGTGAGAGTCGTGGACAATTTGCTAACTATTCGTGAGGTAGCATATGCAAGCAAAACAACCAAAGCAAAGTTGTCTTGAAAGTGGTCATGGTCTGAGGAGATAGTCACAATCTCTGAGGTCATTTTTCGAGTTGGGCTGAGATATGAGTGATCTCAAGTATTGTTTGTTGTGGTTAGGGAGATGTATGTGATCTCCAATGTGCCCCATGAGAAGTCTAAGGTGACTTCTATAGTGGTAGGGTTGGTTGTTTGGGCATGATTTTGGGTAGTTTTAAAGAAGACCTATGTTTTGATGTTGTCGACGTCGATTAGGAAACCGATGTTGGTATTATAGAAAAATATTTAACTGCCGATGTCGATAGGATCGGCCGATGTCAGTGTCCTAGGGCACAATTTTGCCGATATCAGTAGCCTGCCAAACCTGACAAAAGTAGATTGGCAGCCCACCAAAAGTCATTTATAACTTTTAAAGTGTTGAAAAAGAGAGCTCTGAGGTGTTGAGTGATAGAGACCTCCATTTTTTCCATGTCAGCGGTGTTAGGTGTCGTTGTGTGAGTGGTGAGGAGTATTGGTGAGTTTGGAGTGTTGTGAGAGTTTGGGAGCATTGCGGGCCACCAGCGATGGGATTGAGGATATGGGGTTGATGGAGATGGCAGATGTCAGAGGAGGCCCTATAGAAGGACCACCACCATTGGCACCCATTATACCACCTCGACGGTGACGACGAGATGAGGTAGGGTTTGTTTTGTGAATTTTTGAGTGTGTTTGAATTTGATTTTATTTTTGTTATTTTTTGAGTTTTTTAGCGATAGATCAAGGGGGGAGGTCTATTAGAAGGGTGGGTAGGTTAGGTAGGTTGTTTTAGGTAGTTTTAGGAATAGTTTGGGGTGAAATGGGGGTAAAATGGGGAAGCCCTAATTTTTTAGGGCTCACCCCGTTCGGCCCTAGGGCCGAACCAATCGCCGACGCCGGTGGTTCTATAGACATCAGCCGACAAGGTGACTGACATTGATAAGTTAGGTGCTGACGTCAGTTAGGTTAGAGCCATCATCAGCACACTAATTGATGTCAATTGCTTATTAAAGGTTAAAAGGCATGAAAGTGATAATCTGGTGGGGCCGAAGTCATGTCGATGCACTCCTGGGTATAGTAGTTTTAGGGTAGGCAATGAGCCTAGGATTTTTAAGGTAGTTGGTCTATTAGGTAGATGAATGGGTGAATGGCCAAGCTAACCTCAGAACACCCCATGTCAACTGAGTGCTACCTACATAGCCCTTGTTTTAAGGGCCTCAGGCCAATGTAGTTCTCCTAAAAGGGAAGAAGAGTCAAAGAGGTTGTTAGTTATTTGCATAATGTTGGCTAACATTGTTGCGTGTGTGTTGGTTGGATGCAGGCTAGGCAGACATTGACTCTTTGAGATCATCTCCCAACATTGTTGATGCAGATGCATTGAGATATCACAGGAGAGGAGTGGGCACACATGGCTGTTATAGGGCTCGACAGGTTACAGTGATATTGCTGAGTGGCCAGGAATGTTAGCTTGATGGTGGAATTGATCGAGCGGTGGGATCATACCATCAACACCTTTCACCTACTGACTAGAGAGTTGATAATTACAATTGAGGATGTGTATCAGATTTTGCAGTTGTCAATACATGGGGTAGATGTATATGCATGCTCGAGAGAGGAGCATGACATTCATATGGTGACATTATTTGGGGAGCACGCTGCTGAGGTGACTTACCATTCAACGAGTTTCACTTATGAGCTAATTTATGCTATAGATGAGGATGAGCATCGACTTGCCATCTTGATGATGATCAGCATCATGGTTTACACCCTTCCTGATGTAGAGGGAGGGAGATTCCTGATTGCGATGACTGGAGTTTTGGTAGACATGGTAGAGGAGCAGAGAGTGTTTTCATGGGCTCCAGTATTTTTAGCTCAGCTATATAGAGAGTTGTGGGGATTAGTCAACAGAGGCATTACAGCTTGTGTGTGGGCCACCTCTTGCATTGTTGGGCGTATGAGCACATAGTGGTTATACGACCTCTTGGCCTCCTAGTAGCGATCCAGGCTAGCTTCAGAGTTGGTTTTAGGTGATGGTGAGAGGTCATGGCACAGACACATGTGGATGGCATTGTTCAGGATATTGATTATTATAAGGGGGTAATAGATGCCTTGATCCCAGTAGATATTCTTTGGAGGCCATACCTATTATATCTAGCATTTAGAGATCAGGCAGAGTGACTGGTGGGTGTCCAGAGCTTGAGATGGGTGAGGGGCAGGCGAGCCAGCGAGCTCGAGAGAGTTCCTACTGAGAGAGTACGGTGATAGTATGGGCTTGTATAGGATGTACCACCTAGTTTCCCATAGTAGAGATGGGATGATATTGAGACACCCCTCCCACTACTAGAGGAGACAGAGTGGCCAAATTTCGAGGAGATACCTGCAGGTCTAGGTATGGTAAATCTGGGGTGTATGGTGGCCTACTCGACTTGGTGGGTAGGTCACTATGCAGGTATTCAGAGGGGACCACCTCCTGATCTGTAGATGGTCAGTAAAGAGAGGGATGATGCCATCTAGGAGAGAGATGTAGCACGAGCATAGGTGGCAGTGCTTCAGGGACAGGTGGCAGTGTTTTAGGGACAGGTGACAGTTTTGACGACATAGGTGGCTGCCCTGACAAGATAAGTTACTACATTACAGGGGTAGTTGGCTGCAGCCTAGGCATAGGTATTGGCAAGACAGGGTTTTATTCAGCCGCCACCACAGTAGCCAGTGCAGGAGCTAGTTCAGCCACCACCATAGCATCCACCTCAGTCGTAACCACAGAGTTCACTATAGGGCATGGCATCTAGATCGATGGGTCCACCATCAATTGTACCTATATCTAGGTACAATACTATGTTGGATGAGATCATGTATTATGAGGGTGCCATCAGGAGATTTTTGTAGATCCAGCGATATTTTGAGATGTGAGCTTAGCAGAGATATGTCTCCCGTGCCACTGCCTCCAGTTCTCGGAGATGATGATGGTCAGAGGGTGGAGATGATTTGGCGTCTTCGCGACCACCACCACCACCACAGCCTTAAGGTGTTTGTAGTTGAGTTTTATATTTATGCCGTCTTGCGTGCCGTTGACATGTAATGTATATACATTTTGAGAGAGACATGTATATATTGTACTATTTCAGATATTTTTGATGTATACCTTCATTTGATAGTAATATATAGATGAGTTGTTTGAGAGATTAACATGTTATAGATGTGACTTTGTGTTAGTTGTTTTGGTTATGTTAGTGTTTTTAGCATTTTCCATATGTGTGATGGTACATACTTGACATGATGAGTGTATGATGATGTAAGAGCCTTTTCCATATTGTGTGATGGTGTATGTTGTAACATAGGTTATGTGGTTTTTCATCCTTAGCATTTTTCCATATTGGTGATGGTGTATGCTAAAAATGAAATGAGTTTATTTATGCTTCAACAGTTTTCCATATTGGTGGTGGTATATGCTTGACATAAATTGTGTTTGGTTAATAGTTTCCATGTGTATTGTTTTCCATAAAAACTAATGTGAATGGGCTATTGGTATTTATATTAAATAAATCATGATGTTATGTCCATGGTTAGGAAAGGTTTTGGTTGTATTGAGCATGTGACAAAGGTGTGTAAGAAGTGAAAGGCGCGTTGCTCTTTCATTGACAAGGACCATAATGATAGCATAGATAGGGTTTTTGTAAACAAAAGCCCCGTTCATGCTTTACGTCGTTGACCATTGGTTTGTGTTAGAGAAGTAACCTAATCACTTGACGTTAAGTGAGCTCAAAGTCCCTTGAGAATGTTGGGGTAATAGGTGTGATTATGTGATATGTGAGGATAGCGTAACCCTTTTTTAGCAGGGATAACTTTTCCCCTTTTTTAGGTGACCCTGAGAATGACCATAGGCAAGTCCATGACTTAATAGTTTGTAAGTCTTTTTTTTTGGGTAGACTGATCAATGTGGGAAGTCTACTTGGGGATGTTGTTTTGTTTTGTAGTCATGTGAAGCTGATCGATGAGATAATATTCTGAGAGGGTGATGTTTTTCTAGAAAAATTTGGGCATAGCCATCCTTTGAGGGAGTGGTCTATATTTTGCTTTGTATGTTTTGGATGTCTTTGCATAGCTGTCTTTTAAGGGAGTAGTCTTTTAATTACAGCAATTCTGCAGCTGTCCTTTAAGGGAGTAGTCTACATTTAGAGTTTATGACCTTGTTAGGCATCTCAGTTTTATGTTGAATTTTTAGTCATGGACTAGACTATAGAGGTTTAGGGGTTTCCCTGTTATTAGGACAAAGCATTTACTATTTAAAAAAAAAAGGTTAGCTAATTGTTATAGGGGAAAAGGGTTGATAGGAATAGGAATGAGGATGACGGGGGTTGCTCAAGGGATGAGCTCAAGTTAAACATCAAGTGAATGATTACTTGATTAATAATAGATTGGTCACAGATGTAAGGCATTAAGGGGCTCAAGTTCTGGTTGGCCTTCAAGAGAAGACAGACGATAAGTCCCTGATCCATACTTATGCGTTATTATATAAGGTTCGATCCAATTAGGAACAAACTTACCTCATTTGTTTCTTTCCATATTGGTCACGTGTTGGTTTTCTTTAAGGATGAGATCTCCGATTTTGAAATCTCGCTCTTTCAGATTTTTGTTCTAGGCACACTTGATGCGATGTTGGACATGAAGTAGGTTAGCATGTTGTTGGCATTTGATACAACACTAAACATAGTCATTACAGTCTTGGTTAAGAGTGGGCCAATAATAGCTCAGGCAGAGGATGTGCTTTGTAACTAAGTTACCATTGAAATGCCCTCCACAAATCCCATCATGGACTTGTTTGATGGCATGAGATGTCTCAGTGGTGGTTAGGCATCGGAGAAGGAGGCCGTTGAGACCTCGTTTGTAGAGAAGACCCCCTAACATGGTGTATCAATCAGTACTTTTGATAAAATCCCATCGTCCATTGCTAGAGAGGTTAGGAGGAATGATAAAATAAGTTAAGTAGTCAACAAGTCATTTATACCAAACGTCATGTGGACTAGAGAGGTTAGGAGGAATTTCCCCTGGAGATGTTGGTTGAGATGTGCCCAAGATAGAAATCTTGGGTTTTGGTGGTTGAGAGGGCTTGGCAAATGGATATGTCGAAGGGGTAGAAACCTGCTCATTTCCTTTATCCTTTGGGGTTTGGGACCTGGTGGCCACATTAACAGTGTTGGTTTCAAATAAAGGGGGAGAAGGTGGTAGAGGGACCATAATCTCATGTTGGGATCTAGGTTCAAGTGAGGAGGTTTGGGAGGCATGGGATAGTGTCGATAGTTTGTCAAAAAGGTGGTCAGGAGAATCCTCAATGAGAAGGGTGTCCTTTTCAAAGTGTTGGCAAATGATAACCTTAAGGGCATAGCAATTCTCAGTATCATGTCCAGGTGTGCGATGATACCAGTAGATTTGAGTGTCATCGAACCAAGATGGTTTTGATCCAAGAGGTTGGTATGGCTTAATGGGTGGGAGAACGATGCTAGACGACTGCAATAATTGACATAATAGTGAAGCATAGGAACCCACTAATGGGTTTGTGCTTGTTGTTGCAGTGGGGGTTGACAACTTCTGTTTAGGAGTTGTAGGGGGAGTTTTTTGCACCACTTTTTTAGTTGGTGGTGTGGCCACATGCGTAGATGGAACTTTCTTGGTGAGAGGTGTCAAATTTCGTGGAGGAAATATATGTTTGATGGGTAGAGGGATTAATGGAGGCAGTTTATTTTTGTGAGGTGTTGGAGTAGGGAGCGCTCCTATTAAAGTAGATGGATGTGGACCCAAGATAGAGGGTAATGGTGAAGGTGGGGGAGGAGTTCTCTGACGTCATTTAGCACCCCTCTTTAGTATGGTGTGAGGACCACTACTGTGTGGGGTGAGGTTCAAGTCTACCTTCACTTGTGGGTGAGTGAGGTTTGATACAGGGTGAACATTAAGAGATTTAATCTGTTTCAGCATGGTGAACGCCTGTGAGGGTTTGGATTCAGATGTGGAAGGTTAGGCTTTTGATGATTTAGAAGTGGAAGCTTGATCCTTGTCAGAGACTTTAGGGTGAATGATCATGGATGGATTGGTAGTATAAGGTGAAGTGTGATGTGTAGGATAAGGAGTCTTAAGTCGCTCCCATAGCGCCTCATGTTCTAGGTTCTTAAAATGGAGGAATCCTAAATTTTCTGCCAAATGAGAGAAGGATTTAGATGACATTACGTGAGGTCTTATATTTGGTATTTTTGAGGATTTGGGTGGTTGCGAGAGTGGAAACATGTTGGACATAGCGATCTCGGGCCAAAGGCTAGAGAGAATCAATACCAGATCTTCCTCAGTCAAAGTGGGTGAGGCTGCAAGTTCTTCTCTTGGTGGAGAAGGGATTGGATATTTTGGCTCTTTGCGAGGATAGAGTGTAGGGATGATCATGCCTTCCATGTGTGGTCTAGGAGTGGGAAAAGTATGATCCCCCAATGGTAATAAGAAAGATGAGGGCGGGGCCACCAGTGTTGGTATCGTCAAAGCATCCTCTAATATGGGAGAGGTCAAAGTAGACTCTCCTACATGTGAAAGAGGGGTGGATGGAGGACTAATAGGAGAGGAAGGATCCTCTAAAGGGTGAAGTAGAGGGATGATGGCCCCTTCTACATGAAGGTGTGGGGTATGAATGGTAACTTCTTCCAATGGTAGAAGAAGAGGGAAGGTGGGGGAAAGAGGAATAGGTAATACAAGATCCTCACGAGGTAGAAGAATGGGTAGAGGAGGTGTTTGATGTTGTGGGGGTGATAAAGGTGAAATGGGTTGACTAACCTCTTCAAATTGTGGGAGAGGTTGGTTAGGAATGAAAGAAGAAACCATGTCAACCATGTGTATGTTGCACTCTTGGGGGTCATCGGCCATGGTCTAAACATTGTTCTGACTTGGGGGATGGTTAGGAAATAGTTGCCTAAAGACATCCATGTTTTGGTTAGCTGGCACATTAGAGTTATCCAAAACAAGGTCCCCTTTGTCTAACATGTCTTAAACAACGTTTTTGAAGGTTTTGAAATTGTCCGTGTCATGACCCTTGACACGATGATAGTTACAAAAGTCATTTTCCCTATACCATGCAGGGATGGCTCATGAGGGATCAAATTGGGGTGGTGGTCAGATTTGAGGGAGGTTGAGGACTCCCTACTTTACTAGTTTATCCAATACGGAAGCGTATGATTCTCCTATTGGAGTGTATTGACGTTGTACATACTGTTGTTGGAATTGTCTTGTGATGTTTTGTGAAGTGGAGGGCTCAGATTGGTTGGTTGTGGTAGAAGATAATGACCTAAGGACCACAGTATTTGCTGATCCCTTAGACTTGGAGTGGGAAGAAGAAGGTTTGGAAGAAGAAGGGTCATTGGATTTTGTGTTGGTATTTTTTCTATGAAATTTGACCCTGTCTTCTTCGATTGTGTAGAGTTCAAGATTTTGGGCCATATTAAAAGCTTCATCAAATGTGCAAAAAGTTTGAATTCACAAATTGGATGAGATGTGCTTGGCACATGCTCTTGAAAAGAGCTCAATGAGCTCAGATTGAGGTAGTGAGAAGGAGAGTTGGTTGATCAAAACTCTCCAACGAGCGATGAAGTCAGCTATTGACTCATCCTCAAATTGTCTAACAGAATAAAGGTCTGTGATGGAGACCTTCTTAGTAATATTAATTGAGAAGTGGTCAAGGAATAGCTTAGCGAGTTGCGTGAAGGTGAAGAGAGAATGACTGGTAATGGAGCTATACCAATCAAGGGCGGTGCCAGATAGTGACATGGGGAATGTGCGAAGTAATAACACATCATCATGCACTATGAGGTAGCAAGTGTGTCTAAATGCTCACAGATATTGTTGTGGGTCCTCTTTACTCTGAAAGCGAGTAAATTTTGGGAGTTCCCACTGGCTAGGGTATGGTCAAATGGGAACTGAAAGGTGAATGGGTTCGTTGCAAATTTGTTCGTATGAAAGAACACTCCTTGAACCTAAAATAGATGTCTCAAGGTTAGACATCTTATCCATCAGCATCTTAATTAGATCGGTGGCTTGAGGGGCACACCCTAAGTTATAGGGTACCTGGAAGGCTTTGGGAGGGGTGTATGACATACTTGGTTGCATTTGTGTAGATGCAACATACTGATAGTTCATCATAGGGTCTAAGGTTGAAGCCAAGGGGGCTTGTGTCATGAAGTTGGAGGGCATAACTTGACTAGATGCTGCCAAAGGTGGTTGAATGGCGGTGACACTAGTTAAAGGATAGGTAGTCACTCTCATGTTTATAGGCACAAGAGTGGATGGGATAGAGACAATCAAGTTCTAGAAAGGTGTCGAACTTGGTTAAATTGTTTGTGGTTAAAGGGGTACGAAAACCCTAATGGAGGTAGGGCCAGAAAGGATAGAAGGGGAGGCCAAATCTTGAACATTGGCCATGGTTGGGTTACTAGTTGAGGAAATGGCTTGAGTGACCATAGGTTGGGTAGTGGAGTCTATTGATATCATTGCCGCTTCAACCAAAGAAGTTGGCATCCCATAAATAGGGTTACCCGAAGGATCTCACGTTTAGCTTCTAGCGAGATAATGTTGGAGAGCCTTGATGTTGTGGTCAATGAATCTCTCAAAAGCTTGATCCCCTTCGAGAACAATAGGAGGTTGATCGGTGGGGGTAGGTTGGATAGGAGTACGCTCGGTGTCTAAAGTATACTCCATTAGATGACTTGGCACGAAGGGTGAAGGTGGAAGTGGTTGTCAACTTGCATGGTCAACAAGAGATTTGGCTTGACTGCATGTCAAAACCATTCAAGGTGAAATGGATTCAAGTTTTAAAAATTGTGTGTTTCAGTTTTAGAAAACTAGAATTTGTGTTTAGCAGCAAGAAAGTTGGGTTTTAAGCTTTCTATTTGGAAAGAAAATTTATTGACAGTGACCGATGTCAGTTAGATAACTGATGTCGATTATGAAATGTTGTCGATGTCAGTGAGAAAACCGATGTCCGTGAAGGTTGGTTGCCGACGTCGATGGAAAAATCGATGTTAGTTTTTGTGTAATTCTAGAAACACAAAAAATTGATAGTTTTTGGAAGGAGATATTCTGAGTTGTTTTTGGATTTCAGAATGATGCAACCTTACCAGCTCAAATAATCAGATAAAAATTAAAAAAATAGATGATTAAGCAAGCAACCTCTAAAACGTTAGATTCCTAGGAATAAATTTTAGAGTCGTGGTGGCTTATGCCTTAATAGAATATGTTGGGAATTGGGGTTTTAGAATAGGTCCTAAAGAGGAAGTATATGACTGGTTTCAAGTTGTGTTTTGGTGCTCAAATATCTGTGTTAGGTTTAGTACGTGGCCTGGTGTTGGGGCTTGCTCCCTTCACTTCACGAACCCAGAGCCGAGCTGGGCCACTTAGCCAATATATAGTTTGCCTATAGTTTATACTCTACTAGAGAACAGAGTGGGACCTCCTCTTGGTGGTGAAATCCAAGTAGGATCGCCAGCTGGGGTAAGGTATCTGCTAGGTGATGAAATCCTAGACAGGCCTTGTCTCAAGTAAGTTTAAGTGTTTGATTTCATGTGATTGTGGTTTGGTTGTGTAACATTTGTGCACTACGATTTATTCATAATGATTTAATTACTAAGTGGGCTAAGTATGCATTCAAGCAAGAATGAAATGGAATAGTTTTTAACCCAAATCAAAATATGTTGTTCAAATGCAAACAATATGGAGAAGAGGTTAAGAGTATGAATTTTTCACTACTCTAAGATGCAGGCAAGAAGTGACAAGAAGAAAAAGAAAGATGTTCTTTTTAACTTTCTGTGAATGGTTTCTTTTCGAAATAAAGAGATAGAAGAAGGATACAAGAAGAGAATATTTTCCTAATGCAACTATATGAAATTTTATTTTTCTAAAAGAATGAACCCAAGGAAAACTCTAGGGTCCCACCGGGTGTGCCAGAATATTTCTCTAATTTTTTCGCTAATTACATTCAGAAGAAAGAAGAAACTAAGGTTAAGAAGGTCTTGGGTTTGACGTTACCCGAATTAAGTGCACATTGTATCCTAGCATTGTGGGAGCTCCTCTTTGGCTATGGAGGAAACACCTACAATAAGAAAGAGACTTAAATAAAGAAAATGTTAGAGGAGGATATGGTGGACTGCCAAGCTACGTGCTCGGTCCCAGAAGCATGAAGCTCCGTAAGGGATGACAGTCCACTATTTAATGAAAAGAGTGTTGTATAAAAATAAATGATGAAATAATAAGAAAGAGAAAAATAGATAACACGTACCAGTTCTCTGTAGTCAGTCTATAACAGTCATCGACGTCAGTATTCCTGCCAAGGTCTATTGGGTCAATGATGTCGACGTCAGCTTTGTTGCCAATGTCAGTAGGGGCAGTAGGCCTTGGACGGGTTTTAGGGTATTTCTGTGGTTGACAGAGGAGTCTGGAAGTTTAAAGGTTTGTGCAGGGTTGTGAAAAAGTGAATAAGGTCTAAGAAAGGGCAAAGGTAGAGGATAAGTGTGAAAAGAGGGTAAGAATAAGAGGAAGGCTTTTCAGCCTCTCCACAGAAGAAGTCGGATTTATCTCAATAGTTCTTAGAAATATCAAATGGAAACTAATTACCAATGTATTCTAAAATATTGAAATGAGATAGAATACTTATCTCTATTCGGTGAAGAACCAGAGGTGTCAGAATGCTTATTCCTATTGTGGCTGATGTTGAGGTCCTCGTACAGTGTTTCAATCCAATCTCTGGAATGACTTGTGCAGAGTTTCGTATCTAGGAGGATGATAGTTGAGTTCTGATGCTTGAGGACTCAAAGTGTGCACATCAATCAGCAAGAAGGTGGGGGGGTAGCTCAATGTTAGAGCTTAGGTTATGTAACTGACGTCAGCGGTTCCACCAGCATCGGCCAATGGTTGACCGACATCAGTGGAGGGAAAATAGGTAAAAGGGAGCCCTTGGCCCATTTCTCCATCTGCCAAGTGCCTTTTCCATTGGATAATGGTCAAAACACGAGCTTATGAGGCACGAGAGTTTAGGAGGTTAGGATGGAGTGAGAATAAGTCATGGGTAGTTAGGATTTAGATGACCTAGTCTCAGGGTGACTCATAGGGTAAGAAATGGTCTTAGGGCGAGGTGTCTAGGTGAGGTGTCTAGGTAAAAGGGGTGAGGTGTCCAAGGTGAAAGGGGTTCAAGTGTGGGTTAGGAGTGCTAACATTTAGAAAGGGACCAAGGGGGTGGGGGGTTGACACGATATTGGTTTCTACACTACTACTTTGAAAATTTTAGATTTCTCTTTTTCAAAATTTAAAGAAGTTATAATTCAAATCTAAATTCATTTTTAGCAATGTGATTCATCCAAGTGGACCACATTTAATATTAATGATGCTCCATGTCTTGGTTAAACTTTATCAAGCCGTGTATTTTTTCCCACCTCTCCTTTTTTAATTCAGTAAGTGAGTTGCATGAGAGCTTAGTGACGCTTACTATTTTGGTTACACTTTATAAAATCACTATGTTGGTTCCCATCTCTTCAATAATTATAGAGTCCTCTATGAAGGTTAGAGTATAAAATATTTCCAACTCAAGAATATTCACTTATTCTTCAAATTGAACTTGTTTAATCTCAATTCACTGAATGTTCAGCACTTTTCCACATGCCTCAACAAGGGGGCATGCACAACTCCATGACAAATATAAAGTATGTATAAACAATTTGGTATTGCATTCCTTTATTCTATTAATTTTATGCATCACTGTAATTAAAGTGGGGGGGATGTATACACTAGAATTTAATCAATAAATACTTGACAATGCTTGTTCTTGACATCTTTACCTTGCTTGGCCAATTCATCATTCTGATAACTAAAAATCTTTAAGAAAGCCTTCAAAGTCTTTAAATTACTAACAATATCTTCCAAACTTCCCTATTTCATTCATATTCATCCATATTCAGTAGATATTATACTGTCACTTTCATTTCATAGGTTTGTGTCCTTGTAGGACAAGTTTGTGCTAGGCAAATAGGGGCACACTATGCACCTATCCAGTAGTGTGGAATTGTATCCCATACTCTAATGGCTATCTTTTTAAAATGACACACTTCCTAGTGGCATTCATGTGCATATAAATAGGTTGGTTTTTAGAAACATTCAAAATATCTCTCTATAAAAGCACATCAAGGATCACACTTGAAAACACCTATCATTTTCTTATAAGGAACTTATCTTTTTTATTTCAAAAGAATTTATTTTCTAAGTAAAGATCTCTATTACAATTTTGTTATAATTTTATAGTCTTTGACCGAGTTTAACATTGTTTATTATAGGTTGAGGGCATCCCTTATCAAGCATTACAATAAAATTTTCTAGTTGCATTGGCATGATCTTCCCTAAATGGATAACTACATTGACTTCAGGCCTTTTAGGCTATGTAAATAGCACTCAATCAACAAGGGTTTTCTTTATGATAGCTCAGCCATTTTCACTTCCACTATTTGTCCCCCTTTTGCATATGATCTCCTTTTGTGTGTTTGTGCAATATTAGGGTTCTGAATTTACAAGTCTTTTGTGTATCAATTAAATCTCTATACAAAAATAAATCAAATATAAATGTATATGAACAAACCCAAATTTTCAAATTTAGTGCATAGTTTGACAAGACAAAGTCACAGTAATAGTCAATAATGCACTGCACTTCTATCTACCTCCTATGGACTTGTCCCAATAGACAATGAGTCACTATTTTTTTATTCATCTATGTTTTTAGGTTCTTTTAGATTGTCATATTTTACAAAAATTCAATACAATCTAAAATAAATTATTTACAAGGAGAATTTTCTAACCCTGACCCTAGTTTCTATTTAAGAAAATTTACAAAATTTGTAAATTCTTTAAATCTCTATATTTTACTATATTCTAATTTACAGGTCATCTTATAACATATTTCAATAATCTACATTTCTATTTTAGAGTTGATTTTAATTCATAATTAATTCTAGTGTAAACAATCTTATACTCTTCTATGTTGAAAACTATGTATCAACCATAATCAGTCTTGTTATTGGGATGAGTTTTGTATCAAACCACAATCAACCCTATTACATGTAAGAACTTATTTTTCTTATTCATCATTAATTTAAATAATTTTAAATCTTTGTAAGCAATATGGGTTATAATGGTTACAACTTATTTGTGGTTATTGTTTAAGCCTTAGTATGTATGTTTTTGTAGAATCTAACAACATCATATATAATTACTTGGGCACTAGTATACTCTTCCACAGAGCATATGGTACTGTAGGATAAATAAGAAGTAAACTATTTCATAGCCAAGGTATAACTTCAAAAATGTTGATTAACATCCTAAAACATTAATAGTGAAATAAATCTATTTAAATCTTAGAACATTAACACAAGTTTAATGCAACCTAATATTGATTAACATGGCCCTTAGAGAATAAGGATTTTAGTATATCCTATATTATCTATATTTCAACTTGTATTTGTTAGGAATACATATGATCTTCTTATGAATACCTTGACTAGAAGAAGCTTTATTCTTGCAAGTCTAGGACATCCATGTAGAAAAAAATAAAATTCTTAAACAATGGTTCATGATGGGCATGGCACCTTTTAGAGCTATAAAAGTAAGTGATATAAACTTTGGATACCATTTCTCAATTACCATGTATCAATCCCTATTGATTTTTTAAACTCAAAGTGTGGAATTACTCTGCATACACATTTTCTAGATACCTTGAGACACACAAAAAATTTCTTGCCTCTCTAAAAGACCTAGTAAATTATATTTATTTCTCTTCAACCTTCATTAAATTTAAAATTTTAACAATTTTTTAACTCAATGACACCATGTCAGTGTTTATAATTATGACTATAAACTTTTTCCTTCTTCTAATGATATATGTTTTGTAGGTATTAAATCTTTCAATGGTATAGTGATCACCATATGATTTGCATTGCTCTCATCAAACATTGAGTTCAAAAAAACCAAAGATTGTTTATAGTAGACTAAATCAATGATAAAGGACAACCTTATAGGTTATTATTTCCCAATTGTCAGATTTTACCTTCGTCATATCAATTAAATTAATAAATATTCATTAATTACATTATGCATAAGAAATAGGTAGTAAAATTTTTCCTGCTCTCTGAAAAATAGAGTAAACCAATCCTAAAAAAATAAAATGTTCTATAATTATGGTAGATCAGCATTGTCTTTTGATTTTACCTTGTAGGATTATCTCTTGCACAATAATCAAACATGATAGTCAAAAGTGTTGATGATCCCCTTTGTAATTGTCATACCACTCCCTAAGGTGGATTCTTAAAAATGTCTCCTTTATATGCCAATGGATTTTCCAGATATGCTCCATTAATTAAATTGGTTTCTATTATAAATTACACTTTTTTCTTCTAGTACATGGATATATAGCCTACCATATATTCATTGGACTGAAATGTGAGGCATGCTTTAAATGATGACATGTTTTTTCAATTTTTTATTGCATAATTATGCTAGAATAAGGAATTTTTTACATCCTAAACCTCCAAACATTAATGATTATATTTATGAGGTAATGTTTATTTGATTTTGTTCCTAGCAGAGTACCCATCATATTCCATAATGCTTGTTAGAATTGTCCAAATAACTATTATTCTTATCCAATATTATGAATGACTAAAATCTAATACAAATCATTTTACTTTTATGAGGCAAACTAGTCCCTGCAAACCCATGGTAGTATGATTACACAATTAAGGTTTTGATATAACTAAATTTATGAAAAAGAGAGCTTGATAGTCTTTTCCTTTTTATATTTTCATGAGTCTTTCAAGGAATTCCTATGGTCTTAGTTGATACTGGCAGTAGCGAATAACTACTGAGCTTTTTGTTAGCTAGTTTTGAAATGATACATATATACATGTGCTCTTACAAG
Organism: Torreya grandis; assembly: GCA_037957365.1. Lineage (NCBI taxonomy): Eukaryota > Viridiplantae > Streptophyta > Pinopsida > Cupressales > Taxaceae > Torreya > Torreya grandis. The sequence goes on along the minus strand of JARHVA010000957.1, from coordinate 1,643,234 downwards.
TTACACGCCACTCTCTTGATAACTCCAGAGTAGCCTAATTTTTTAAATTAGTGGACTTCTTCGATAAAATATTTTATGCACATTATCTAAGGGGATTCATATTACTTGAAATTGTTATTTATGGAGAGTATTTGAGATAAGAACATGTATAATATATTTCTACATCATCATGGTCGAAGTGTCAAGAATTTGATTTCTTTCTCAATTTGAAACATAGTCTACCAATATATTAGAGGGTCTATTTATCTTTAGAAATTTCAATCCACAAGTTGGAAACTAAATACTTAATTGATTAAAATCTTACATTGCATTGATTGATTGGGTAGAACACTTATCCACCGTGATGTATATTATTTATAAACCCTAAAATCATAAGTAATTATATCTCTCATCTTAAATTTATCAAAAGATATATTTTTAATACAAAATGACTCCTTGGAAAAATTAGATCAAATTTAGGGTCGGGAAGAGAAATATAGGTCATAGTGGTGATGGAGGCTTGTTTAGAGAATATCAAGGGGTGATTATTATTTTCTTCTTTAAAAAATTAAATGAAATCCCTAATAAACTTATGGAGGAAAAGGTTCTTGCTATAAGATTCAAAATTATGATTAATCAAACTAGGATGACCTTGACATCAAAGGACTCCAAATTGGTAATAGAAACACTTAAGAATGATTAAATTAATTTAGGATAACTAGATACAATCATTAAATATATTATTTTCCTTGTGAATATTTTTTATCATTCTTCCCTCATATGTGTCAAAAAAACTAATAACCAAGGTGGTTGATCACCTTGCAATCAAAGGCACAAAAATTGTTTTGTTTCATTATTCTAGTGTTATGTTGTTGTTATAAACCTTGTCAATGGGATTGGCTAAACATAAATATTTTTGCACTAGTAAGTTCAAATATTTTTGGTTAGATTATGGAATATACTCTCTATATTGACATAATTTTTGAAACTAAAAGAGATTTGTTATTTAGATATTAAGTTTGAATTGGTTCTAAGTTAGGTGCAGATCTAATACTTTCATCATCCACTGTGGGATGAGAGAGATATTTTATAAAATGATTTCTCCATTTCATATGAATAATTTATAGTGAAATATGACCCTCCAATTGTTTTTCAAGTTCCTTGGGTTTTGATAATGTTTCCTCATAATAAGAATACCATGCAGACAACCCAACTGAGTGATCCAACCATCTCTTTAAATTTCATTTTGATATTGATGAGACAACATCATTTTGATTACTTTCCCAATTTTATGCTTGTAACTATGCACGTGTTAAAGGAATTGTAAGTATTTTCAATAAAGTAAAAATGAATCATATATTTGGAGCATAAAACCCTTCATTAGAGGCAAAGGTGTTGTTATGATTTTCTAGTAGTGTGAAGATCTACATAACTAATATATAATAAGTGTTTTATATCACAAGTTATTGAATTCATGCCAAAAAAAAAAATGGTTAAAAAAAATTAGTGAGGATGTGGAAGACTTATGAATAATTTCACAAGTTACAATTGCAAGCCTCTCAAGGACATGATTTTTTTCATTATAAAGAAAGGTAAAACTCTATCCAATATGTCTAGATGAAATGCTTGATTAAATTTGTGATTATAATTTCTTATTTCAGCTAGTTTTTTATACAATAATTATCTTCAAAATAGGATTTATCTTCTTACTACAGAATGGCACTTGTTGTTTTCAATTTATTTCATAAATGAGATGGTTCCATATTGCACATTCAAGAATCACATGCTATACAAATGACAAATTTTATTTTTCCATGGACTATTGATGATTATGGAATGAAGTTATGGAATGCAAGGACAAGGAAATGAAAAACTTGAATAAAAACCAAGGAGGTGGCCCAAAGCATGAAAACATTGAAGGTGAAACTTTGGGTCATTAAAACATGTTTTAAATAGATAAAATGTGCCTTGTTAATGAGATGATGGAACATTTTTTTCAAGATTATTATAAAATATGAAGGTTTATTGGATATAAATAAGCACAAGAAATTGCCTCTAGTGCATGTTCGAAGTGATCTTTGAGACGAGTATGATAAAGATCCACAAAATATTGATTTTTAAGTTGTCGTAGAGTTGTATTCACATTATGAGGGTATCATCCCTAAACAAGTTATAGAAATATTTAGGTCATGTCCTATATAAAAAATAGTAAAATAGCCTTACCTCCAATGGTAATGATATATATATATATATATATATATATATATATATATATATATATATATATATATATATATATATATATATATATATATATATATATATATATATATATATATATATATATATGACAGTTGGGGTTCCCTCACTAGTTATATTAGATGAAAAATGAGAGTTACAAAAAGTGAGAAAACTGTCGATGATGAAAATTGTGCTTGATTCTAATCAATCAACAATGGGAAGTTTCAAGCTGTGGCACATTGCGGCTTGAAACAACCTCTAGATTTTAGAGAAGTTGGTCTCTTCTTTTGTATCAAGTGTTGGGGGAAAAGGGATAGGAAATTAAACAAAAATGCAAATGCAGAAAATGAAACCTAACTATGGCGATGCGCCTGAGAGTAATCTTAATCCTAACCTGAGCATAGTGAGACTATTATATAGGATTCAATTACATTTAAGAGCAGACATGTGCATGATCAATGTAAAATATTGAAATAATAGAAATAGAGGCTCATAACAGAGGCTTTTTTTGCTGAGATACAGAAAATGTCAACAAAGGCATAGTGTTCAATCCTCTTGTAAGAATCTTCCAATCACATAAGAGGCACAAAAACACATACAGTTATGTAGAACTTCCGATTCAAGAAAATGAGACAAAAGCAAATGACATTTCTAATCACAACTCTATAAAATCTATAATATAAACTACCTTTGCAAATGACATAGATAATATCAACCAAGGCATAGAGTTTAATCTTCTTAATTCATTCAGCCACATAAAAGGCACAAAAACATGCACAGTTACATCAAATTTACAACTCAAGAAAATGAGACAAAAGCAAATAATATTACTGGTCTAAAACTCCAGAAAGTCTCCCCCCCTCCTATTTCAATCCATCCTCCCCTTCTTATAGCCTCGGATGTCTCCTTCCACCATCCCCTTTCCCACGCAATTCTACTCTGCCCTTAACTCATAAGGGACAAACAGACGGTGCTTTTAATGCCTTGGATGTATCCTGGTCTTATCAAGAACTGCCCTGACTGTGGCATGGTGATTCATGACTAGTATCTCCTTTCACACCTAAATTTCTTGTTCCATCACCTGCTTAGCCACTCAACTGTCTATTCTGCCTCCACTTATAAGGGACAAACAGACAGCCCTTTTAATTTTTGCAAGTTCCACAAATCTACCCAGTGAACTGTTCCATCTACCTGAAATAACTCCCACCGAGTTTGCTTCCATATCACTTAGTGGCAATAGATAGATGAGACACTCTGTTCTATTGAAATGGGAGAGGACACTTAGTCAATTTCCTAAAATCCTCCTTATTGCTTAGAAAGCATCAGAGAATGACACTTGGTGCTTTTTACCTGATTTATCAAGGACACTCGGCAATTTCTACTTTCTCTATATTCTGCTTAGGAATGCTTTGCCTTTGACACGTGTCATGATTCACTTCCTTGATACTTATTAGTTTTAACAAAATAAAACTCACTGCGTTCCTTGCCCAAGCAACCTTTTAAAAGGGAATGGATGCACATGGCAGTCTTTGCATGTTGACACTTGGCGCTTCCACAGACCTTTGAAGTAACACTCAAGACCCACCACAATCTTTATTTGGAAATGAAGCTTGAAGATGGTCTCAAAAGTTGACATGTGGTGGCCTCCGCTATTCTTGGGAAGATATGTGGCATTTTTCGCTTCTCCTACTAGGGGTATGTGGCATCTTCCATTGCTTTTAGGAATGGAGTAGAAAGGGGCTCGAAGAGTGACACTTGGCAGTATCCACTACTCTTTGGCACTTAAAAAAAATGAAATGATGTCTTTTTGTGTTGAATCAAAGCATTAAACCTAGGCGTTGAACCAAAGTCTCTCAGATGCCGACACGTGGTGACTTCCACTGTCCTCTCTAAAAGGTAGTATAGGGCCTTCCGTAACTGCCACCTGGTGTTTTTTGCTACTTCTTGTTACTTAGCCTATTGCAACCCTTTCACCAAAAAATAGATGAAATGTGGGTACTAATATGAGACACAGATGCCGACACATGGTGCATTCCGCTTAGCTGCTATTGGATACTTGGCATATTCTGTGGCCTTCCCAAAGGTTATGAAAAGTGCATCAGACGATGCCAGTTGGTTGGCTTCATGTTTCAGAAAGTGACACTTGGTAGCCTCAGCTCAAATTTGACACTTAGGCAAAAATAAAATGAAAGAACAAAAAGGGGGAAAGAGAACCTGGACTCAAACTACGCCACTTGGTAGCTTTCTCTACACTTTGACACTTAGGCAAAAATAAACCTGCTCTCTGCTCCAAAACTCTACCGCTACATCCAAGGTATGCAGGAACCAAAACTGTAGTGCTCGACTAAAAATTTAAATATGACGTAGAGTAAAAATTTACTCTACAATTACTGGCAACCCCCAGGAATTTTGAGCCTACTCAAAAAAAGAAACCTGACTCTCGCTTTATCAAAATTTCAAAATTTTACAGCTTTAAAAGTGTTGTCTGATAGATGGACCATTCATGGTCAAATAGCCCTTGCTTGTTCTACAATTCAACAAAAGCTAGATCAAGGTTAATGATATCCTTGTGTGAAAAATTTTGCAGAATCTGGACTGTAGCTTTCAGTTTGAATTCTAGCTAGAAAATAGGAACTAGAATAGCTTCGACTTCTAAGACTGAGGAATCATCCCGCAGGTCCTAGAAAATTGTTTGATCCCTCTGTTTAGCCAGTAGCAATGGTTCAATTTGATCGACCATCAGCACCATGTTGGCATCCAAAAATAGAGAAGGAAGGCCTAATTGCACTAGATCTTCAATATGTTATCTCATCTCGCCAATGCCTTCTTTCATGACTTCAAGAAGCTCCTTGTAACTGTTGGCCACGGCATTGCAACTGAGCACCTCATTGACCCATTTTGCGTTGACCATTCTGTCAGTGATTCTTGCAGCTACCAATGTCGCATCCATTGCATCGTAGAGCTTCTATAGCAAGGTTTGGGAGTCTGTGACTCTGTTAGAGACTATAGCCAGAGTGTTCTGTACTGAATCTTCCACCTTCTCACACAATTGCTATGCATTGAGCAAGAAAGTGAGAGATGGCTTGAGCCGAATAATCTCTAAGGAGATTCTTGTCCAAGTTGACTCATAGATCTCCTTTACCACTTGTACAACTCTGACACCTCTTGGCCTATTAGCCAGCTCTATTGTTAGTTGCGCTATTTTCTATTGCTCCGCTTGGAACTAGGCTTGAAAAGCTGCAATCTTATTTTGCTCATCTAGTAGCTTCTATTGTGATTGGGTAACTTGTAGCTGAAGTCCTTTGACTCTTCCCTATAATGTTGCTTTCTCCCACCTGAGGGATGTTGTTGCATCTTTTGCAAGTGTGAGCTCTGCTTTTAATGAATCATTTTGGGCTTGGACCACCCGATGAGTCTAAAGGTAAATAGTATCTTGCAAATATTTATTTAGGCTTGCTATTTCATTATCTCTCTTATTTATTTATTTAGCCAAACTGCTATAATTTGCCTTATCTTTGGCCAAACTGGCCTCCATCTTTTGTAGTCTTCTTGATATTTTAAAATAATCTTTCATAACTACAGAAGTGGATTCTGTCAACAGCTCAACTCTATTTTGAGGCTTGAATAGGGACATATCAATGGCCACTGCATTCATTGTATAGTCCTCTGGCTGCATTTGCTCGCTCAGATTGACAACGTTGGGTGACAAATGGGTCACTGTCAACTGTTGTTGAATAGGGTCAAATTATGATCGCAGGTGTGGAATAGTCTATGCTTTATTCTCTTTGGTTTTCTTCTTCTCCATCTAGGTTTCTCTTGCCTTCTTAGCAGCATTGGTCTACGTCTGGAAGGTGGAAGGGGATGCAATATGTCCTCCCACAAAAGGATATCCTTGTGGCAGGCCATATTAGATAGCCATTTCTTGGCTAGGGGTGAGATGAAGGGGCATATTTCTAGGAATAGAGGGGGAGAAATGGGGTAAATTTAAGTCCCGAGGCACCAAAGATGGGGTGAATTTCAAAATGGGGATGGTGGAGGTGATAGGAGGCATCATTTGGCTAGGTGGAGGCACCACCTTGATAGGGAAAGGAATAGACTGAGAGGGAGGATGAGGAGGAGTAATACTTACCTGAGGGGTAATTACAGTGCTTTGCACTTAGAATTGTGAAGGCTCTTCTTCCTCCTCTAAATCAAAATGGAACTGCACCCTCTTTCTCTTCCTGGGTGTCTCTAATTCTAGCTATGTTTGCTTCCCTTCCACATCTTTCGTTTCCAGTGGTACATGTGCAGAACTGGGGATTTCAATCGCTTTCAATGATGGGGAAGATTTTGGTGGTGAAGAAACCACACTCTTTTGTTGTTCCATGGTGCTAAGAGGTTGGGGCCAGGTTGATGTAGTGACTGTAGCTACAGCTTGTTCTGAGGCCTGTAGTTGTTGGCTTGGTCCCGCTCCAACTTCTTGCTCTATCCCGAGTGTCGGTAATTGGCTTGTTTTTGGGCTAGATGCAGGGGAGGGATGACACTCATCCCATAGTTCCTCCCATTTTTCATCTGAATCCACACTTCTAAAAGTGTGGGTGGTTTGAGAAATTTCTTGCCTATATTTCTAATAGGCTTTAATCTTCTTTGCATCCCAACCTTTGTTCTTCAAAGTCCTTCTCAAACTAGAAGTCATCCTGACTTTGGGATCATGATCCCTCTGCTTATCATAAAAGGTTTCCCATGGCCTATTCTGTGGCAGGGGTAAATCTGTCAATTCAACATAGAGACCAGGAGCATCTTCTGCAGGGTTTTTTCTGGTCTCCCAAAAAGGGTGACCTTCATGTGCAATATTGGCCCCAATCCTATTGGTCCTTACCACAAAAGCTATGTAATCACTTGGGTCGTAAACCCATTTGTCTTCGACTAACAAGAACCCTAAGAAGTCCAATTTTCTCAATAGCACAGTCTCAGCATCTCTGGCTTCTAAACTCATGTTGCCTACCATCCACGAGAGATTGTACATTTTCCTCTTCTTCTTCCTGGAGCCATACTCATTGTCGACTACTGACACCTACCTGGTGACCTCTAGGAATGCTAACCTAAGAGTTAAAGTCTTCGGTAACAACACTTGTTCCCCATCGAAACCATGAACCCTTATGATCGCGTGGTGGGAGCCAAAATAGAAGTCACAAGGGTTTGGACAACTGACCAGAAGTTTCAAAACACTTGGAAATAACCTATTTATAATAGGTTCAGGGCTAAGGCAACAAATAATAGGGGTAATGAATAGTTATCAAAAATCATACAGGTAACTAGTTCTTGACAAAACGTGTGTCCATGCAAACACAGGAATGGTCTGTTGGGGGTCAAAAATTGGGTCATACAGATTTAGATTCATATGTCTGGTGAAAAGGTCAGGGTTCTAATGCAATATGAGATGGAACAAATAAGAAGAATACCTGAATACCCCTTTTGATCTGAACTAGGTCAGCTATTCCATTATTGAAAAGGTGATGTGCTCTGAGAAGTCAAGTCGATACTCCTGCATTTTATTGACTGTCTTCAGCCTGAAAAGAATGGCCATTTGCTTTGCATATACCACCATGTCATCCTTCATGCCAAAGATGAGATCCATCATTGACAGCATGTCTTGGCTAGCTGGCACAAATTGAGTTCTTGGTGCAGGGAGCGTGGGTACCGTTGAATCACCATCAGCCATTTGTAACTTAGACCTCAAAAACCTTGTCTGAGTGTTGACATTTGCCCACGTTCTTTGCATCCTATCAATAGTGGGGAATGTAGCAATATTATCATAATGCAGGGCTAGCATGTCCCTGATAGCTTGTGGTGTGATTTGCAGCATGAAGGGACCCTATTGAATGGTGCAAGATGGTGCATGGAGCAAGTCCGTGCATAATTCAATCAAATCAGGGCATGGATGCACAGTTGGGACAATGAACTGAGCTAGTTGTGAGGTCCATATCCTCATTTCAAACATCTCGTATTGCCCTGCTCTGGCCCTTAGAAGACACCTTTGGTGTGCCCCTTCTCTAAGACTCTTGTTATTGGTTCTTTGCAAGATCGGGTCTATGATTTCATCTGCGTAATCTTTTACCTTTGAGGGGTCACTGGCTTGACCAACTCTGAGGATTCTGGTTCTTAGATAGCCTCTCGATGGTTGCACAAGAGCTGCAGCATATGATTTACTAGCCTACAACCTATCAAGAGATCTAGGTGTCCCAGCTCCTTGTCATGAAGATGATGTTCCCGCCATCTCTATATCTTTTATGTAATACCTGGTATGAACCTTGTGTAAGATAGAAACATGCTTGCTGAAGCAAATTTTATTAGGTGCTAACAATTGTAATGAGCAAGATATTTTTGCAGGTGCAGGAATGCTTGAGAATTTGTAAACTTTAAATCTTGCTAAGGGATATTTATGTGCCTATCAAGTCTCAAATAGCATTAAATTCAGATGATCGTTAGCAGATCCTACTCAATCTTTGGGAAATAGTGAGGTGGACACGCTATGCAAGTTGCGGCGCAAGGTACCTTAGAGATTTTGAAATATTTGGGAAGCATTTAATGTGGCAAAATTTAAAGAATTAAAAAAAATTCTAAGCTGCCAACTCTGTGTTTTAAAATACTTATTTAAAAGGAAAATGGGAAAAAAACAATGAAAAACAAAAATAATGCAGGAATGCGAAACTACCTAACTACATTAATTAAGCATCCTTATCTCCCTCTGGGATCAAAAACAAAATTTCTAACGTCTTCTTTATGACAAGCCAGCCTATGTTGCCATACAAGTGATTGAAACGGGTATATCTTTGGTGAAATGTCCTCTATATAGGCCACACATATTTTCTTGTATTTGAGTGAGTCTGAGTCAAACATGCTTTCGACATCCATAAGCTCTTCTTGTTCTTGCAAGCTCATCAAATACTAGTTCTTCATGATGTCATGTCTCATCAAGAAATCGATGGCTATTGGTTCTCCACTCTATGTCTTTTTATACCCATCATCTTTTGGCTTATCTCCTTCTGCCTCATTTTTGGGTTCTATTGCATCATCATGCCCCTTGATGACTTCAACCTCTTGAATGGATAAATTTGAAAGTTGGCATCCCCTTTGCATATTTAGTTGAGTCTCGATGTTGTCTTCTCCACATTTGGCCAGTTCATGGCCTTCTTGAAGAATAGTGTCACCTGTCTCAATGACTTGATCAAGGAAGTGTCCATGCTTCTCCATACCTTCTTGCAAAGTGAGACAAAAGTTAGAAATGATCTCTTCCTCATCAGAGGTTAAGACAAAAGCTTTTGATTTGTCCTCTTGTTCATCAAAGGGGGTACCTATGGTGATTTCCTCTTCATCTGTCATGTAATCTTCTTGACTAACCATGAACTGAACGCACTCCTCTGCATACTTATTTACTTCCTCCAAAATATATTCTTCTTTAAAAAGGGATAAAGAAGAAGGCTATGATGAAAAACAAGAATCTTCTTGAGGAAGGGTGGAAGAGACTTGAGGGGAAAGTGAGGGTTTGGAGTCCTCTTCCCTTGCTACTAACATAGACTCAGAATTATTGGGGAAATGATCTGGACAGGTTCAACCTGGCTCATGAACAAGGGTGGCGTACGTCTGATATGGAATTTGTGGTGGTGGGTACATAGTTTGATAGACTTGGTAAGTCTGTCTCTCATGAATGCTCAGCATCTCTTCTAGAAATGCAATCAAGCCACACACATCCAATATCTCATATGTAAGCCTTTGCCAATTTGCTCTTTCAATGGGATCCCACTCACTTTTAATCAGATCTACTGCATTTGTTATTTGATGGATGACATGATTAGGAATTCCTTGGCCACATCCCCTTCTGTTGTCTAGCTCTAACACATATTTTTTATATCCCAGTAATGCTTTTTTGAAGGTGAAAACAAGATGGGATGTGACACATTGGGGAGGCTAGGCATAAGACTGGTATAGCTCATGACAGGGCTGAGGTTGGTTATATCGGACCTGTGAAGGGTGAAACTCATGACCATATGCATCCTTGTTACTTGACGTGATTCCAGGATAAACTTGTTCTTGATTAAAAATATATGAAGGAGAATAAGACTCATAGCTATGAGTAATAGAATTAAACATACCAAATGGTGATTTCTTGATGATACTAGGACTGCTTAACTGGCTGATTTGACTCAGAGTCACCGTTGGTGTTGATAAAACAAAAACCTCCAAAGGCTAGTCGGCTAAAGAACACACCAAAAATTCTTCAACTCCTTTAAATATTGGTCCCACCAGGCGTGCCAAAAACTATTGATGATGAAAATTGCGCTTGATTCTAATCAATCAACAATGGGAAGTTTCAAGCTGTGGGACATCGCGGCTTGAAACAACCTTTAGATTTTAGAGAAGCTGATCTCTTCTTTTGTATCAAGTGTTGGGGGAAAAGGGATAGGAAATTAAATAGAAATGCAAATGCAGGAAATGAAACCTAACTATGGCGATGTGCCTGAGAGTAATCCTAATCCTAACCTGAGCACAGTGAGACTATTATATCGGATTCAATTACATTTAAGAGCAGACAGGTGCATGATCAATGTAAAAGATTGAAATAATAGAAATAGAGGATCATAATAGAGGCTTATTTTGCTGAGATATAGAAAATGTCAACAAAGGCATAGTGTTCAATCCTCTTGTAAGAATCTTCCAATCACATAAGAGGCACAGAAACACGTACAATTATGTAGAACTTCCGATTCAAGAAAATGAGACAAAATCAAATGACATTTCTAATCACAACTCTAGAAAATCTACAGTATAAACTACCTTTGCAAATGACACAAATAATATCAACCAAGGCATAGAGTTCAATCTTCTTAATTCATTCAGCCACATAAAAGGCACAAAAACATGCACAGTTACATCAACTTTACAACTCAAGAAAATGAGACAAAAGCAAATGATATTACTGGTCAAAAACTCTAGAAAGTCTAAACTATAGAAAGTCTCCCCCCCTCCTCTTTCAATCCATCCTCCCCTTCTTATAGCCTCGGATGTCTCCTTCCACCATCCCCTTTCCCATGCAATTCTACTCTGCCCTTAACTCACAAGGAACAAACAGATGGTGCTTTTAATGCCTTGGATGTATCCTAGTCTTATCAAGAATTGCCCTGACTGTGGCATGGTGATTCATGACTAGTATCTCCTTTCACACCTAAATTTATTGTTCCATCACCTGCTTAGCCGCTCAATTGTCTATTCTGCATCTGCTTATAGGGGACAAACATACGGCCCTTTTAATGTTTGCAGGTTCCACAAATCTATCCAATGAACTATTTCATCTACCTAAAATAACTCCCACCGAGTTTCCCTCCATATCACTTAGTGGCAACAGATAGATGGGACACTCTGTTCTATTGAAATGGGAGAGGACACTTAGTCAATTTCCTAAAATCCTCCTTATTGCTTAGAAAGCACCAGAGAATGACACTTGGTGCTTTCTGCCTAATTTATCAAGGACACTCAGCAATTTCTGCTTTCTCTATATTCTACTCAGGAATGCTTTTCCTTCGACACCTATCGCGATCCACTTCCTTGATACTTATCAGTTTTAACAAAATAAAACTCACCGCATTCCTTGCCCAAGCAACCTTTCAAAATGGAATGGATGCACATGGCAGTTTTTGCATATTGACACTTGGCACTTCCACAGTCCTTTGAAGTAACACTCGAGACCCACCACAATCTTTATTTGGCAATGAAGCTTGAAGATGGTCTCAGAAGTTGACACGTGGTGGCCTCTGCTGTTCTTGGGAAGATACGTGGCATTTTTTGCTTCTCCTACTAGGGGTATGTGGCGTCTTTTGCTGCTTTTGAGAATGGAGTAGAAAGGGGCTTGGAGAGTGACACTTGGCAGTATCTGCTACTCTTTGGCACTTAAACAAAATGAAACGATGCCTTTTTGTGTTGAATCAAAGAATTGAACCCAAGCGTTGAACCAAAGTATCTTAGATGCCGACACGTGGTGACTTCTGCTTTCCTCTCTACAAGGTAGTCCAGGGCCTTCCGCAACTGCCACCTGGTGTTTTCTGCTGCTTCCTGTTACTTAGCCTATTGAAACCCTTTCACTAAAAAATATATGGAACACAGGTGTCGATATGAAATGCAGATGCTGACATGTGGTGTGTTCTGTTTAGCTGCTATTGGATACTTGGCATATTCTGCGGCCTTCTCGAAGGTTATGAAAAGTGCGTCAGACAACGCCAGTTGGCTAGCTCCGTGTTTCGAAAAGTGACACTTGGTAGCCTCCACTCAAATTCAACACTTAGGCAAAAATAAAATGAAAGAAAAAAAAGGGGGAAAGAGAACCCAGACTCAGACTATGCCACTTGGCAGCTTCTACTGCACTTCGACACTTAGGCAAAAATAAACCCGCTCTCTGCTCCAAAACTCTACTGCTACGTCCAAGGTACACGGGAACCAAAACTGTAGTGCTCGACTGAAAATTTAAATACGACATAGAGTAAAAATTTACTCTACAAAAACCATGAGAGAGTGAAAATAATAAGAAGACCCAAAAAGGTTACAAAACATTAGCCCTGTAAGGCTCACAAGGATTGAAAACACCACCATACCAAATTAGAACAACCAAATAGTAAAAAATAAGAGATAGAAGACAAAAAACACCACCCATCTAAGGGTTGAAAGAACCATCTACTGTAGAGGCATTATCACCAAGATCCCCTCCACTAACCACCTATGCCAATTTTTCATCATTTGGTAATTTTTTACTCTACTCTCCATGTCATATCCCTAACCTAGAATCACCAACACCCAAAAAATTATTGGGCCTAACAACTCATGATGCAGTAAACTTCCACCTTCATAGTCTTAGCCTACCCACATGTTTCTTTAGAAGCACACCACCCACACATAATACCACTTTCATGGAAGCCAATCAAGCCTACATATAGGAAGAGGTTGTTCTTTGTTGTACTAGGGGACTTGCACCTAGCCCTAGCAGAGGATTCGGTGGTTCTTGGAGAGAAGCACTAAATAACCTGATAAGAGAATTAATTATAGCCACAATCCTACATTGATTCTTCAAGTTTAGAGCCACCACCACTGAATCAATAGGGGCTCATATAATGTTTAATTCATGTAGATTTATGTCCCTCCAAGCATGGGTTTTTTAGGCATCCCTATAGAAAATTGAGATGCTCCACCAACATAGTAAAGCATTCATCTAAATCTCAAAAGGCTCGTAAAGGGATTAATCATAAGTCATTTCAATAAAAAATGGAAGCTGACATTGACCTTACCATATAAATCCATCCATATATTCATCCAAACCTACTCGAAACCCTGGACATATAATCTAGCATGCCACAAACATAGTCACATATTTATCCTTAGAGACAAAGTGTAGATTACCTATAAAATCTGATGTAACTAGAGATTTGACCTTCACATGACAATTTTTTTCCAAAAATACCAATCCTATCACTTCCTTCATTGCCTACAAAACACTTCCAAAATGAATAATGAAAATCCATTTCAAACACGAGTCATTCACCTATCCACCAAAGGCCATCTCGCTCCTGGTTGATTTGACACACAATAAGGGCTCATTCAACACCACTTGTAGCATGTTCTCCATGGTCTCTTCACCAAATATTTTCCAAAATACACAAGAGGATGGTAAAAGGAACAAATAAATTTAGTAATGAAGACACTACCAAATGCATTACCTTTAGATATAATTACAAGGGGCATGTTGCTCATGGGAAATGAGATCCACAATGCCGCTTGAGTACTAATCACAATACATGATTAGTAAAAGAGATTCATCACCCCCAATCACCAAATCATGATGGTGCTTCCTTAACATTCCAACAACTCCAATCATTTTTGATAATTATTTCTTCAACCTGTGAAAAACTTTGTTTGCTAAACAATTCATTGTAGAGTTGGATTCTCAAAAATAATGAGAGGCCTCCTAAAAGATAACATTATCCAACATTTCCCATGCATGACTTATGATATTATTTAAATTTCATGATCTAGCCTTTTTGTTCTGCATATATTGGATGATAACCATTGAGTTTCCTTCAATTAGGATTCGATCAATCCTATATTGCATCACAATATGTAACCCCAAGATGAGTGTTTGCACCTCAACATCATTATTAGTACCATCCACAAGCTTCTTCAATGTAGCTCATATTAGAGAACTAGCATAGTACTGAATAACACATCTTTCTCTAGAGGCCCCTGAATTCCCCCTAGCATCCCCATCAAAGTTTATTTTGAATAGTCCTAGAGGGGTTGGGGCTCTTGCTCCATTTTAACCCCATGTCTCAAGGACTTCAAACGCACAACTGACCCATTAATGGGGGTATTGATCCTATTTTAATACCAACTTATAACTAAATTAGATAGACTTTCCTAATAAAATTATTCTAATGTTTTCCATTATTTGTTATAGAATAATTATCTATCTAGAATTATCGCTATGAGTTAATATGCAGAAGATATGTGTTGGAGACTTAAACTTACTTTCAACCCTTCATATAGGTTTATAGGCTTATCCTAAGTATAATGTGTGTGTGTACATTTATTGTATTTATAAATGTACTTTATTTTAGCCTTTTGAGGTGTCACTCACCTCTCTATTACACGTGTTGGATTTAGACTTACTTGCATGTAACTACTATCCCCCCACATGGCACACACCTCCTCTCCAATTGTAAGAGGATTAGGATAAGCCTAGAAACTTATATTCAACATCTTTTAATTTAATATTTAGCAATATTCTATCAATATTCTTATTTGGTTTCATGTTGTTTTGGTAAGTCTCATCATAAGGAAAATGTCATGACTTAGTTTTTACTACATTATTTCACTTGTTGTTATGATTTAGTTATGACCTATTCAAGAGATAATTGTTTATATTATTATTTTTTATCTATTTTTGATCTATTATTATTATTGATACATTTATTTGATGTTCTTTTCATTACAGCATTAGATATTTATGCTTAATGAGTTATTGATTGTCATTCAGTTTAATTGTAAGTATTTAATGTTGTTATTGCATTTATTGCTCTTATATAGTACATATACTATTGATGGTTTGTTATGACTACAAGTACCAGATATGAGCTAGATTAGATGTGACCTCAAGCAGTCAGGTGAATAAGAGAAAGTGAATGAAAATAAAATAGTGAATTAAAAATTACAATACTAAGGTTTGATTATTATAAATGTTTTATGTCGTCTATGTATGCATGTTTTAAATTGATAAGTGTTATCATTATTTAGTTTGATTTATTTATTGTATTCATCATTAGTTAGTTTTCACTTCTTGCTCGATCATTACTTTATTAGTTTATTTTGACTCCTTGATCTAGTTAACACTTGTTTTCATTATTAATATATGGTTGGTCTATTATTGATTTTTTTTATTTTCATCTAGCCTAAGTAACTTGTCAGTTTGTGACATTTCATTAGTCTTTGGATTCTATCTTACTTGTAGTTGGAATCTTGTTTTGTATTTGAACTCTTTAGTGGCATTTGGCTATTATCACAGTTTTGTTCAACTTTGATTTAAAGTCATTAATCTTAGATTATGTTACAAAGATATGATTAACATTGAGTAGGTCATTAGATCTTCCTTTAAATTTCTTGGACATCTCTAGTGTTTATTAAGACTCTTATTGCATTCAATTTTTATTGTGACCAAGTCTTGGTTTGGATTTGTTTAAGTGTTTGATTAGGGGGCCACGACCCACCATGGGCATGACATTAGTTGATGCATTAGGTTTTGTTTATGACTTTATTTCAATGGCATTAGCTTGCCACTCAATGAAAATTGATTCAAGACTCTTATCAACCTTATTAGGGTTCTGCTTTGTCATTTTTCATGTGCTTTAGAAGCTATGTGTTTAGGGAAACTCTACCAAAATTTGGGCATGATGATCAAGGGAAATATGAATGTAGTTAGTTGCATGAGTTTTTCTAGGAGCTTGAACTACAATGTGTTATTTGTTTTTTTGGCCATGTAGGAGTTTTTATGCATATAATGGTGGTTCAAGTTAGCTTTAAGGGTTTGACTGGTCTTTTGCATACACAATGGAAAAGGCTATAAACTTGTGGAAGTAAGAAGAAAGAGTTAGTTTCACCACTCTTTACATTTTATTGACTTGTTTTTCAAGTAAGTAATGCATTAAAATTCTTGAGTGGTTTTATTGTTTGACTTTACTAGCATAGACTAAGTTTTTGTATTTGAAAATAAAATGTAGGCATTTTTATTGTCTTGGCTTACATTAAAATTGTTTTGATTGCTGGAAAGAATGGGTAAACCCTTTTAGGGTTTGAGTTTGAATCTAATTGTTGTTATTTTAACAAAAAGGATTTTTGTAGCCATAGGGCCTCGATCATGGCATGTAGATAACAACACCTATGTGTATGTTGGTTAAATCCATTTTTATTTTCATGGATTTTTTTTTTTTAATTTGTTTAAGGCTAAGGTTATGTGCATTGTTTAATAGGTTTTTGTTGTTTTGAAAATCTTTGTTATGATTTTTAAACCCTGGCTATATACTCGAGTTTTAAATGGGTTGATTGTTTTGATTACATCCAAGCCTTGCATTTTTAAGTCATGGCCTTAGAATAATATAAGGAAAAACCTAAGTTGTAGATGGGGTTCAAATACCATCTAGGTTTTGGTTAAAATATTATTTTTTATTATTTTAAGGTTTATTATTGTTAGCCATATGGCTAGGGTTTTTGATTTAATCATTATGAAGTTTTTAAACAATGATGGAAGTGTGTTCTTAGTCTCTTGATATCTATTATATGCATGATTTTTTGAATTCAGGTTATAGATTATTTTGGTGATTGCTTTCATCATGAGTTTTTAAATCTAGTTTGACTTTAAACATTCATATGAATGATTTTAGTCATTATTATCACCACCAGTTAGTGATAGTAATCTTGGAATATTGCCATCATGATTTTTCATTGATTCTGTTGGTCAAGATTGATCTAGTAATTGAATGATATTTAATGATTATCTCATTTGATTGATTTAGTTGACATTATTTACACTGGTTGTGTGAATGTGTTGCCTTGCATGATAAATTAAGTTGAGTTTTGATGTCTTTTGAGACTGCTATAAGTGATTAATTTATCATGGATCTTTTATAAATTTATTTTGAATATTTGGTTTAGTTCATTTTCTCAAAATTTATTTGAGTCATTTAAGTCATTTTACTTAGATAGAAGTATTTAAAGAATATTTTTTGTATTCAGGGTTACTAATAGTAATATAATTGCATTTATTTTGGGTATTGTACCCTGCTAATAGATTTGGGATTATGGGTGAAATGCCATGGATTTCACTCATAATCTTCAATCTTAGAAAGCTCTAAAATGAGATTCAACGGTTGGAATAATTACAAAGGCATTAGTGTTGTTAGCCAAGAATGTAAATAGTGTTGTTTGAATGTTTGCATCATTTGGTTATATTAATTCAAGCTCAGTAATCATTGTACCTTCCTCAATTCTCTCATCTAACCAAAATCACATCCAACTAATGGATGGGGTGGTCTAGGGCCATTTATGTTTTATCTCAGTGGGCTTGGAGAGGTGGGTGTTTTCTTCATTAGATTGCATGCAAAAGATTGATTATTGTAACTCTTTTGGTTGAGATATTTTGATAGTTGTTTGTAAAAAGAATTGATGTATAGTTAACTTTATTAGTTTAATTTAAGTTGCATTATGTGATGCAATGTAATATTATGCATACTTGTTTGGTATTGTTATGAAATAAGTTGATCTTTTAGATCATCCATTATTGTATCCATTTACGTATGTAGCTGGTTGATCTGATGGTATATTCATTGGTTCATTAAAATAATAGAAATAATGATGCCAACTAGTGTAATCCATGAATTGTGGTTGAACATTTGATTATTAAAACTTGTATGGATTGATTATTTGTATGAAAGTGGAGCTTCATTTAAACCTTACATTTGTTTACTTAAATGGATAATGTTGATGCATATTGAGTAAAGAAATTATTCAAAAATATTGTAATATGTATCTGTATACATAAAAGTTCTTAAGTATTATGCTTAACTATTATAAGTATAATAAATTTATTTGCATGGATAAAACAAGTTCATTTAGTTATCTTGCATTATGAATATGTGTTCATAAAGCTTGAAAAAGTTTGTATGGTTACCTCATGAAAATGGTAATGAGTTGGTAAGATATTGAAGTAGATAATTGGTTGTTTTTTAATTTATTTTTTTAAGGA
Organism: Torreya grandis; assembly: GCA_037957365.1. Classification (NCBI taxonomy): domain Eukaryota; kingdom Viridiplantae; phylum Streptophyta; class Pinopsida; order Cupressales; family Taxaceae; genus Torreya; species Torreya grandis. The sequence continues at coordinate 1,624,702 of JARHVA010000957.1, read as the reverse complement.
TTCATTCGAGAAACAATGTGAATGTATGTAATTATATATGTGTCTTTAAGTGTAATTATATATGTATGTAATTATTTATGTCTTTATGTAATTTAATCAATACCAATTGTGTTAATTGTTACTGTATATTATTGTGTTTGGCATGTTAACTTTAAATCTATATAAAGACTTAAATAATACCTTAAATTATCCAAATCTTCATTGAGAAGATAGAAAAATTAATAAGGTTATTTTATAAACTTCCAAAGAATACATTCAAGTCCAATAAATTTTTAAGGTTTATTAATCATGTAATCCTTTGCAATGATAAGACGGTGTCTTAATTGGACTACAATAAGAACATAAAAATTTCCTCAATCGATTAAGGGGTGAAATGTTAATCTAGTCTCTTTATTATGGATTCACTTAAGGAACTTAAAAAGTGTTTAAAGTTTATTATCCTCTTAAGGAATTTATTAAAAAGGCAATCATTTCAAATAGAAATCATTTTTATCATTGTTAAAGTGATAGGACTATTTTGGATAGCCTTGTATATTCATTTGGCATTTAAGATACAAATAATGTTATACAAATCTTATGCAAATATTAAAAGCTAACTAAGTTAAAATGAAAGCAAGTATGTAAATAGATAAGTAAGTTAAGGAATTGAAATTCCAATGACTATTTCAGTGGAAGTAAGATGTGATTGAGGATCATCTACTCCTTACTTGGGATTGACTTACGCAATATTGATTCAAGTTGTTTTACTTCAATATAATGACATGAGAACATTAAAGTCTAATAATTTGAGTTTAAAACATTAAGTTGGAATTGATAAATCTCTTGAGAGTTAATAAATAAAAATGTCTTAAGTCTTGAAGGATTAAACATTGTCCAACACTTAGTCTAACAAACATGGATCTAATATGTTATTTAATTCACTTAAGTGACAAAGGATAATTAGTAAACCTAATATAAGTACATAGAGTTATTTGTAACTCATAAGGAAATTAGAATAATGAATGTTTTAAAGTTGTGTGTGCATAACTTAGCATAAAGTTTGTCTAAACTAATTATGTTAATTAATTTACTCATATATTGACTTGACCAATCGAGCTAAGGCCACAAGGTGAAAACTGTCATGTGAAATGGATAAGAAGTTCCAAAAATGGAACATAAGCATGTTTTTTGAAACATCTCAAGACGCTTAATCAATACAATTTATTGTTGATTTAATTTCTTTAAGCTACCTAATGGGATGGTGTCAATCTCAGCTCTATCTGTTTGTGAACTTTGGAATGTGTTCCAAAGCTTTGTATTACTTTTGGAAATAGTCCTCTCTTGATCATTACCTACTACCTATGAAATTAATAGATCTTGCTTATGTCAGCTTGGTGTGATGATTATTCTATTGAAACATTTTTACTTCTTAAAATTGGTTGCTAAACTTTTCTAATTTACCTTATGAGGTACAAATAGTGTTATAGCCTATGCAAATACTCAAGTATGTATATAAGTTAGTAACAACTTTGCTAGAAACCCACACTAATAGTACTTGGATAGGTGTGTCTAAGTATATTTTCACTAACTTAATTATATCTTAATATTAATTGGTTAAAAATGCTTCCTAATGAAGTCATTAATAAGTTATGTACTTGGTCTAGTTCATGTGTTGGATATGACACAATTATGGATATCATTACATTTTCAGTGCTTAACTCTGATTATTTTATTTCAACATTGTTGATATATTGATATTATAAAAAATTATGGTTATCACATATTGGTATTAGAGAAAATATATACTACTCTAAGAAAATTTGGGGGATGTTACTTGTTTTCATGTTGAGTTATTTATTTCACCATAGGATGGTGAGAACAAGATCTGTAGTAGAAAACAATAATTTGAGAGATGTTAACCCTGGTAGAGGTAAAGGTATAGGTAGAGTTCATAAGGACAAAACTCCTATAAGATAGGAACTTCATGCTAACAATGTTGACAATAATGTTGAAGCCCCTTACTATGAAGAAAACAACCCTAATGCTAATCAAGTAGTATTGAATGGAATTTTGACTACATTGAATTCACTTCAAAGCAAACTAGAGATCCAAGAATGGAGGTTGAATAACTTAAAAGGTGTACTACCTAAAGAACTTCCACTTAGAGAAGAGGGTCAAGTTGGTGATCAAGAACTTTAAGATAATCATATTAAAGTGTTTGATCCTATCATTAAGGAACTAAAAAAATTACCTTCACTAACCTTTTCAGGTAAGGAATTTGGTGATGCAGTTGATGCATGATTGGTTCACCTACAGAAGTACTTTAGTATTCTAATATGTCCTCCAACATGAAAGCAAGAGTGATTATTTATCACTTAGTAGAAGCTTAAACTCTGTGGTAGAACCATTTATGTACTTTAGAGGGTTACCATCTAATGACTCTTACTTGGCCTACTTTTGAAAGGTAGTTAAAGAAGAGGTATCTAAAATCTAAATTTAAGGATTAGAAAGTAACTAGTTTTTAGTTGTTAAAGTAAGAGAATATGACTATAACTAAGTATGAAAATAAGTCTTTAAATTTATTGCATCGTGTTAACTATATGCATGATGAATAAACTAAATTAACCAAAATCAAATTAGATTTGAAAGAGATATTGATGCATGAAATCAATACTACCAATCCTAAGACTCTAACTGCTACTATCGAATTTGCTCATAGGGTAGAAGAGAAAGAGAAAACTCGTCAAAAGGTAAGGCAATATTTTAAGTAGAATAGACAGCATTTTAAGAACAAAAATCTATCCCTTTTACCAAAGAAATTCAAGAAATATGATCAAAACCTCAAATTTACTAGAAGTACTAGTGGGTTCAATAAATTTCAAAGGTAGAATAATTTTTTTAAGAATCAAAATTCTTCTGTCTTCAAATTTTAAGAAAAATCAGACCCTAGGTAGTCAAAATGTATCAATCACTAGGATAAAGACCATTCATTTATCACCTCAAGAAACTATAGTATGCTAGGAATGTGGTGATAATCATTATTGAAAAGATTATCTCAAGTTAAAATCAGTCAATTAACTAACCATAGAGTGTATGTAGTTGTGGATAATAGAAATATAGATTTTCAAGCAACCCCTATCAAATTTTAAAATAAAATTATATTTATATTTTAATTTTGTTTGATTCAAGATCAATTGATAGTTTTGTTAATCCAAAAATAATGAATAATTGTAACCTAAATCCTATGACATTGAAGGATGGTTGGGATGTTGAGTTTGGCTCAAGCAAAAGAGTGTCAAATTCTAAATGTATTAAACAAGTTTAAACTTAGGTAATTTTTGGACCCAAGTTAACATGTTTTTATCTCTTCTTAGTTTTTTTGACATTATTTTGGGTATAGATTGGTTATAGTAGCATAAGTCCAATCTATATTATTTTAATAAAGTGATTAAATGTTGTGATGACATGGAAAATTTGGTAATAATTCATGGTTTATTAAAACCTAAAATATGCAAGCTATTATCAACTTTATAGCTGAAGAAAGTAGTACATAAGGGATGTAAATTGTATACTATACAAATGTAAGAAATAACACCTATAGAAGAAACAAAATTTCAAGAATATCCATTTATGCAAGAATTCTTGTATGTATTTCTAAAAAAAATTGTTTAGTTTGCCTCCTAAGAGGGAGTTTGATTTTTTTATTGATGTAACACCAAGGGTATCCCCTACATCTAAAGTGTCTTATCGTATGAATGTAATAGATTTGTAGGAGCTGAAATCTCAAGTGCAAGAGCTAATATAAATTGGTAGCATTATGCCAAGTGTGTCATCTTGGGGTGCACATGTGGTCTTTATGAAAAAAAAGATGGAACCTTGTGATTATGTGTCGACTATCGCATAATTAACAAGGTTACTATTAAGAATCATTATCCTTTGTTGAGGATAGATGATCTATTTGATCAAATGAATGAAACAACTATATTTTCTAAGATAGACTTGAGATTAGGATATCACCAAGTAAAAAATCTAGGATGAAGACATTCATAAGACTGCCTTCAAAACTTGGTATGAATATTACGAGTTTATGGTAATGTCTTTTGGTTTGACTAATACAGCTATTGCATTTATGAACTTTATGAATAGTGTATTTCAGGATTTTATAGACAAATTTATTCTAGTTTTTTTTATGATATACTAATCTATTTTAATAATGCAGCTAAACATGAACAACATTTATGTTTAGAGCTACAAAGGTTAAGGCAACATAAATTGTTTGGTAATTTATTTAAATGTGCTTTCTTTCAAATTGATATTCACTATTTGAGTCACATCATATCTAAGGTTAGCATTATTATTGATCTAATAAATATTAAATCTATCCAAGTGTGACATGCTCCTAAAAATGTACATGAAGTATGCAGTTTTATGGGACTAGCTAGTTATTATAAAAGATTTATTGAAAAAAATTAAGTTAGCTAACCCTATAACTTCTTTGTAGCATAAAGGTAAGAAATTTGTTTGGACTTTTGAGTGTGAACAAGCTTTTCAAAAGATTAAAGAGCTATTAGCTACATTACCTATACTTGTTGTACCAGATCTTAATGGTAATTTTAAAATATAGGCTGATGCATCCAAAAAAGGATTAGCTATGTGTTAACTCAAGATGGTTCAGTTGTGGCTTATGAATCATACAAACTGAAATACCATGAGAAAAATTACACAACTCAGGAATTAGAATTTTTTGTCATTGTACATGCTTTGAAGCAATGGAAACACTTTTTGTTGAGTAAACATTTTAAATTAAAATGTGACCATTGCAACCTAGAATATTTGATTTTCTAAGATGATCTGAATGCACGAAGTAAAAAATCTAGGATGAAGACATTCATAAGACTGCCTTCAAAACTTGGTATGAATATTACGAGTTTATGGTAATGTCTTTTGGTTTGACTAATACAGCTATTGCATTTATGAACTTTATGAATAGTGTATTTCAGGATTTTATAGACAAATTTATTCTAGTTTTTTTTATGATATACTAATCTATTTTAATAATGCAGCTAAACATGAACAACATTTATGTTTAGAGCTACAAAGGTTAAGGCAACATAAATTGTTTGGTAATTTATTTAAATGTGCTTTCTTTCAAATTGATATTCACTATTTGAGTCACATCATATCTAAGGTTAGCATTATTATTGATCTAATAAATATTAAATCTATCCAAGTGTGACATGCTCCTAAAAATGTACATGAAGTATGCAGTTTTATGGGACTAGCTAGTTATTATAAAAGATTTATTGAAAAAAATTAAGTTAGCTAACCCTATAACTTCTTTGTAGCATAAAGGTAAGAAATTTGTTTGGACTTTTGAGTGTGAACAAGCTTTTCAAAAGATTAAAGAGCTATTAGCTACATTACCTATACTTGTTGTACCAGATCTTAATGGTAATTTTAAAATATAGGCTGATGCATCCAAAAAAGGATTAGCTATGTGTTAACTCAAGATGGTTCAGTTGTGGCTTATGAATCATACAAACTGAAATACCATGAGAAAAATTACACAACTCAGGAATTAGAATTTTTTGTCATTGTACATGCTTTGAAGCAATGGAAACACTTTTTGTTGAGTAAACATTTTAAATTAAAATGTGACCATTGCAACCTAGAATATTTGATTTTCTAAGATGATCTGAATGCACGATAGCATAAGTGGCTACAATTTATGAGTAATTTTAATATGAATATTTCATATGTAAAAAGTAAGGATAATCATGTTGATGATGCATTTAGTCGATGCATGTATCTCATTGCCTTATCTATTCTATATTACAATTTTAGATCTAAAATTTTGAAACAATAGCATTTTGATAAGTTTTATCAAGATGTAAGTGCAAATTTGGCTGATGAACTTATGGGAAAGAAATTTTCTAACTTTTCTATTGATTCTGATGGTTTAATCAGACATAAAAATAGAATTTATGTGCCTGAGTCTAGCAACTTGAGGAATATTTTATTGAAAGAAGTGTAGGAAGCACCTCATTTTGCTCATTCTAGTGTCATAAAAATGACACATGAACTTAAATGGCTTTATTATTAGCCTAGTTTGAGACTTAAAGTTGTTTATTTTATGGAAAAATGTTTGGAATATCAGCATGTGAAATTTGAACAATGCCATCCAATAGGACTATCATACCCTCATGATGTTCTACGAGGTAAGTGGATTATGATTTATTTAAATTTTATAGTTGGTTTGCCAAAATCATGAATCAAACATGATACTATTCTAGTTATAATAGATAAATTTACTAAAATTACTCATTTCATTGATGTAAATTTAATCGATGATGCATCTGTATTTTTTGAATGATTTATGAAAGAAATAGTATGGCTGCATGGCATGCCTGAATTTATTATTTTTGATAGAGATAAACTTTTTATTTCAAGATTTTGAAAAAAATTGATTGTTGATTTTGGTATAATATTGAGTTTTAGTTCATCTTATCATTCTAAAATAGATGGTCAGACAGAAAGGCTATATAATATTGTGTAAGACATGTTAAGAATATATGTGATAGATCAACAAGGTAAATGGAAATATTATTTACACTTAGTTGAATTTATTTAAAATAATACATACCATTCTATTATTAATATGGATCCTTTTGAAGATTTGTATGGACATAATTGTAGAGATATAATTGGATGATGATGCATAGGTATGCAGAAAAGTCTCATAAATACTCAGCATCTGGTTCTCTATCCCACTAATCACTTGCATTAGATGGTTTGCCACTCAATATGCCATGTCTAGTTCACTCTATCTCTTAGCTCCTTAGGCTTAATGGTCTATTTAGAATAAGTATCTATTTATGTTAATCTTCAAAACATATCTTATTTGCATTAATCTCCTTCATGACATTTACATTCACTATCCATCTTATTCTATCCATTCATCTTTGATTCTTGCTTTTGTACTTATACTAGGTTTCCATTCCTTAGGTCTCAAGGACCCAAAACTAGAAATAGGTGTCAAAGAGACAAAATTAGTGCATAAATGGTCTTAAATAATCATATCTTACCTATCCATACCCTACTAATGGGATCCAACTCACTGCAATAACCTTGTCTATTTCTCAAGCATTCTACAACTTTTAGGCTTGTAGCCCTTTTCTTGAGGTTCATCTTTGGTTAACCAAATTTAAATAAATAATTTGAATAAGTAATTAATTTTATAGGATTATATTATCCTCATATATATTTATGTAAATTTTTATGTCTTTACCATTCTTCTAGCTATGATTTCCTTCTTTAATCTACCCTCAAATAGGCCTTATTAGCCCTATTTCCTTGACACAGCTCCAAAATATATAAAATCCATACCATACCAACTTGTAACCTTTTTAATCAGTTTATGAAGATGTAATTATTAAATACTATAAAATTTCAACAAAAATGGATGGTTGAAACTCCTTGTATCACTCAAACCCTAGTTTTAGGGTTTCTAACACCTGCACAAGGTCGAGAGCTCTTTAAATTCCATAACTCAAGTTTGGTAAAGGTTAAAAATATAAAAATACCAAAAAAATGTATTTTATAACCCATAATAACTTCTTAAATATTTATTCACCCAATTTTAATCCTCATTTATTTATCAATAACCAAAATATAGAGCTTTGTGCTTATAACTTGACTGTGTAAATAGAACAGTTGCAAATATTGCCATTTAAAGAGTGATAGATCACATTGAAATGTTTTAATACATTTAATAAGTTTTTATAAATTCAATTAATACTTATCAATCTATATTTCACCTTGTTTAATACTCCTTACCTCTCCAAATACACATTGATAGCATTTTGACACATAATTTTGCCTATGTAAGAGTAGGTAAGGTCAAAAGGTACATTGGTCTAATATGATTATTTTTATGATTATTTTAATCCTTCACTAAATTATATAACTAAAACATTATAATATTTATTCATATTAAATACATAAATACACCCAAAAACATATACTAGTCCATCAATGAAATGAGACACTTGGATGTGTTAAGCAAAAATAGGGTATCTACAGGTCTAAGGTAGTAGTGGGATTTATTTCTTCCAATTTCAAGGTTATGACAATGTAATCAAGAACATAATAACCTTATTTATTTAGTTTTAAACCTTTTCAAATAATACATTCATAATATAATTAATGAAGATATAAATGAATCTTTATTTCACTTACAATGTCATTGTTCACTCAAAATAGGGTACTAGCAACACTAGCAACATTTATGACTCTAACAAGTTATTGAATTTTTTTCATTTCAATATGGATTATAAAAGGACCTAAAATAACTTCTTGAGAATTATCACAAATTATTCAAGACTTGGAACTCTTAATACAAAACAATATACTGAGTTTTAGCACTCTACCAACTTTGACATGCAAACACATAATTCTTCAAAACTGTCTGATTGCCTATTAGTTCTCATTCTAGAATGCCATCACCATCAACACAAATGTTATATGAATAAATTTTAGACTCGGTATTAATGATCCATCCTTTCTTCTGTATCAACAATATCCAATCCCAACTAAACTCCCTTTCACATGACTACCACTCTGCACACATGTCTTTATCCTACAATATTGATCAAAATATCTATTTGTTATAGTCTCAAAGGATTATTCATTCAAACATCAAACAAGACTATGAGATACCTCATAAGATATTACTGCACATATGGGAAGCTTTTCCTTGATTCATTTATAATAACATTGAGTACAATATAGTCCAATAATGGACCTTCAAGAATTTTGTTAACCTTTGAGAGGTTCTTAAAACAATTCCTCTTTTGCTCTCTATTTTGCTTTGGTTGGAGTTTCTTCTCCTCTCTCACTCACTCTTATCTAATCTATCTCTCCCCCAAGTGACTCTTTTTTCCCATTTTAAACATAGGATCTTGGTAGCTACATCAACTTCTTTTTTTCACAACTAACTCCCACGTACAAGGTTGTTTTTACACTTATTCATATGACTTGACTTAAGATATAAACATGATTTGTATCCAAACCCTTTGTCTCTTGACCATAATATTCCTCCTAAACCAACTTATTCACCTAAACACTCCAAACACACAAAATAATCCTCCTAGACTCTTGACATATTTGAATTTTCAAATTATTATTTTTGGAGAGAAAACTCTGAACAATTCCATTGTTCACTCCTAAGACTCTATATGTATCCAAATGACCTTAAAGACATGAATGGACCTTCAAAGGTCCCTTGACACACACTACCAACTAATCATCGACCCACTTTTTTCTACTAATGACCAAATCATGAAATTTGACAACTTTAGCTTGATGCTCTTGCATCTGCTGAGAAAGTTTGAAAAACTAAATTATTTATGGTCCTAATGTTTTATAGGATTATGATAGATAAATGGAAATCACAAGGCAAAACTTAAAGGTTAACTCTAATATCAAAAAGAGCTACATTGATTTAAAGAGGTTACCACATAAATTTAAAGTTGGTGATAAAGTTCTTATGCATGTTAGACCATAGAAAATTTTGATTAAGTTTAGAAAGACATTCAAATTGGCTCCTCAGTTTGTAGGACACTTTTAAATTTAAGAAAAAATAGTCATGTTGCCTATCGACTAGCCCTTCCACCTTATTTGTCCTAGATTCATGATATTTTTCATATTGCGTTATTGAGAAAGTATATGCTTGATCCTTATCATGTTTTGGATTGGATTTATCTTCAGGTTTCAAAAAAAGAAAAGATGTAGTTGGATCTAGTGAAAATCTTATACCATCATAGAGTTAAATTATGAAATCATGAGATTTCTTACATTTTTGTTCAATGGGATCCATTATCTAAAATAAGTGATACTTGGGAAGATGAGAGTCTTTTCAAGCAACATTATCCTTGGCTATTTTGATTGCCAAGACAACACTTTTTCAAGTGGGGGAAGATGTCATAACATAGTTTTACTGCATTATTTCACTTTTTGTTATGGTTTAGTTATGAACTAATCAAGACATAATTATTTGGATTATTGTTATGTTACAATTATGTGATCTATGTTTGATCCATTATTATTATTGATACATTTATTTGATATGATTATCATATTCATTACAACATTAGATATTTATGCTTAAATGAGTTATTAATTATCATTTAATTTAGTTATAATTATTTAATGTTGTTATTGTATTTATTGCTCTTATATGGTATAGATATTATTGATGGTCTATTATGAATATAGGTATCAGATATGAGCTAGGTTGGATGTGGCTCTGAGCATTTGAGTGAGGCCAAGAAAGTGAACAAAAATGAAACAGTGAACTTTAAAATTGTAATATTGAGCTTTGACTATTATGAATGTTTTACATCAGCTTTATATGTGTATTCTAAAGTGATAAATGTTATCATTTTTGAGTTTGATTTCTTTTTTGTATTGATAGTTAGTCATTTTTGACTTCTTTCTCAATCATTACTTTATCATTTGATTTTCAGTTCCTTGATATAGTCGACACTTATCAGCATTGTTAATATATGCTTGGTCTATTCTTGATTTTTATGCTTTTCGTTTGGCTTAAGTGACTTGTTATCTTGTGACATTTCATTGGTCATTGGATTATATCTTACTCGTAGTTGGAATCTTGTTTTATTTTTGGACTCTTTAGTGGCATTTGGTTATTGTCATAATTCTGTTTGAATTTGATTTAAAGTCATTAATCTTCGATTATGTTACGAAAAAATGATTAACGTTAAATAAGCCATTAGATCTTCTTTTAAACTGCTTAGAGGTTTTCATTGTTTATTGAGACTCTTGTTATATTCAATGTTTATTATGACCAAGTCTTGGATTAGATATGCTTAAGTGTTTGATTGAGGGGACACAACCCACCATGGGCATGACATTAGTTGATGCATTGGGTTTTGTTTGTGACTTTAGTTTTGTGGCATTGGCTCGCTACTTAATGCAAATTGAGTTGAGACTCTTCTCAACCCTATTATAATTTTGTTTATTCATTTTGCATGCACTTTGGAAGATTTGTGCTTAAGGAAACTCTACTAAAATTTGGGCATGGTGGTAAAGGTAAATATGAATGCAGTCAGTTGCATTATTTTTTCTCAGATCTTGAACTACAGTGAGTTATTTGTTTTTTTGGCCATACAAGAGTTTTTGTGGAGTTTTTGGTGGTTCGAGTTAGCTTTAAGTGGTTGTTTGTTTTTTTGCATACACAATGGAAAAGGTTGGAAGCTTGTGGAAGAAAGGATAAAAAAGTAGTTTCATCATTATTTTCATTTTATTGACTAGTTTTTCAAGTAAGTAATGTATTGAAATTCCTAAGTGGTTTTATGCTTCAGATTTGCTAGCATGGACTGAGTTTTTATGTTTGAAAATAAAATGCAATCATTTTAATTGTCTTGGCTTGCATTACTATTGTTGTGATTGTTATAAAGAATGGGTAAAACCATGTAGGGTTTGAATTCAAATCTCGTTGTTGTTGTTGTCGTTATTTTAACAAAAAATATTTTTTTAGTCATACAGCCTCAGTTGTGGCATGTAGATAACAACACGTGTGTATGTTGTTTAAATCCTTTTTTATTTTCAGATGAGTTTTATTTAAAAATCAACTTAAGGCTATGACTGTGGACATTATTTAATGTGTTTTTTGTTGTTTTGAAAAGCTTTGTTGTGAATTGTAAACCCTAGTTATATACTTGAATTTTATTTGAGTTGATTGTTTTGATTACATCCAAGCATGTACATTCTTAGGCCATGGTCTTAGAAGAATATAAATAAAAACTTGAGTTGCATATGGGGTTCGTATACCATCTAGGTTTTGGTTAAAACAATATTTTATTATTATTTTAAGGTGTATTATTATTAGTCATATAGCTAGGGTATTTGATTTAATCATTATGAGGTTTTTGAACTATGATGGAAGTTTGTTATTTGTCTCTTAATATCTATTATATGCATGATTGTTTGACTTCGGGTTATGGATTATTTTGGTGATTGCTTTCATCATGAGTTTTTAAATCTGGTTTGACTATAAACATTCGTATGAATAATTTCAGTTATTATTATCACCACCAATTAGTGATAATGATCTTGAAATCTTTCCATCATGATTTTTTATTGATTATGTTGGTCAAGATTGATCTAATAATTAAATGATATTCAATGATTGTTTCATTTGATTGATTTGGTTAACTTTATTTACACTGGATGTGTGAATGTGTTGCCTTGCATGACAAATTGAGTTGAGTTTTGATGTCTTTTTGGACTGCTATAAGTGTTAATTTTATCATGGAGATTTTATAAATTTATTTTGAGTATTCGGTTTAGTTTATTTTCTCAAAAATTATTTGAGTCGCTTAAATCATTTTTATTAGATGGAAATATTTAAAGAATAGTGTTTGTATTTGGGGTTACTAGTAGTAATACAATTGCATTTATTTTGGTTATTGTACCCTACCTATGGATTGGTGCTTGTGGGTGAAATGTCATGGATTGCACCTATAATATTCAATCTTAAAAAACTCTAAAATGAGCTTCATCAGTTGGAATAGCTACAAAGGTGTTAATTATGTTAGCCAAGAATGTAAATAGTGTTGTTTGAATGTTTTCATCATTTAGTTGTATTAAATAAAGATCAATAATCATTGTAACTTCTTCACTTCTCTCATCAAGCCGGAATCACATCCAATTGATAGGTGGGGTTGTCTAAGGCCACTTATGGTTGGGCTCATTGGGCTTGGAGAGGTGGGCATTTGTTTCATTGGATTACGTGTATAAGATTACTTATTTTAACTCTTCTAGTTGAGTTATTTTGATAGTTATTTTTAAAAAGAATTGATGTATAATTAACTTTATTGATTTTATTTAAGTTATATTATGTTACGCAATGTAATATTATGCATATTTGTTTGGTATTGTTATGAAATAAATTTATCTTTTAGATTATTCATTATTGTATTCATTTACGTATGTAGTTGGTTAAGTTGATGGTATATTCATTGGCTCATTAAAACATTAGAAATAATGATATCCACTATTGTAATCCATGAATTATAGTTGAACATATGATTATTAAAATTTGTATGGCTTGAGGATTTGTATGAAAGTAGAGCTCCATTCAAACCTTACATTTGTTTACTTAAATGGATAATGTTGATGTATATTGAGTAAAGAGAAGCAATTTTATTCAAAAGTATTGTAATATGTATCTGTATTCATCAAATTTCTTAAGTGTTATGCTTAACTTTTATAAGGAGAATACATTTCTTTGCATAGATAAAACAAGTTCATTTAGTTATCTTGCATTATGAATATGTGTTCATAAATCTTGAAAAAATTTGTATGATTACTTCATGAAGATGGTAATGAGTTGGTAAGATATTGAGATAATGAATGTATGTAATTATATATGTGTCTTTAAGTGGAAAAATTATAATACTCAATCAATACCAATTATGTTAATTGCTACTGTATATTATTGTGTTGTGGCATGTTAACTTTAAGTCTATATAAAGACTTAAATATTACCTTAAACTATCCAAATTTTCATTGAGAAGATAGGCAAATTAATAAGGTTATTTTATGGAATTCTAAGGAAGACATTCAAGTCCAATAAATGTTTAAGGTTTATTAATCATGTAATCCTTTGCAATGATAAGACGGTGTCTTAATTGGACTACAATAAGAACATAAAAATTTCCTTAATCAATTAAGGGCCGCAATGTTAATCTGGTCTCTTTGTTATGGATTCACTTAAGGAACTTAAAAAGTGTTTAAAGTTTATTATCCTCTTAAGTAATTTATTAAAAAGGTAATCATTTCAAATATAAATCATTTTATTATTGTTAAAGTGATAGGACTATTTTGGATAGCCTTGTATATTCATTTGGCATTTAAGATACAAATCGTGTTATACAAATATTAAAAGCTAACTAAGTTAAAATGAAATCAAGTATGTGAATAGATAAGTAAGTTAAGGAATTGAAATTACAATGGCTATCTCAATGGAAGCAAGATATGATTGAGGATCATCTACTCCTTACTTGGGATTGACGTATAGAATAATAATTCAAGTTGTTCTACTTCAATATAATGACATGAGAATATAAAGCTAATGATTTGAGTTTAAAATATTAAGTTGGAATTGATAAATCTCTTAGGAGTGAATAAATAAAATTGTCTTAAATATTGAAATATTAAACATTGTCCATTACTTAGTCTAAAAGACATGGATCTAAGATGTTATTTAATTCACTTAAGTGACAAAGGTTAATTAATAAACCTAATATAATTACATAGAGTTATTTTCAACTCATAAAGAAATTAAAATAATGAATGTTTGAAATTTGTGTGCATGACTTGGCATAAGGCCTGGATAAACTAGTTATGTTAATTAATTTATGCATATCTTGACTTCACCAATCAAGCTAAGGTCACAAGGCTAAAACTACCATGTGAAATGCAAAATATGTTCCAAAAATAGAACATAAGCATGGTTTTTGAAATATCTCAAGAGGCTTAATCAGTACACTTTACTATTGATTTAATTTCCCTAAGCTAATAACGGGGTGGTGTCAAGCTCGGCTCTCTCTATTTGTGAAATTTGGAATGTGTTTCAAAGGTTTGTATTACTTTTGGAAATAGTCATTCTCTCTTGATCATTAAATGATGCCTGTGAAATTGATAGATTTTGTCTATGCCAGCTTAGTGTGATGATTCTTTTATTAAAGCTATTTTACTTCTTATAATTGGTTATTGAACTTTTATGATTTACCCTATGAGGTACAGGTGGTGTTATAACCTATGCAGGTACTTGGTTAATTATGTAATTTAGTAACAACTTTTTTGGGAAGGCCACACTAATAATAAGAGGATAGGCATGTGTAAGTGTATTTTCACTAACTCAATTATATCTGAATATGAAGTAGTTAAAAATGCTTCCTAATGAAGTTGTTGATAAGTTATGTACTTGGTCTAGTTATTATATTGGCTATGACATAATTATGGATCTCATTACATTTTTTGTGTTGAACTCTTATTATTTCCTTGCATTTTTATTGATATCTTGGTATTATAAAAAAAATTGTGGTTATTACAGAAAATGTCTACTTAGATACATTGTTGAAAGTTTGCAAAGAACTTGAAATACAACAAGATCTTGTTACAAATATGGAGATGTTATCCAAGGTCCAAGAGGAAACTTAGGGGACAACCTACTTAAATGTATTTAAGGGGTTATGTGTGGAAGCAATTTATTGAATAATAAAGGTCTAAAATATGCATAGTGAAAAGTAACAAGTAAAGAAGATGATTGGCAATCGATATAGAACTATAATACAAAGTTGTATTATTTTAATTTTTGTATAATATCTTAGAGATAAAATCTATGGTGTCTATGTACTCCTTAACTTCATTATTTGTTTAATTATCTATCTACAAAGCATGTAAGTGTACATTAATATACAGAGGGAGATGAAGCATCGGTTAAACCATTATAATGGTTTATAATAACCGCTTCATAACCAATGAGTATTGTGATATCATCAGCCCACATTAATGACAAGTTGTGTGTTATAGTAGTGGCATTGTAGATGATGTATGATAACATTACAAAAGAGTTAAAACTTGCACTTTGGCACATGGGTGTTAAACTAGATGAAAAATTTATTGGCATTAGCATGAGGCTATATTTACAACACACAAGAATTTTGGTAAAGACCTAGTGACCCAACACTTTTTGGATAAAGTGCCCCTCTTTGAAGATAAATGGTCCCAATTCCATGCAATTGCAATAAAATATGTGAAAATAATTTGGCAACCTGCACTTCTAAAAACTATTTTCCCTAGGAAGACCCATGCCCTGCTTTGAAGAACTGGGAGAGAGGGATCTTTTATTGATGTCTCCATTTGACTAGGGGGTCAATGCATTGATCCTATTTTTTTGGGGAACTACATTCTAGATTGATCTTCATTTCCTAAAGTGTTTTTTTCATGTCTAAGGTATTCAACAAAGGTGAAAAATATTGGTGCAAGAGATTTGCATTAAAGACTAGATGCAGCCCAAGGTAAGAAGGAAGATTAAACTCAAAATAATTCTCTCCTACTTTATTGGTGATGGTGTAGGTCCCATACCAAAGTGGATGAATCTTGTGATAAAATCTTTTTATTTTTTTCCTTTATAGATGTAGCTATAATCGATTACCAAATCAGAAGGTGTGCAATGTCTGATGCTTATCATGACACTCATTGTACTTAGCAGTAGCCTACTACATAATAGTTTGCACTTGTTTTTTAATGTGTTCAATGAATTGAATAGCTTTGTCAAATTCTCTTTGAGTTGAAGGAGTTGGTGTTGATGGAGGAATATGATAAGCTACATTGATGGGTTTCAAAGGGTGTAAACCCAAGTAAACCTAAAAAGCATTGTGTAGTAGAGTGGTGAAAATATATTTTTTAGTTGTGTTGAATGAAAGGTAGGGTTTCATCTCAAATGCATTGCTTCTTTTTTCACACTAAGAATATGTAATATCATCTTGTTACCACTTCTATCTATATATCAACTTATATATGGAAGGTAATAGAATTGTTCAACTTTGTGTTTAGCATAGACCACAATGCTTTCCAGATATTACTCAAGAACCTAATGTATCTATCAGATAAAATAGTTTGAGATTTCAAAGTGGATCTAGACATGTTGAAAGTATAGTTGACTTATTTGTAGAGTTAATATTGTTTTCTTATAAGGTATTAAAAATGTCATATTTGAGAAGATATCAATTACTACATAAAAACAATCATTATCATGATTGGTAGTAGGGTGGCTTGAGAGAAAGTCCATGGAAAAAAATACCCATGGTCTCAGTAGAACTAACAAAGGTGTATACAAAACTTGCTTCTTGTTGATGGGCTTGGAAATTACGCATGTGGTACAAGACTTGATGTAATTTGTAATATTTGACATGACATATGGCCAAAATAAATACTTTTGTAACACCACAAGATTTTTTTCAACTCCAAAATGAAATGTAACTTTGTTGAAATGAGCCTCCCATATTATTTTATGTTTATCTTCCTCATGAAAAGTGTACAAGTATCCAAGGTGATATAGGAATCCATCTTACAAATAGAATTCTAGGAATGAATTTACCACAAAATAAATTCTAATAGAAATCTAAAAAATCTATGCCAAATGGATACAATTCTAACCATGAGTTAACTTCATGTCTACATGCATCAAGTATAGAAGGAGAGATTGAAATGATGGATGGCCCAGATAATTTGGGAGTAGGCTGGCACTTCCCTTCTTATGCTTGATGTTAAAATATAACTATTGAAGATAAGAACATTTTTTGGCCCCTTGTTGTAACTTGTTTTGAGTTTGTAATAACTGAAGTCATTTGTGATGTGTGGATCATAATCTCCTTGCCCAATATATAATGTTTTCAATTATTACATCCCTAAACAATAGCATACAACTCACAATCATATGTTGAATAATTTCTTATTGGTACAATGAAATTTTTATTGTAGTAAGGAACTAGATGACCATATTGAGTGAGTATTACTAAAAGTGCATAAATTGACACATTAGTCTTAATCTAAAATGGTTACTGAAGATTAGTAAACACAACTACTAGTGCAAAATAGAGTCTACATTTCATTTCCTCAAATAATTTTTATTGTGTGGTTGACCAGATAAAATTTAATTTAGCACCATCTTGGTAACTTGGTTTAGAGTCCAAATCACATGAGAAAAACCAAGTACAAATCACTTGTAGATATTTGTTAATCCCAAAAAGCTGCATAGCCCTACAAAAGTCTTTAGTTATGGTTATTATTGGATGTCTTGAATCTTGATCAAGTCCACATGCACTCCTTGTGAGTCTACCACATATCTTAGATATTGTATCTCATTCATGGTAAATTAATATTTTTCCATTTTTGCATATGATTTATTCTTCCGAAAAGTGTCAAACACTTGTTTTTGTTGGGGATCAACCAACAATGGATTACACTTATGAAAGCAATCAATGCGGAAATAAATCAGATAGATAAGTAACTGAAATGATAAATAGCACAGAACAAGATATACAAGAAAACACCCTGAAAACTTGTATTAAAAACTCTTTACAATAGGAATACAAATGAAGAACTTTGTTCTTCCACACCTCTCTCAGATGCACACAAGATCTCTCACTAGATCTCTATTCCTCAAGAGCTCTCTCTAAAGTACAGTCCTTCAAACATTTACAATGTTCTACTCGTACTCTATTACACTCTCATATTCTTCATCATTACAATAGCTTAGAAGATCTCTCCTACATATAGAAATAGGAAACTTAAGCATGCTCTTACAACAAACAGTTAAGCCTCTTCAACAAGGGCTCTAAAAATAACATTGCTAACAATAGAGACGCGAGCATGAGTCTACAACTCAAACTCATCATGCAAACACTCGCTTCTGTCCTCGGAAATCGCTTTCTGGACACGCAGGTAACCGACGTCGGTTCCTGCCTGTTCGCCTGTGACCGTCGCCGGCCGACCATACTGCCGACGTCGGCGCCTCTGAGCTGCAACTGACCGACGTCGGTCGCTCCTGACCGACGCCGGCGTCTGTGTAGACCTGAACCTGTTTGTCTATGCTCCTTGGTGAAGCTTTTAGCTCCACATACCTAACAATCTCCCACTTGGAGATAAACCAGCTGCACCAATACCTGTACAGCAAGATCTTCTAGCTCCTCCATCTTCAACTCAATTATGAAGACCAATAGAAGTTGAATGAAGATTCAACTTCTCCTTAGTAACCGGCTTTGTTAGCATATCAGCAGGATTCATGTCTGTATGGATCTTCTCCAGCTTCAACTCACCATCTTCCAATACCTGCCGTATGAAGTGGTACCTTAGCTGTATGTGTTTGGTTCTAGAATGGAAAGCTGAGTTCTTAGCCAAATGGATTGCACTTTGACTGTCACTATGCAATCTGCAACTCCCATGCTCCCTTCCAAGCTCTTCCATGAACTGTGTCATCCATATCATTTCCTTGCTAGCTTCTGTAGCTGCAATGTATTCTGCTTCTGTAGTTGACAAGGCTACAACCTTCTGCAACTTAGAAATCCAACTAACTGCCGTTCCACCTACAGTAAAAACATAACCTGTAGTGCTCCTCCTGCCATCCAAATCCCCTGCCATATCTGAATCTACATAGCCATGTAGAGATGTATCTGAACCTCCATAGCATAAGTGTCTACTGCTGGTTCCTCTCAGATATCTAAGGATCCATTGTACTGCTTTCCAATGTTCCTTTCCTGGATTGGCCATATACCTGCTTACTACTCCCACTGCTTGGGCAATATCTGGTCTAGTACACACCATTGCATACATCAAACTTCCTACCGCGGAAGAATATGGAACCTTGTTCATGTACTCTACCTCATCATGTGAATTGGGACATTGTTCTTTACTTAACTTGAAATGTCCTGCCAAAGGTGTGCTTACCGGTTTCGCATCCTGCATGTTGAACCATTTCAACACCTTGTCCACATAATCTTCTTGAGACAATATCAACCTGTGATTTTCTCTGTCTCTCTTGATGCTCATGCCAAGGATTTTCTTAGCTGCTCCCAAATCCTTCATGGCAAACGTTTGAGCTAACTTCACTTTAAGCTCTGAGATATCCTGCATGTGAGACCCTGCAACCAGCATGTCATCTACATACAACAATAGAATAATGTATCTACCGTTATCAAATCTCTTAAAATATACACAATGGTCTGATTGACACCTACTGAAACCATGCTCAGTCATAAACCTGTCAAATTTCAAGTACCATTGCCTTGGAGCTTGCTTGAGGCCACACAAGCTTTTCTTTAACCTGCACACTAGTTTCTCCTTACCCTTGACTTCGAAACCTTCTGGCTGTTCCATGTAAATTTCCTCATCTAAATCTCCATGAAGAAATGTTGTTTTAACATCTAGCTGCTCGAGATGCAAATCCTCAAAAGCAACCAAAGACAGTACAACCCTTATAGAAGTCATCTTAACAACTGGAGAAAAAATTTTGCCAAAGTCAATACCTGGCTTTTGTGCAAATCCTTTTACAACCAATCTGGCCTTGTATCTCATCTGACCATCCTCGCCTTCCTTCAACCTGTAAGTCCACCTGTTCTTCAGTGTTCTCTTACCAGCTGGCAATTCAACCAAATCCCATGTTTGGTTCTCTCTTAAGGACTCCATCTCCTCAACCATGCCATGCTCCCACTTACTCCTAGACTCCACCTGTAAAGCTTCTTCAAAACTTTCCGGTTCTCCACCATCGGTTAGCAATAAATAATATAAAGAAGGAGAGTATCTAATTGGAGGCTTACTTACCCTTTCAGACCTCCTGATTGGTGTCTTGGACTTGTTTTCAACAATCTGTCCATCCAAATTTTCTGACAGTGACCGACCTCGGCCACCTGTAGACCTGTTACTGGCCGACGCCGGTTCTTCCTGGCCGACGCCGGTGCCTGGTCTGCCGACGTAGGTCTCTGTATGACCGACATCGGTTTCTGTATTGCCGACGCCGGTGCCAAACCTGCCGACGTCGGTCTCTGTGTTTTCCTGTAAGTGATTATTTCTTTTTCCCGCGAGCTCATTTTGGACCATAACTTCGTCCAACTCATTATTGCTCTGCCCAGCTTGATCTAGCTTCCTTGTCTGATCACTGTACATCACTCTTTCATTGAAAACAACATCACGGCTCCTAATTACCTTGTTAGTTCCTAGATTCCAAAATCTGAAACCAAAATCATCTGAGCCATAGCCTATAAACGTGCACCTCATAGACTTAGCATCTAGCTTCTTTCTATTTTCCTTATCTATGTGCACAAAGGCTTCACAACCAAAAAACTTTGAGATATGAAAGATCAACCTTTTTACCTATCCATGCCTCTTCTGGAATTCCACCATCCAGAGCTGTAGAGGGTCCTCTATTGATCAGGTACACTGCGGTGTCAACTGCTTCTGCCCAAAACTCTAAGGGCAACCCTGCATGCAATCTCATACATCTTGCACGCTCCATAATAGTCCTGTTCATCCTTTCAGCAATACCATTCTGCTGAGGTGTCCTTGGAACCGTCCTTTGCCTACGGATCCCATTCATGTAACAATACAATTTGAACTTAAGACTGCAGAACTCACCACCATTATCGGATCTCAAGCACTTTAATCTTTTGCCTGTTTCATTCTCAACCATGGCTTTCCATATCTTAAAAGTCTCAAAAACATCAGATTTCTTTTTAATACAGTAGATCCATACCTTTCTTGTGGCATCATCTATGAATGTAACATAGTACTGTGATCCGCCAATAGAGGCTACATGAGCCGGTCCCCACACGTCTGTGTGAACAAGCTGCAACTTCTGCCTTTTCTTAGTAGACCCAGTCTTTAGAAAACTAACCCTTTTCTGTTTTCCAAACACACAATGCTCACAAAATTCTAGATCCATACTTTTCAAATCTGAAAGCATACCTTTAGACTTAAGGATAGACATCCCCTTCTCACTCATGTGGCCAAGCCTTGAGTGCCACAATTTAGCATCCACATCTGAAGTAGATAAAACTGAAGGAGATTTGTTAGTAATACAATTACACAAATAGAGAGTACCTTCTCTCTTACCTCTGGCCATAACAAGTGCGCCCTTGGTCACTTTCCAAGAATCTGCTGTGAGAGTTACTGTACAACCCTCATCACCAAGCTTACCTGCAGAAATCAGATTTCTCTTCAAACTAGGAACATGCATCACATCCCTCAACACCCATGTGTTGCCATTCTGCATCTTTAGCTGCACTTTACCTTTGCCAATTATCTTGCAAGGCTCATCATCCCCTAAGTATACTATTCCAAAATCTCCATGGACATAGTCACTGAAATATTCTCTGTTAGGGGTAGCATGGAAAGACGCACCAGAATCTAATACCCAAGATTCTATGTTATTATGCAAAGAGAAAATAAGAGCATCCTGTGCAATACCTGCAACCTTTGTCTCTTCCTTTCCTTCGTGCTGATTATCCTCCTTAGGCTTTGACCAGCAATCTCTGCTTATGTGCCCCAACTTTCCATAGTTCCAGCATTGTGGCCTTCTGCCATTCCTGGATTTGGATCTGCCTCTTCCCTTAGACTTAGATCTTGATCTCCTCTTGCTCCTTTCCTTTTGCCTTCCTCTGCTCTCGAAATTTAAAGCGTTCCCGGATGTCCCAGAAGTCTCTTCTGTGCTTTTCCTGCGTATTTCCTCATTCAAAATAACACTAACCACATCCTCTACTTTTAAAATATTCGAAGCAGAAGCAGTATTAGAAACTGCCATTACCAAGCCATGCCAGCTTTCAGGCAAAGAACATAAAATTAAAAGAGCCTTTATTTCATCTTCAAATGAAATATTAACAGAACTTAACTGATTAACAATACCATGGAAATCATTCAAGTGATTGGAAACAGATCCACCTTCTTGCATATGCAAATTAAATAACTGCTTCATCAAATATACCTTGTTTGAAGCGGAGGGTTTTTCATACAAATTTGCTAACGTGGTCATTAACTCTACCGTAGTTTTTGCCTGTGACAAATTAGATATCACAGTGGAGGCCAGACTCAGTCTTATAGACCCAAGAGCCTTTCTGTCAAGAACTTCCCATTCTTCATCCTCCATGTCCTTGGGCTTCTTTGCTATCCCACCTAACGGTAAGTAAAGATCCTTCTGATACAGATAGTCCTCTATCTGCATTCTCCAGTGCTGATAGTTCTTGCCATTAAACTTTTCCATTCTCAACTTACTTTCCTCTGTCATTGCTTCTCCCACTCAAACAGAAATCCCTGTGAGCAACCTGTAATCCAAACACACTACACAGATCTGAACCACCTGTTAGTGAACCTGAGCTCTGATACCACTTGTTGGGGATCAACCAACAATGGATTACACTTATGAAAGCAATCAATGCGGAAATAAATCAGATAGATAAGTAACTGAAATGATAAATAGCACAGAACAAGATATACAAGAAAACACCCTGAAAACTTGTATTAAAAACTCTTTACAATAGGAATACAAATGAAGAACTTTGTTCTTCCACACCTCTCTCAGATGCACACAAGATCTCTCACTAGATCTCTATTCCTCAAGAGCTCTCTCTAAAGTACAGTCCTTCAAACATTTACAATGTTCTACTCGTACTCTATTACACTCTCATATTCTTCATCATTACAATAGCTTAGAAGATCTCTCCTACATATAGAAATAGGAAACTTAAGCATGCTCTTACAACAAACAGTTAAGCCTCTTCAACAAGGGCTCTAAAAATAACATTGCTAACAATAGAGACGCGAGCATGAGTCTACAACTCAAACTCATCATGCAAACACTCGCTTCTGTCCTCGGAAATCGCTTTCTGGACACGCAGGTAACCGACGTCGGTTCCTGCCTGTTCGCCTGTGACCGTCGCCGGCCGACCATACTGCCGACGTCGGCGCCTCTGAGCTGCAACTAACCGACGTCGGTCGCTCCTGACCGACGCCGGCGTCTGTGTAGACCCGAACCTGTTTGTCTATGCTCCTTGGTGAAGCTTTTAGCTCCACATACCTAACAGTTTTATATGACAGATTATCATCCCATGTGTTGCTAAAGATTAGGATGTCTTCAAGATGACTATAATAAATGAAGTGGTGAATGCCTTAAGGATGTCATTGTCATTCACATGAATTTACTTTGAGCATTAGTTAAACTGAATTACATGATTAACCATATGTATAGAAGGCCATTCCTCATTGAAGGCAGTTGTCAGCTAGGAAAGAAAAGTGTATAAGAAACATCTAGAAGCATAAAGATAAATATAATAACTCCTTGGGAAAGAAAATATAAGTTGAAGATGTTGAAAATGATGGTTGTTGCACTATAATATTAATTTGCTTAAGTTTAGAAGTTGATGTGGGGTGTTTTAGATGTTGTAAGAGCCTATAAAGAGGTTGAAATGTACTCTCAAGTTGAGGAGTGGCATATTGATCTATACTAGAAAATGCCTAAGAGGTCTTAGATTATATTGTAAATCCCAAGACATTGTGTTATCTAATTAAATACCTAAAGGCTAAAAATTGTAATAGCAAGGAAATCAATGTAATGAAAGCTGCATATTTAAAGCTTTAAGTTGAAAATGATATTATATTGTCTTGTTGCACTTTTTTTTATTGAACATGTATTTCCTAGTTGTAGGGGTGTATAGAGCACTGAGCTAAGAGACATTGTTGTGGTGTAAGTTCTCTATTAACTTGGAATACCAACTTGATTTGCATCATAATGGTATTAGAGCATCCAAAAATGCATGAGAGAATATCATAGCAGCAAAAAAGGGTTTGAGTGAGAGAAATAGCTGCAAAAGAGAGCGTATGAGAGTGTGAAAACATATTCCAACTAAGAGGATATATGGGTAGGTGGTGTTTATCTTCATGTGTGTTATGTGTGTTCTCCATCATATTCAGGTTAAGTAGAGAGCTAGAATCCTCTACTAAGGAGAATAGTGGATAGAGGGTTTAGAGAGAAGTAGTTCTTCCATTAGTATATATGGGTAGAGAATAGGTGAGTGAAAGAGAAAAAATAAAGTGCCACTGTGAGAGTAAGATTTGAAATTTGAAGGAAAGAGTTGATAAAGGTGAGATTGCAATAGTGGGTTAAGTGTGAAGAGTGAAGAAGTGAGAAAATAGATTGCTTTACAAGATAGAAATCGGATAATGGAGTTTTTATATAAGCAACCAAGAGCTATTTTTAGTTACAAACAAAGTGGGAGAGGCTTTGAACAAGCCTTGGAAATTGAAGAGGAAGAGTGGGTTGAGAAGAAAGTAGCCCAAATGATAAATTTTAAGACCATAGTAATGACCATGCAAGCAAGACTAATAATTAAAGAAATGAGAGAGAGAGAAAGAGTAGGTTTGTCTCACGCAAGTGGGAGCTTGAAAAGATAGAGGAAATAGAAAGGATGCAAGTCATGATATCCACCCTAGAAGAAGAAAATTTTGAAGCAGCAATAGAATAAGAGGAAGACAAGGAATTTGAAATTGAAGATGATTTATTCATGTATGAAGATGAAGAATATGATGTGAAGAAGATGAAGAATATGATGTGAAGAAGATGAAGAATATAATATGAAGAGGATGAAGGGGTATAGTACTGCTACCATAAAGAGGGAGAAAGCTTAGATAATTATAAGGGAAAAGGTAAAGGTTGTGAATAGC
Source organism: Torreya grandis (assembly GCA_037957365.1). NCBI lineage: Eukaryota > Viridiplantae > Streptophyta > Pinopsida > Cupressales > Taxaceae > Torreya > Torreya grandis. Next base: position 1,599,424 of record JARHVA010000957.1, on the reverse strand, counting down.
CCCTTGAGGAAGAAAATGAAGAGAAGGTTGAAGTGAAGGAGTAGAGCAAAGACCATTTGAGTCAATCCAAGAAATGGAATAAGAATGCATCCTATCAATAAAGCCCAAGATATTGCAGCTGTGCATTAGCCCATATAAGACATGAAGAAAGAATTAAAAGGATGGAGGTCTTTGTAGGCCACATAGTTGATGTGAGAGAGAGCGGTGATGACTTTAATGGTGATTGTACAATTTATGATTATCCCCATGAAGAAAAAGAGAGTGAAGGTATACTCTTTCATGTGGATAGTGAAGAGAGAAGAAATGAGGAAGAAGATTGCAGCCAATTTTTGGAGTTGCACAGGATGTAGCATATGTGGAAGCAGCCCACATGAGTGTGAAAGGAGAAGCAAATGAAATGGAGGTCTTTGAATAATCCATATGTGCATCACTTATTTCATAGAGGGGAGATGAAGTTGATAGGGGGAATATTTGATTCCCATAACTTTTTATTTGAACTTGTTACAAGTGTGGAGGAAAAGAATCTTATGATTCAAAGCTAAAGTTGTAGCAAGGAGAGGAGTGCAAATCTATTTGCATGTGGCATGCATTTGATGCCAATAGAGATGAAGAGGAGAAGAACCATTCAACTACAAGAAGAGAGAGAGGAGCAACAACTGATATTAATATCAACTCCTAAATTTGAAGAAAAAATAGGGGGTGCAGCTGAAGCACCATTATTGAAGGTGTCAATGGTTATTCTTAATTCCCATAAAATTATTTTTTGACACATAAGTAGCAACAATAGTAGCAGTAATAAATGAAGCAAGTGAAAGTGGGTGCAAAGGAGAGTTAGAAAGCATGCCTAAGTGACAGATGGAGGAGTTGGAGCAAGTGATTCTGAGATCAACTCATATATATATGAAGTGTTAGATAAAAGTGAAACTGAGGTATCATTGAAGGATGTACCTATAGGGACTTTTGAGTCCCATAACTCTACTTTTATTTTAGTTTTTGTTGATTTATGTGTAGATGTCATAGAGAGGAAGAAGGCACAAGAGGGAACCTCCCAAAGAAAGAAGAATGAAATGAAAACTAGCATAGAGGTAGCCATGAGAAGAGTGGGTAATATCTTAATACCAAAAATATAGAGAAGGCAACAACTAAAATGAGAGAAGAGGAGTTGCATGTAGTCCTAAATGTTTGGTTTAGAACTCCAACAATAGGTTGGACAAGTGACAAGCAGAGCCAAGATGACTTTTGTTGGAGGAGGTGGACGGTCTATGAACTAGCAAGAGACTAGGAGTGGAAACTAATTTAAAAAAAAAGAAACAAAAATTATAGATGTACTTGGCTTGTTGGAAGGGAAAGTCAAGGCCATCACTCTCAGTGGCCAAAAGGGTATCCCTACCACCTATCCCAACCTTGTGAACATGAGCTCACAATTTAATTAGTTGGAGTGTTTGATGCATAGGCATCCCAACTTACAACCAATCTCACATCATCTAAAAATATTAGCAGACAAATACTCGAGTTTTTTTGGCTTTCATGAAGATAGATTTTGGGTAAAGTCAGCTCTGAATCAAGAGGTTTTAAATTTTTTTTGATAGGGGAAGAATGATGCAGAAGCACCATGAGTGAGACCCAGGACAGACAAACTTCACAATTTTGGAGTACTCAGTGTTTTCATTAAAAGTTGTCTTCACTCATAATCACCTAGTGGTATGGGAGAGGAATGATTTTGGAGATTTTGTCTCCCAATATGTTGTCTTTTCAATCAATTGATTGTCAACTTCAAATAGTCTAGAGAGTAAGTGGAGAGTTTCACATGGTAGCAGTTAGTGAGGCCCATATTGGGAATTTTTCTATTAAATGAGAGGTGTGTCTTTAGAAGACATAGCAACCAGTTAGCGAAAAAGGGTGGGTTGCAAGATCTTGGTATGAGCTCTAATGGCTAAGCATAAAGAGCTTGGTCTAATGGTTTTCTATAGTTGTTTATGACAATTATCAGTCCAAATTATGAATGTGTTATGTTGTGTGTATCTTAGGTATGTTGATGTATATTTTGTTGAATACTTGTTATGCTATGATGTCCCATTATACTGTGTATGTATAACCAACTTGTCATGTCCCCTTTTCAAAATATTTAATAATATAATAATAATTAAGTCATCCAAAATAGTACTTTAAGTTATAACTTTGGAAAATGACACTTATTCAGTATTATTCAGTGGGGCCAAAATAATTAATATGTACATGGCCAAAATTAATTAATATTAATTAATTGAAAAAAGATGAATATTAAATTAAAAAGTAATTATAATTACTTTAGGGTTTGGGTGAATTGAAAAGTGAATATTATATAAGGACAAAGGAGGCAATGAATATTTATTATTGATTATTCAACTTTTGACAATTCACAACTGAATTTCAAATTCATTCAACTTTTGCTTGAGGACGAAAACCCTCTTTGTAGCCAAATCAGAGGACGAAACCCCTCTAGTTTTCTGAGGTAGCTTCATCTAGGAGTAACACATGCAACACACAATCAGCAAACCCATTCAGGAGGTAACTCTATGCTATTTCTAAGCAGTGTGCTATTACAAACTTGGGCATTATTGTTTTCTTGATAGTCGATCCCTAATAGTTGTGTGAATTAGCTATGTTGAGGGTTTGAGATCTTGCTGCCACCTACAGCAATCCTCCAACATAAAAAAAAGAACTTCATAGATCTGAGCAAGAATTGCAATGAAAACATTTCTTCGTGAGGGTTTTGATTTTTATTACCTGAGGGTTTAGTTTCTTCAAGAGGGTGTTGAATTTATTTCTTCTAAGGGAAAATTATTTTTTAATGTCCCCATTTTAAAATTAAATAATATTTTTACTAAAATAAAAATTATTTTTTAATACTTAAAATAAAGTAATAATAGACTACTTTGATTTTCACTTAAGTTGGGACCTTTTTAAGGGTCATGGGCTTATTTAGACCTTAAGTGATTTTAAAAGAAAATTATCCTTATAATCCACTAACTCTTCCTTCATAACTAAAAGGTGGATATATAAAGGGAATTTGTATTTCATTTGAAGGCATATCTAATTTTGATAACCAATCTCTTGAAGTCTAAGCACAAACAATTGGGCTTGTACTTGGAGGACGAAAACCCTTCAAGGGAATTGAATTGAGGACAAAAACTCGAAATTTAGACCTAGGGTAGCTTCATCTAGGAGTTGTATTGAGCAAAATCGAGTTTGAAAGGTGTTTTCAACACCAAGAAGGCACTTGCAGATAAGTGAACCATTTGGAGGAGTGGAACATGGAGTTCAGAGGGTTGTTTAAGAGTAGTGAAGTCTCTCCAAGGGTAGTGAATACACCTCTAAGGGAAATGAACAGCTGGGAAGGATTAACGACCCATCTTGAGGTCTTATTGAGGGCAGTTGTTGGTGTGGATTAGCCACATTTTTTTTTTAAATTTTATAATATTTTTCAGCTCAAACACTTCATCAAAACTAGGTTCTTGGATAGTTTATTTGGAAAATTTATTATTATATATTCTGCTATTTTTTGGAGAATTTAATATAATAATTGGAGTTGATTTCAAGGTTTACCTAGTGGTGTATTTACAAAATCATATTACTAGGGTTTTGAAATAAATTTGGAAATTCATATTTGTTGATTGGATTGATAGAATAATTTATTGTTAACCTAATATCCCTAAAAGGGACATTATAGTGGTATCATATCCAATTTATTGGCTAGCTATGGGAAATAAGGGTTACATGTCAATTAGTGACATGGACAGGGCTATGCTTGAAAGCTTAGCTTGGGCACAAGAACAAATGAAAGAAGTGATGGGGAAATTTCTTCAAACAGTGAAGGACATGAAAGGAAAGAAAGAGTAGGGTTTGGAAAGCAACACCGTGGGTGTGGGTATGGAATCCATACCTAAGCCTAGGGTTCTTTCAGAAGAAGCCACTTTAGAAAAAAAGAAGAAATAGCCTTCATACAAAGTTGAATTGTTGGCATCATATGGTGAGTATATGACTTATCCACCTCCTTTTCGAAAGGAGATGAGCTTTAATGAATGTCACTTGGATAAGAGGCGAAAGAGATTTCAACAAAGGGCAAAACAGCGTTGTAGAGTGGAACGAAGAGATAGGGAAGGTCACTTTGCCTTTTTTTTTATGGGGTTATAATTAATTCAGCTAGGGCTTGGATCAATAAAGTGAATACATATTTTTTATTACATAAATTGAAGGAGAAGGATGCCTTGTCATTAATTATTTTACATTTAGAAGGAGTTTCCCATGAATGGTGGCACCAAGGGTTGATAACCCTAGGACACAACGCCATCAAGATTTATGAGGAATTTCAAAATAAAGTCATTAATAAATTTGAAAAGGCATAATTGGAATTGCATATCCGTGAATTGGCCCACTTGCAATAAGGACAATATTTGGGAAATTACATTGAGGAGTTTCAAAGGATATCCACCTTGGTTAAAGATGTTTCAGATAATAGACTTACAACATAATTCATTGAAGGACTATCTCCATCTCTCAAGGGTTTGGTTAAGGCCTTTAACCCCCCTTCATTACCAATGGCCATCAAAAGAGCTCTAGATTGTAAAATCGTGGCCCTTTTACGCAAAATATGCAAATCTAAAAATAGCGATGAAGTTCATAGGGAGCATGAGGGAGAAAGGAAGGCAAGGCAGCTTGGGGAGTTGATCCACAAACTGACAAAATTAGACCTCAACATACAGGAAAAAAGAGGTTTCTAGCAAGAGGAAAAACATCCAAGGAGGATGCAAATGATTTCAAAAAAATTCCTACACAAACGAATGAATTTATAGCCAAAGAAAGGGCCAGTGGAAGGGCTATAAAACCATGACAGCATTACAGAAAGGTCTGAAACAGTCCTCAAAATAGTGGAGCAGTGCAAAAATATGAATTTCCAACCAAGGAGAGGGCCATTGGAAGGACTACCAACCAGTGATAGTAGTATGGAAGGGTCCAAAATAGTCCTCAAAGTAGTAGAGCAAGATGAGGTTTTGCAGAATTTTAAGGAGCAACCAAAAGAGCTACAAGTTGAAGGCAAAGAGGTCGATTAATCAAGAGAAGAAATCTCTACATATACCATGGAAGAAGAATCAAGTGGGGCAGCCACTTGTAATGAGAAACAAGTCATAAGTATAGAAAATATGCCAAACCAAGGAAAAGAAAATTGGGTACTTGTGTCAAGGACACAAGCAAGGTTTGATGAGTGGATGAGGAGGGCAAAGCAAGCAAAGATGATAGCCTTCCAAGCTAGGCAACACCTAAGGAAGTTTAAGTAGAAAGGTGAGTCCCTTAAACACATACATAATCATGTCAAAGATAAAGGGAAATCAATATTGCACATTGATGAAGGGAAATCAATGAACAAGGTCCACAACACAAGGGCTAATGATCACTATCAACTTGCTGTAATTTTTGGAACAACAGATAAAGGTAAGCCATTTAATTATTTTTATGACAAGTCATTAGTGCACAACCTTCCTACTATGCTCCTACATCACTTTAGAGGATATGAGGATCATTCCAAGGGTGAGGACAAGGTGAAGGGCATGCCAAAAAGCATGCAAACACATCACGAAATTGGTAAGCATCACCATTCGTTTGATACATTTCATATGCTACATATAATCATTTTATGTAGAAGGAAAATGCAAGAGGAGGGTATCCAACCAATGGAAAGGCTTGAGGTATGTATTGTTGTTCGTAAATCAACTACAATAATTACAATTCAGTTTTTAGATGAAAGGATGCATTACATAAGAAATAATGCATTGTCCTATGATAGTGTGGTAAAATCTTGCTATGTGACATCACAAGATTCAAGTTATGCAAAGTGTGCATTGTCTTTTGGAGGGAAAAGGCAAGAAATTAAGGGTTGTTACAGTCCTACAACCCTTGTCTATGGCAAGGAAAAAACTTGGCCAGACATGAGAACAGTAAGAGGTGACAAGCACTATGACCCATGGATCATTGCAAGAGTTGTTGATAATCATTTGATCATTGTTTTTTGCATTTTCAGCTTATCTCATTCACTATTTTTGGTGTACATGTTATGCATGGGTCTCAAGGAGGTGAGCATCACACCCTTCAACATGAAGAGGGTGGTTCAAAAATACATAAATGAATTCCAAGCCACCATAGGGGAAATAGAAAAGGAAAGAGGAAGTTGCTACATTCATATCGAAAACAACAAGAAAATACCTTTTGGTTTTCAAGTAAGAAATAATTGCAAAAGAGGACCAAGGCAACAAGGAATGATGTACCCTATGATCCTAGAGATTGACAATTGGATCAAACTTGATTGTTTCACGTGTAGGTTTATTTTAGAGATCCCTTGCAAAGGGCAATGCAAGGAATAAGTTGGCTTCCATACATGGGCAACCAATTGGAAGGGATGATAAAGAGGACATGGAAGAAGATTTAAGGTCCATCATAGATTGGGCAAAGGCTCAAATCATGAGCAGTAGTTGGAAAGGTAAATTGGTGAAGAAAAATTTGTCTTTCTCCTTTCTGAAAAATTCCGAATATGGTTGGCAACAATCTTGGTCATTGACCCCCCAAAAAGGGTTCATTGTTTGTACATGGTGGCCAACTAAGAGACCTGAAATTGTTGTTGGAAGGTATGGAAATTTTGCTTCTAAAAATTCTGAGTTTTTTTATTCATTACAGCGACCCAACATACATAAAAAAATTGGTTTTGGAGGTACTTCGTTACTCATGACAAGGAGAGATATTATTCCTTGTGTTTCTGATTTTGTACAATCTAAAAAATTAGGTCTTTGGCATCTATTACAGCATCTCTATTGGAAGGAAATTACTAATTTTTTTGCACATCTACAACTATTATGTGTTTTTGATTTTGTGTAATCATAAAAATCAGATTTTTTGTCTCTACTACAACCCCCTGGTAAGAACAACATGATTAATTTAATTGTTTACTTTCAGTTGTTCTTAAGTTTGAAAAATGACATCTTTGGAGACCATTGTTTGCACAAGAAGTGGGTAAAATTTGTGAGTATGAAACAACGGTGTAGCTTACTTATTTTTTAACATTCTTTTAATGTTTACATGGTCACATACTTACATAACAGTCATGAGAAAGGGCAGCCTTGAATAAAACATACTTTACATATGATGGAAACCATTCATAGTGGATTGCATATGGTGATGAGTTGCTTCAAAGATATGTTTCACCTGATAATTATTTTGGCTACTTCTTTGCACATTTGGGATTCTTCCTCAAAGCATAACGGAATGAGTAAGGTGAGTTGTGACTACAACCTTACTAGTATGCATTCATTAAGGTGGGTTCAAGTGGACCTCTACAAACAAGACAATGATTTGACATCTTCCAAAGGCCATGATTGGATTGACATGATGGTAGAATTCATCATGCCCAACTCAGTATTGAGTGAGTTAGAAGCACAGGGGCATAGAGAGCCACTGGATGGTTTTTATGTGGACTTGAACACCATGGAGCAGCATTCAAAACACAAGGACAACAAGGTACAAGTTCAGTTTGGAGCTTATTTTCCATGGGAAGAAGTTACAATGGTACATTGCATAATAAGATATGTTGGGACACCTCTATGGATATTGCAATTGCTTGAGGACAAACAATTTTGAGCGGAAAGGATTGTAATGTCCCCATTTTAAAATTAAATAATATTATTACTAAAATAAAAAGTATTTATAAATACTTAAAATAAAGTAATAATATATTAATTTGTTTTTCACTTAAGTTGGGACCTTTTTAAGGGTCATGGGCTTATTTAGCCCTTAAGTGATTTTAAAAGCAAATTATCTTTATAATCCACTAACTCTTCATAACTAAAAGGTAGATATATAAAGAGGATTTGTATTTAATTTGAAGGCATGTCTAATTTTGATAACCAATCTCTTGAAGTCTAAGCACAAACAGTTGGGCTTGTACTTGGAGGACGAAAACCCTTCAAGGGCATTGAATTAAAGACAAAAATCTAAAATTCAGACTTAAGGCAGCTTCATCTAAGAGTTGCATTGAATAGAATCGAGTTAGAAAGGTGTTTTCAATACCAAGAAAGCACTTGCAGGTAAGTAAACCATTTGGAGGAGTGGAGTGTGGAGTTCGGAGGGTTGTTTAAGGGTAGCGAAGTCTCTCTAAAGGGAGCAAATACACTTCTAAAGGCAACGAACAACTGAGAAGGATCAACAACCCATCTTGGGGTCTTGTTGAGTGCAGTTGTTGGTGTGGATCAGCGACATTGTTTTTTTTGAATTTTATAATATTTTCCAGCTCAAACCCCAGGTTCTTGGCCGGTTTCTTTGGCAAATTTATTATTATATATTTTGATATTTTTTTGAGAATTTAATATAATGTTTGGAGTTGATTTCAAGGTTTACTTATTGTTGTATTTACAAAATTAGATTGCTAGGGTTTTGAAATAAATATGAAAATTCATATTTGTTGATTGGATTGATAGAATAATTTCTTGTTAACCTAATATCCCTAAAAGGAACATTACATATTTCTTCTAAGGGAAATTTGAATTATTTTATAAGGGTTTTACGAGAAATCTAGAATTATTAATATTTATCTAAAAAGAGATATTTCAGTGGTATTAGAGCTTGTATCTGGATAGTTTGTGAGAAAGATTTATTTTTACAGTATCTACTTCATGCAAGGTAGTGACAGAGAAACTAGATATCACCAAAGAGAAAGTAAGAAAATTCCAACACGATCAGATGACGGTTTAGGACAACGAGACATAGAATCACTTGCAGGGAAAGAAAAGGAAGCCATGGGTAATAGAAATCTAGAGGATGTTCGTTTTGAGAGGCTTGTACAAGGCCAGGAACTATTAGTTGACATGATGGCTCAGCGAGTCCAGACTATGCAAAATATCAGTATACACATGCCTCACAATGGCGAAGGCAATTCTTCAAGAGCAAATAATAATCAATGCATTCATAGGATAAGCATAGGCTCTATTGTTAGGCCTTTCCAACCTACCTATGTTCGTAGGGAAGAGGCAGTGCCAGAAGTTGAATTACAGCCACCAATAGATGATAAGATTGTAGCTGATTATAAGGAGTACAATGCCCTACCAAATGAGATTAGGGAGGCTATCTCTCTCACTAATTTCATGAATTTAACGAAAAATAGTGGTCAAAGAGTTGACACAAGACCACCAACAAATCAGAGGGATCTCCATCAAGCAATAGGGAAGATTACTCTTTCAAATTATGATGGTTCCTATAAGTGTTCAGCTCGTTCTTGGATTCAGAAATTAGATACATTTTTATTATTGAGGCCAATGATGGAAGAGGAAGCCATCAAATTTGCCACCTTTCCCCTAGAAAGTGTAGCACATGAGTGGTGGTACCATGAATTAATCACTTATGGGCACAATCACATCCACTCACACATGGAGTTTAGTACTAGGGTAATAGAGAAATTTGATAGAGTTGATTCGGCAATCCATTTTCGAGAGTTAGCTCAATTCAAACAATCCAATTCAGTGGAATTCTATTATTGTTGATTTTCAAAAGCTTTCAATTATGGTCTCTGATGTGACTAAAAGGAGACTTGTTTTGTTTGTTATGGGTTTAGTTGAACCACTCGAGGGTTTGGTGAAAGCTTTCAACCCTATTTCTCTTCAAGAAGCCATAAAAAAGGCTTTAGATTTGGAGACATCGGTACCTAAAGGTAAAACTCTACCCTATGAACAGCGAAAAACAACATATTATGGGCAGCCAAGGGCAAAATCTTATGGGCAGCCAATGACATCAATTTTTTAGCAACAAAAGAAGTCATTTCAGCAAGGGATTTCTCTCCAAAAAGCGGTGTCACAGAGGCCATGTATTGAGATAGAAAGACAAAAGGACTTGTGCACTACATTGTTCACATGCAATGATCTATGGGAACCAGGGCATAGGTGTCTTCCAAAAGGACTTGTGCACTACATTGAGGTGTTATCTGATGATGAGTTAGAAGAAGTACCAAAATCGGAAAGAAGAGATGGAGATAGTTCAGGGAGCACCCTTGCCACATTTATTACAACAAGCACCTATGCTGCACTTTCTGATACACCCTAGTATTACATTTTCAGAATTCGTGGAGTTATATAGTGACATAAACTCACAGTTTTGATTGATAGTGGGGCAACCCACAACTTCATTGATGAAGGTTTGGTAGCCCAAAGAGGGTTGAAATCAAAAAAAATCTAGGGCTTTAATGTGATTGTAGTTGGTGGTTTTACTATCCCTTGCACCAAAAGGATTCAATAGTTGGAAATCACTCTTGATAATCACAGGGTGCGTGATGACTTCTATGTTGTGAGCATAAGAGAAACAGATTTGGTTTTAGGGTGTAGTGGTTACATTCTCCAAAAAAATTTACACGGAATTCCCAAACCTTGGAGCTAAAATTTGAATATGATGGAAAAGAGGTTGTACTTCGAGGTATGCCCAATGGAGCCCCTACAATTATTACAACAAACAAAATGGTGTCATTGTTGGTAGTACTCTCTCTAGATCACAACACATTCATGATTCTACTATCATAGATTCACTCATAGAGTTTATTGAAGAAGCATCATTGGGTTCAAGGCTTCTGATTTCTCATTGTATTAGAGTAGTGCAACCAAAGCCATCTACATCACTAGGAAGGATAAAAACAACAATATTGGTTTAGGTTCCTGGTATTTGTAGAACGATTCAGGTATTGCTAGAAGACAAACAATTTTGAGAATGGCGAAATGTCATATCCCTTTTTAAAAATAATTAATAATCTAATGATAATTAATTAAGTCATCCAAAAGGGTATTTTAAATTATAACTTTAAAAAATAACACTTATAATTATTATTGAGTAAGGCCAAAAGTAATTAATACGTACATAGCCAAAAGTAATTAATATTTATTAATTGAAAAAAAATGAATATAAAATTAAAAAGTAATTATAATTACTTTAAGGTTTAAGTGAATTGAAAAATGATTCTTATAAAAGGACAAAAGGGGCAATGAATATTTATTATTGATTATTCAACTTTTGACAATTCACGATTGAATTCTAAATTCATTCAACCTCTGCTTGAGAACATAAACTTTCTTTGCAGCCAAATTAGAGGACGAAACCCCTCCAATTTTATGAGGTAGCCTCATCCAGAGGTTACAAATACAACACACAATCAACGAACCCATTCAAGGGGTAACTCCGTGCTATTTATGAGTAGTGTGTTGTTACAATCATAGGCACTACCATTTTCTTGATAGCTGATCCCTGATAGTTGTGGGAATTAGCCACGCTGAGAGTTTGGGAGCTTGCTGCCACCTACTGCAGTCCAACATAAAAAAATAACTTTATAGATCTATGCAGGGATTGCAATGACAAGATTTCTTCATGAGGGATTTGATTATACTTGGACATGCATGAGCAAGAATTGCAATGAAAAGATTTATTCATAAGGGTTTTGATTTTTATTACCCGACGGTTTAGTTTCTTCAAGAGGGTGTTGAATTTATTCCAAGGAAAATTTATTTATTCTAAGAAAAATCTGAATTATTTTATAAGTGTTTTATGGAAAATCCAGAATTATTAATATTTATCCAAAAAGGGATATTTCACAGCTGGTTGTATGTTTTCTGTTGTGCCGGTCTTTGGTTTGAATGTTTGTTTTGTGGGCAGCAGTGAACAGCTGGAGAGTGGGATAGATCCTCATGAGTAATAGGAGCAGGGTAGCTGTAACCATCTACATCACATTCCCTCTACAAAAGGAAAACAATCCTTGTTAGTCAAGAGAGTTTAATGCACTATGGAGGCTATTTAGGAAGCATCATTTCTCAAATTCTGTAATCCTAGCTAATCTTTTTCGATATTAAATTCTGTAAAGTTGGGCCAATTCTCAAAAGAAAACATTATGGCTCATTAACATTGAATTAATTGGAGAACATTTCAGAAAAAGGAATTGATATAAATACTCAATTGGTAAATATTGCCAATTACTTGCCAGTAGTATTACTTTCTTACCAAAATGCCAAGTTGTTTGGAACTTCTGCTTCGTATAGAGTTAAGAAAATAAGTCAATCATCAAGCCCATCTAAACTAAATTGTCCTTCAGCAATTTCAAGTCTAAATTCAAGGATAGAAAAAGCCTTAGCTCACAACCACTGGTTCCCAATCTTGTCATTGCAGATAACATGTTTCAGAGAGCTTAGTCCACAAACACTCCTAGGCAACCTCAGACGAGAACACTCTCTCATGTCAAAATTGCTTAATTTCTTAAGTTGTCCTAATTCCTCTGGAAGTTTTTGCAAGCCCTCAAAAAGACTGAAAAGTCTAGATATTCCAACTGACAAAGTTTACCAATTAATGCCAGAAGCTCTTTTAGTCCTAGTAATTCAGATAACCTTAACATTATTAGAGAGCTCAGACTTCCAAGATCATATGGTAACTTCTGAACCAGATACCAAGAGGTAACTCCACCAAATCACTACAGTGATCAAGGTTAAAATCTTGCAGCTTGATGTTGTTGAATGTAGATATATTTCCAAACCCTTCGCATAAGCTCAAAGATAGCCTCTCTAAATACTCTAGCGCTTTGCTCTGTTTTCAAACAGGGCGTACAATCAATCTCTCCAAGCAAATGCTCTTGAGCTGAGTGAGTGAAGATAAGGCATCTAGACCTTTCACCGTTGCCCTCTTTGAACCACAATTGACTACCATTAGAAATTTCAGATTTTTCATGGATTTCATAAATGGGGGAAGATAATACTCGCTTGCAGTAAAGAGGAACACCAAGGCCTCCATCTTGGGAAAAATCATCTCACACCACTGGCTTTCATCCATAGGGCCTGTATGAATAAATCAGAAATGAAATCCAATTAGAACTTCTGCATTGACCATCTATACTTGTTGCCTGAGTTAAGTGCTCGTCATATTGAACACCTATGCTTGCCATGCAAACAAGGAGGACACAAGTGATGTTGCATGGTCATATGTAGGCATGTAACAAAAATGCACATAATGAATCCAGAAAATTTGATAATTCACATAAGTTATATAGATATAGACTTGATGCAAATGGCACCGAAGTTGCTTACAGCAATGAAATAAATGGTATAAGGCACAGAACATATTGTGATCTATTGTTTTTCCACTAAATATATGGCTGGTATTTCCCAAAAAAATTGATAATTGGTGACAATCCATCTGTGAAAAATCTTGTAACCCACCTGTTTGAATGGAAACAATTTAAGCATCAAACAATCTATCATTAAGCAACTCCCATTTCCCTGGCAAACTGTGTTCCTTCCTGGGCATGAGTAACCTCTTCCTGTGGACTATATTGTCTTGGCATCCCAAATTCAATGGCAAATCTCGCATTACTTCATGCTGAAAAAAGTGGAGTTAAAAGGCACTTCCGTAAGAGATTGTTTCTCTGCTCCTGATAAGTACAACCACCAAGTCAGCCCAATGTTAAAAAATTGATATCAATAAATTCAATATATAAGGATTCACAATTACCCTGGATTGCTGGTTAAATTCAACAGATTTCTGCTTGCAAGTTCCAATAAGATGACAAAGGCATCCTCCCACTCCAGCTTATGAACATACACCAAAATGTGCAACAGTGAATCAGCACAGGGTTTCCAGTCCTCTGGAAATGCCCCCATGTCTAAGGAGCTCTCTGGCCACATCTTCCAAGAAATCAATACTGGTCTTCAAGCATCTAAAGAGCCCTTCGTTGTGATAATCCGATATGGATTCACCCTTTGAAAGCTTGTTCTTTGCACTCTCCCAGGCCACACAAGGTTCCCCGTTCAAGGAGCTTCCAATCACCTTTAGAGCTAGCAGCGAGCCTTGACATTCTGCTTGCACATGTCATTCATCAAATGGAAATTTTTATTAGTGCCCATCGGGTGACCTTGTTGGAGCTAAAGAACAAAAGAAATTACATATATAATTTGAGCCATAGTGTGTGGATTAACTGCTTTCAACTTCGGAGTTATCTAAAATTATTTTCTTAGTTCTAGATGTTAGAAACATCCCATTAAGTACAAGCTCTCAAAGCAAAAAACCTAATTAAGCACATATTTTTCTCATTACTTGCATAGCCAGTCTTGTATAATTCTATAAAAAGCTTTGAGCTCATTCACAGCTTTTGTTTTCATGGTCAAAAAAGACTGTACCTGCATGACTAGACTTACATCTGCAGTACTTGGAATTGATGTCTGTTTGATAGCCCAGAAGCAGCAAAGTGACAGAGCATTCTCTTGGCCCAGCAATGGCAATTGATACAGTCGAGTAGAGGAGTTTCTGGGGAAAGTGGAAGTGTCTCTAGTTGTGACAAGAGTCTTGTATCCTGGCCCTCAAATAGTAATTTCTCCAAATTCACTCTGGACCAGACTGTTGACGCTGGAGATTGCACCCGGGGCAAGGAAGCCTAGCTCCTGCCTTCTCCTCGCAACATGGAAACTCTCCTCTCGCCTGTGGGACCAGCGAAGCTGGAGGAGAGGGTCTCTAGATAAAGGCTAGCTCCTTTCGATGCATCGTGTTTTTTCCAGCAAGTGCTAACATACATATCTATATATATAAAGGGGAGGGGATGAAAAGAGAGGGAGATTGCAGGAAAAACAAACCTACTCTAAAGAGGTGATGCACCAAAATAAGGCGACCTTCACACACTCACACTAAAACCAGACAAACACATACATACACTACACATTTGGCAGAAGGACCAGGCTGCTGAAAACTGGCAGGGAGACCTTAATGGAAGATACAAAAAAAGAAAGAGATCACCAAAGGTGCTGTGAGACGCACACTTATGTAGCAACTTCCTCTGTTTCGCACTTCTCAAATACTGCTCTTCTCCTTTCAGCTGCAGAGATGGCGCCTTGTAGATAACAGGTCTGCTGGTGTTCAACCTGTGAGAGCATCAAGAAACAATGACTGGACACAGACAAACAATCAAGGCATACTCTGAAACATCTATCCAAATGGAGGTAAAAAACTACATTTTATTTGATTCAGGGAAAATTTTAGCAGGGCTGCGCCTGGCTAAAACCGTGAAAAGGTGATTACAAAATGACCAATTCGCCAATATATAGAAAAGTCAGGAGGCTCATTTGGCGCTCCTTTCTTACAAGTGGCCTATCGCCCCTGTTCATAAAAAGAAACAAGTCGCTCCAAAGCATTAATGGACTGTGCGCCTCGTCCCCTTGAAATCTGCCTTTGTCAAGGTCAATACGCGATTTGCCTTCTCATTTAATGAAAAATAGAGAAAATCCGCTGCTTTGCTAGCTGCTTGCGTCCCAAATGATCAATTCGCTGGCACTATTTCACCTACTGGAGTCACTTCTTCAAATTGGCGCCGCTTGGACTTAACTGTTTGCTCGTTCCGTGTGCGTCCTCTTGTCTTTTATCGAATTTGTCCCTATCTGGCTTGTTCTGCCCCCAGGGGCGAACTTTCAGCAGGTTGCTGCATTCTGGGCTCCTTGGCAATACTTTCTCAGTTGGAAACAAAAGCCATTCTATTCTGCTAAATTTGACGCTCATCCGGCCGTCAAGCTTTGAAAACCAACGAATATTCCATCCTCTTGAAATTGACGGCTTCTCGAGCGTCATTGCTTGAGATCCAACGGCTAAACCGTTCTGCTAAATTTGACGTTCGCGGGCCCGTCACCGTCCTTGGTAAGGTTCATCGAGTCCGTTCTGCTTGAATCGTCCATTGAACCAAAGCCGAAGAACTTTGAAAACGGATGAACCACGCGCTACTTGAAAGAGACTGGCATTTCAAAGCAAGGGAAGAGGTTGACCAATTTTTGCCCTTGAAAACGGATGAACCAAGCGCTACTTGAAAGAGACTGGCATTTCAAAGCAAGGGAAGAGGTTGACCAAGATTTTTTGCCCGTGAGCAAAAATTGGTCAACAGATTGGCGACTCACAGGTGAAGCGTGCCTGCTACGCGTAAAGACCAGTTGCCTTGAAAATCCATTGGGCATGGAGTCAAATAGTAACCTTGAAAACCAGCAACAGCTCTGCTAAAACTAAGAACCAGACACGCAAATCTACCTCCAAGAAAAGAAAGCACACGCAAGACTAAGAAAACTACTACCTGTGCAACAGCGCTTAGGGGAAACAGGGAAAGAAAACTGAAAGCAACCTACTATATACAGTTAACCAGGTATTTTTGATTCCCTCATGGATCAAAGGGAAAGTTTCTAGTGTCTCTTTCATCTGACACATCTAGCATCGATAATGGATCCCACAAGGAAATATTTGTGTGCAGCTCCTTCATCTGGTCTGCCATATTGATCTGAAGATCGCTCCCTTCCGTATTTTCTTTGGGGTTGCTTCCAGCCTTCTGACGCGTAGGCCGGGGAGCTGAATGTACGACTGGCGGCCTGAAATTTGGGAATTTCTGGTTCGCCTGTGGTGGAAGAGATGGTGTGGCCGTTTGAACCGTTGCTTGAGTTTCTTCCATAGCTCTCCATTTGGATCTTGTGTTGGCTGCAACACAATCAACGTGATTGTCTGCAACACCCACATAATTGATCGCACAGAACTCACCTTCCAGGTGGTTCATAAGAGCAGAGTCAGGCTGACTTTCACTGTTGTTTGTGCTGGGTTGCATTGGAGCCTCGAAGACCTAGGAATGAGTGGCTGCCTGATTGTCCAGCACATTTGGGTAACAACCCATCATCTCATTTGTGTAAACAGCGTGCTCCTGACCATATCCTGTAGTTGAACAACTTGGTTGTTCTTGCACCAGATTGTTCTGAACGGGCACCATAGCTTTAGATGGTGGAGGGGCGTCTGGGTTGTAGCCTTGGAAAGGTCTGGTCTGAGTAAGCTGACCTTGTCTTTGACTGTAATTTTGAAAAGGGGGTCTAGGGGCTTGACCATAATGCTGGTATCCCTAATTCGGTCTGTTGCCTTGAGCTTGTTGCCTTCTGATGACAACGAGTTCACTTGACATACTCTGCAACAGCGTCCTAACTTCCTGAAGCTCATTTGACGGGACAGCAGCTGATTTTTCGATGGTAGGCAGGGGAGCAATTGCTAGAGCAATGGTTTGAATTGGGGGCAGCAATTCTGGAAAAAGTGGCATGTGAGGCCTAGGGGCGATTTTCCCAGCTTGAACTAAACAATTTTCAGCTGCTATGGCTATATCATAAGCATCAGGAAGTATATGCCCTCCCATAGATTGTATCATCACTGCAATATCGCTGTTTAATGCTTTTAAATAGTATAAGAAAGCGTAGCTGGGAGTCAGCCTTACTAGGATGGGAATTCTATCCCAAGTCTTTTGAAACCGCGTGTTGAAGTCTTGCATATACTCGTGCGGAGCTCTCTTGATAGTTGTCAGCTGCTCAGCAAGCGAGAGGGCATCGCTCTTTTTTCCAAAACGATCTGTTAGCTGAATACCCAGTTCATTCCAGGAATGGATTGAATTTGCAGGCAAAGTCCCGTACCAGTCAAGAAACTTGCCCTTAAGAGACAAAGCCAGCAATCTGACTGCGACATTTTTCTCTGTGACATTATGAATGTTGACGAGATTAGAAACGTTCCTTATGTGCTCAATGGCTGTAACAGGCCCCTCTCCATTAAAGGGAGGCACACTTTTGAGGACCGCTCCTGGAATTGGGTCATAACGCTGGAGGTTCAAGGGACTCTGACCATGAAAGCTCACAAAGGGTAATGTCGTAGCTATAAGGGGATTCAAACGGGGTACTTCTCCTGTGAAGGAAGCACCTGTAACCAGACTGGGAAGACGACTCGCTAAATAAGGATGAGTCCCTTTGAACCTCAGTCGCTTTGCTGAGTTGAGAGGTAATTCAATAAATTCAAAAGGGACACCCTTATTAGCGGATCGTGTGGTGACTTTAGGCATCGAAAGTCAGACTGGTCTTAATATGAAAACTGAAGCTCTTACCAGTGGAGTCGCCAGATGCTGAAAAACTTGAAATTTGTTGTAACAGGACCAGCATCAATCCTGATATCTTACTGCATTATCAAACTGTGTCCCATTGGGCATGCCAAAACTGTTGACGCTGGAGATTGCACCCGGGGCAAGGAGGCCTAGCTCCTGCCTTCTCCTCGCAACATGAAAACTCTCCTCTCGCCTGTGGGACCGGCGAAGCTGGGGGAGAGAGTCTCTAGATAAGGGCTAGCTCCCTTCGATGCATCGTGTTTTTTCCAGCAAGTGCTAACAAACATATATATATATAAAGGGGGGGATGAAAAGAGAGGGAGATTGCAGGAAAAACAAACCTACTCTAAAGAGGTGATGCACCAAAATAAGGTGACCTTCACACACTTACACTAAAACCAGACAAATACATACATACCCTACACATTTGGTAGAAGGACCAGGCTGCTAGAAACTGGCAAGGAGGCCTTAATGGAAGATACAAAAAAAGAAAGAGATCACCAAAGGTGCTGTGAGACGCACACTTATGTAGCAACTTCCTCTGTTTCGCACTTCTCAAATACTGCTCTTCTCCTTTCAGCTGCAGAGATGGCGCCTTGTAGATAACAGGTCTGTTGGTGTTGAACCTGTGAGAGCATCAAGAAACAATGACTGGACACAGACAAACACTCAAGGCATACTCTGAAACATCTATCCAAATAGAGGTAAAAAACTACATTTTATTTGATTCAGGTGAAATTTTAGCAGGGCTGCGCCTGGCTAAAACCGTGAAAAGATGATTACAAAATGACCAATTCGCCAATATATAGAAAAGTCAGGAGGCTCATTTGGCGCTCCTTTCTTACAAGTGGCCTATCACCCCTGTTCATGAAAAGAAACAAGTCGCTCCAAAGCATTAATGGATTGTGCGCCTCGTCCCCTTGAAATCTGCCTTTGTCAAGGTCAATACGCGATTTGCCTTCTCATTTAATGAAAAATAGAGAAAACCGGCTGCTTTGCTAGCTGCTTGCGTCCCAAATGATCAATTCGCTGGCACTATTTCACCTACTGGAGTCACTTCTTCAAATTGGCGCCGCTTGGACTTAACTGTTTGCTCGTTCCGTGTGCGTCCTCTTGTCTTTTATCGCATTTGTCCCTATCTGGCTTGTTCGACCCCCAGGGGCAAACTTTCAGCAAGTTGCTGCATTCTGGGCTCCTTGGCAATACTTTCTCAGTTGGAAACAAAAGCCATTCTATTCTGCTAAATTTGACGCTCATCCGGCCGTCAAGCTTTGAAAACCAACGGATATTCCATCCTCTTGAAATTGACGGCTTCTCGAGCGTCATTGCTTGAGATCCAACGGCTAAACTGTTCTGCTAAATTTGACGTTCGCGAGCCCGTCACCGTCCTTGGTAAGGTTCATCGGGTCCGTTCTGCTTGAATCGTCCATTGAACCAAAGCCGAAGAACTTTGAAAACAGATGAACCAAGCACTACTTGAAAGAGACTGGCATTTCAAAGCAAGGGAAGAGGTTGACCAAGATTTTTTGCCCGTGGGCAAAAATTGGTCAACACAGACATCATACATCACCAGAGAATTAGATTGCCTCAAAAGCTGCTGCTGCAGCTGCATATGTGCATTTTTCACATTCTGAAACTCGGGATTCTTCCCCCCAACAATCTTCTCCCACATTGTCTCTAAAATTCCTTTAAAATTTGGGGATTGTGAAACAGTGATGAAAATCACGTTTCTGAAATAACCTGGTAATCATAAAGAAGTGTGTTTTAGATTGTAAATTCAGTAATATGCAACAGACCTTAAACCAGAGTATCCACCTACCAGCATGATTGAAAAACAAATCCATTTCACACAACAGACCCACCCAAAAAAAAGCTCGGGAGCAGATCAAAGATCTAATTTATATGAAGTACAGGAGATAGACTCCCCCAAAAAAGACAGGAGAACAAACAAAAGGGCTACCTTATATGAAGCAGAGGATGAACCAGATTTCTATTTGGCTTATACTTATAGGCTGTATAATATATACAGTAAAATCCTTGAGGATGAAATCGTATGGCAAGACAATAAAACAAAATTTGAAATTTTATTTTAAAATTGTAAAACAGTACACATATAGAAACAATTATGTAAACAAGAGGATATGCGTTGAATAGGTCCTACAACCTTTGTAACCATTTTTCCTACTAAAGAATAGCACAAATAATCTTGACATTCAGGACAGAGAACCTAAGAAATTTGAAACAGTGGTTTTTCTGATAAAGGCTTAAAACAAAAGAATTGAGGGGCTGCCCATTTTACATTTGATTTGAGGATTATTGCAGAGAGCCAAGGCCAAAGTAGTTTTCCCACCACGCCCCATATACTACACACAACGACCGACGCATCACTCTGGAACAAAAGCTTCTTCAAATCCCCATTAGATTCCTCCTGCCCCACATAGAACTGAGATTTCCCACGAATATTATCCTGAACAGAGTATGTGGAACCCTCTTCCATCTCATTATGGCTAAACAAATCAAGTGAAGCCATCTCTTGAAGCATCGTGGCATTCTGACGGGTCATTTGTAAAGCACAGAAACTTGTTGGAAGATGGACTAATTCAAGCTGCTGTTTATATACGCAGCCTCCAATAGATAACTTTTTTTAATGTCTACCATAAGCCTTCTTGCATCAAACAATATGTAGGCAGGCATCGACCTCATAAAGCCATTGATCTCCTCCTCTAACTTCATAGGAAGCCTGTAATTCTCCCCCATAAGGGAAGTAGGTATAATAATAAACTTTCAACGAGATACTCAAATCCATCAAATGGAAAGCATGCCAACAGAAAAGCTGTGCTTAGGATGAACATGAAGAAACAAAATCAGTTTAGCATGAAGCCCTGAAGTTGGTAAGAACAGAGGCAGTAATAAAAAAAGGAAATGACCAGATGTGTAGAATGGAAACAATTTGGGTATCAAACGGTCTATCAGTAAGCAACTCCCATTTCCCTGGCAAACTGTGTTCCTTCCTGGGCATAAGTAACCTCTTTCTGTGGACTATATTGTCTTGGCATCCCAAATTCAAGGCCAAATCTCACATTACATCGTGCTGAGAAAAGTAGAGTTTGGAGGCATTTCCATTAGAGATTGTTTCTCCGCTCCTGATAAGCACAACCACCACATCAGCCTGATGCTAAAATTTTTAAATCAAGAAATTCAATATATAAGGATTCACAATTACCCTGGATTGCTGGTTAAATCCAACAGATTTCTGCTTGCAACTTCCAATGAGGAGACAAAGGCATCCTGCCAATCCAGCTTATGGACATACACCCAACTGTGCAACAGTGCATCACCACATATTTTCCTGTCCTCTGGAAATGCCCCCATGTCTAAGGAGCATTCTCTGTCCACATCATCCAAGAAATCAATACCGGACTTCAACCATCCAAGGAGTCCTTTGTGACAATCTGATATGGATTCACCCTTCAAAAACTTGTTCTTTGCACTCTCCCAGGCCACATGAGGTTCGCCGTGCAAGGAGCTTCGAATCACCTTTAGAGCTAGCGGCAAGCTTTTACATTCTGCTTCCACCTGTCGTTCATCAAATGGAAATTTTTATTAATGCCCATAGAGAGACCTTGTTGGATCTAAAGAACAAAAGAAATTACATATACAATAGTGTATATGGATTAACTGCTTTCAGTTCAGAGTTATCTAAACTTATGTTCTTAGTTCGAGACGTTAGAACATCCATTAAGCGCAAGCCCTCAAAGCAAAAACCTAATTAAGCACATACTTTCTCATTACTTCTGTTGCCGGTTTTGTATAATTCTATAAGAAGCGTTGGGCTCATTCACAGCTTTTGTTTTCATGGTCAAAAAATACTGTACCTGCATGACTAGACTTGCATCTGCAGTACTTGGAATTGATGTCTGCCCGAAAGCCCAGAAGCAGAAAAATGACAGAGCATCCTCTTGGCCCAGCAATGGCAATTGATACGGTCCAGTAGAGGAGTGTCTGGGGAAAGTGGAAGTGTCTCTGGTTGTGATAAGGATCTTGTATCCTGGCCCTTGAAAAAGTAAATTCTCCAAATTTGCTCTGGACCAGACATCATCCAACATCACCAGAGTTGGCTTAGATTGCCTCAAAAGCTGCTGCTGCATTTGTATATGTGCATCTTTCACATTCTGAAACTTGGGCTTCTTCCTCCCAACAATCTTCTCCCACATTGTTTCTAAAATTCCTCTAAGATTTGGCGTTTGTGAAACAGTGATGAAAATCAGGTTTCCGGAATAACCTGATAATCATAAATAAGCGAGTGTGTTTCAGATTGTAAATTCAGTAATATGCAAGAGACCTTAAACCAGAGCATCAACCTACCAGCATGATTGAAAAACAAAACCGTTCACACAACAGACCCACCCAAAAAAACTCGGAATCAGATCAAAGATCTAATTTTTATGAAGTACAGGAGCTAGACTCACCCAAAAAAGACGTGAACAAACAAAAGGGCTACCTTATCTGAAGCAAAGGATGAACCAGATTTATGTTTAGCTTAGAGGCTATATAATAATACAGTCAAATCCTTGTGGATGAAATCGTAAGGCAAGACAATCAAATAAAGCTTGAAATTTTATTTTAAATTCGTAAAACAGTACACATATGGAAACAATTATGTAAAACAAGAGTATACACTTTGAATAGGTACTACAACCTTTAAAACCATTTTTCCTACTAAAGAATAGCACCCATAATCTTAACATTCAGGACAGGGCCTAAGAAATTCGAAACAGTGGTTTTTCTGATAAATGGCTTAAAACGAAAAAAAATGAGGAGAAGCCGAATTTACCTTTGATTTGCGGATCATTGCAGAGAGCCAAGGCCAAAGTAGTTTTCCCACCACCACCCATACACTGCACACCAACGACCGACACATCGCTCTGGAACAAAAGCTTCTTCAAATCCCCAATAGATTTCTCCAGCCCCAAATAAAACTGATATTTCCCAGGAATATTATCCTGAACAAAATATGTGGAACCCTCTTCCATTTCATTACCGCCAAACAAATCAAGTGAAGCCAGCACGTGAAGCATCGTGGCATTCTGACAGGGGTCATTTGTAAGCACGGAAGCTTGTTGGAAGATGGACCCGTTCAAGCTCCATTTTATATACGCAGCCTCCAATGGATAACTTTTTTTAATGTCTGCGATAAGCCTTCTTGCATAAAGCAATATGTAGGCAGGCATCGACCCCATAAAGCCATTGATCTCCTCCTCTAACTTCACAGGAAGCACGTGATTCCCCCCCATAAGGTGCAGTAGGTATACTAATAAGCTTTCAACGAGATCCTCAAACCCATCAAATGGAATGCATGCCAACAGAAAAGCTATGCGTAGCGTTAACCCAAAGAAACAAAATTTGATTAGCATGATCCGCTGAAGCTGGTGAAAACAGAAGTGATGCGCAGAACAGAAAAATTGGCTGTGATCGCGCTCGAGCGCGCCCTGTGCCCGCCTGTACAATGCATGGCAGCAGTGCTGCCTTTTTATTGAAGAAAGAGAAACAAATGGTACATGGAAAAACCGTGTTGATGGAGTTTCTATGAAGATGCGGATTGCATTAGAGGGAGCTCTCCTAAGGTGATTTGGTTTTATGAATGGGTTTAGTAGAAATGATATAGGGAGTATTCTTAAATTGGTTTTATGAATGGGTTTAATGAAAATTAATGGGTTAATATTTTTAATACATCAAAAAATTGTTATATAAAATAAATTTTTGGAAAAAAAACATTTATAAATATTGAAAAAAACATAAAGAATGAAGAAACCCATTTAAATAAGATTTGAATTGAAAGTAAGTATACAAAAAGAAAAGAGTTTCTTACGAAGATATTGGAGAGAAAATGGAAAAAAGTTTGTTGTATTTCACTTAAACAATGAAAGAAATCGAGTAAGGACAAGTACAACTTGATCATGCCAAAATGAAGCAAGAGAACAAGCGGATGTAAAAAATATTGGATGTGCAACTCCAAATTGCAAAGTTTTTTTTTTAAGGAAATTTTAATATTTTATTTTTTATAGAAAATACTTATACATAAAACATTAACACCAAAATATTATTTATTTCATGGAAAGAAAGACAAATCTAGTTCTCCATAATAGCATTATATTGTCTTTCCCAATCACGGAACATAATATCTCTGTCTTACTTTGAGCTTTTTCTATCGCTTGATTGCGAATCTCAAACTCAGAATTTGGTTGTGGATCTTCTTGGATCTATGTTCATCTTCATTATTCATCTATAAGAAATTATGTAGTATGCAACATCTCACAATAATTTTGAGCACTTTTTCTAACTCCACACCCACATCAAGGAGAAATCTCCATCTAATTTTGAGTAAGCCAAATGCATTCTCAATTTTTACACGTCTTTTATATAAGTATTTGTCAAACAAAGTATGTAATGGAGAGAAATCATTTTTAAATGGCTTCAATAAGTATGAGGATATTGGATATGCAGAATCTCCAATTATTTGTGAATAGATAATGATTCTTTTAATTTGAATTGTTGGCATTATTAATGCTTTTCTTTTTTGCATACTTTTTTTTTATTGCAAAACAATTCCAATGATCAACATCATGAGCATTGTCAAGAGCATTGACACAGACATTCCAAAATATTCTTTGAGCATCACATATTTCTTGTAGCAAAACACTATAGAAACGATGCATATTTACATAGTTCATAGGAGTATGATATTTTTGTGGATAATACGATAATTTAATATGAGTGCCATCAAGTGCACCACATATTGTAAGAAGTAGAGTCAAAGTATGAAGATCACATTTAATCTTTTGCAATCTACTCCCTGATGGAACACTTATATATTGATTTTATAAATTTTGGATGATTATATTAACAATAACCATAGTGTATTTTCCCCTGGTGTTGTTGATTCTCCCACACAATACATTGGCATTACATATGTGGAGGTTCCTTGAGCAAGATGATGCAAAACTAAATAGAGCGTTTTCTTTTTTGTGATATTGGTTCTGTAATAAATTCCATTATGTTGGGGCTTGACATATGTGATTGTATTTTTGACAAAATTAAATTGAAAAGAGGAAAAAATATTCTATAATGGAGGCAATACAAAATATCTCGATAATAGGGTTATTCTTCCCATATTTCTTGTTAAATTAAATTTTAAAATGTGCTTTGTTTTGGAAATTTCTACCATTATCTATATCACTGCATGCATAATTATTCCATATATATATATATATATATATATATATATATATATATATATATATATATATATATATAAGCATCAATTGCATAAAGTAATTAGAAAAATGTTTGATAAATCTAATGTATTTGAAGAAGAGTATGTCAATATTTCTCTAAATAAATCCATCCATAACATAATAAATTTAGGATCCATATTAAGTGGCAAGCCCTATTTTTTGCAATCAAAATATAATATGTCTAGTTATTGATATGAAATATTATTTTATTTTCAAACAAAGTTGGAGTAAACCAAATAAAATAATTTAAACTTGTTGAAGTTTGTTTGTATGATGCTTGTGTTAAAAATCTACCTTGCTTAATGGAAGATGCAGCACTCATAAATTCCCATATGTGCAAAATGATACTTCATCTATCAAATATATGTATTATTACCTCTATTTTTTAGCACACACACAGTATGGGGATACTCTATTTTTAAGAGGATATCGATAAATGGTACACTATTTTTAAATAAATGAATAAAACTGTCAATTTTTATGTCTAATTTTTAAAAGGTAGTTTTGAATTGTTTTACCGCTAACACCATTTTGACTCACTTGTGTTGATCACCATGTGTGCACTCCACTATTGAAAAGCGGGCAGATGTAAGCATTGGGTGTTCTCCAGCTAGAATAAAATTAGCCCATGTGCGGAGCACAAGAGGGAGTAATTAACTATCACTTGTCCCAAATGTGCAAATTACACGAGAAGGGATGTACGATGTACTATTTTGTTTTGGTAAAGTGGGGATCTATAAAGTGAAAGAGTGTGAGTTGGCAATTGTATCAAATGTGAGACCCATGACCACTGACCCTATCTCACCATTTGTGTTTGAAATATTAAAAAATAATAATTTGATATAGTTCTCGTGGAGGTGATGCTATAAAATTAGGTATGTTCCTTCATATGACATAACAATGAGTTGTGTGAGGACGAGATAATTTGTTTCATAGTAAACTTGAGTAATGGCAAAGTGGTGGGGAAGGGCAAGGCCATAGAGAATATAAAAGCGACAAAATATTTATAGGTGAGGTGTGTGGTGATGGTGTGGGGCAATGAGAAAGTATTTCAGGGGATGGACTCGAAGAAGTTAGGGAGATACACGTGTAAAGTTTAGTGGCATGTCACATCTATCAATACAATCTATAGTTTCCACTAAATTGTTTTAATTATCCAATATGTGATTTAAACAGGGGTCATCTCAATGAAAAAAGGTGATAGATATCCACTGACTCATAAAATCATAGAGAATGCACCTGGAAATATATATATCCATATTTATTTACATATAACATCCTACATCCATCGAGTAGATTATATAGGAAACATTTTTCATTGATTAAGCCATTTTAGTTTCATTTAATTTGTTTTAAAGCCATCTGATTAGGTTTTATATAGTTAAAACAATCAAAAAAATCATCTAATTAGTTTTAAACTCGCTTAAATTGACACTTGGTGTTTTAGTGGAAGCTACAGATTGTATTAATAAATATGACATGTCACTAAATTTTCCACGTATATTTGGTTGGCTTCTTCAAGTCTATCACTTAAAGTACATTGTTGTTACCTCTCACCATAATCACCCTATTCACGTTGAAATTTTTCACCACTTTCATGTTTTTATGGCCTTGCCCTTCCCCACCACTTTGTCATTGCTTAAACTACCTTTTGAAATAGAATGTCCCCTATCTGCATAGCTTATTGTCATGTCGTATGAAGGAATGCACCATCTCATTTTCTAGTGTATCCTTCCCCAAAAATATCAAATTATTGTTATTATATTTGATGCACAGGACTTTTAATGAACAAAAATTGTAAGAGAACCATTGATAGCATATTTATTTATACATAATCAAAGTTATATTGTGTTTTAAACATCATAAAATCATATTGCATATTTTAAACATCTATTCTCAAAATTATCAATCCCTATAGTCTATTATCCAACTACTATTTTCTCAAAATGAAATGACATTTAAAGAGTTGTAAATCATAATATTGTTAACCTTGGTGTTATTCTAAGTGTGAGAACAACCAACATACAACTAAAAAAATAAATCTGGAATAAATTCAGAACGTTTGTTTGAGAAGAATCTCAAGTAGCTACACTAACTACCTACAACTACACCAAGTAGTAATAAATATAAAATGAAAATAGATCTCATTCACCTTGAAAATCACATATGTTGACATGTGAACACAAAGCCCACAGTTGGTCTCAAAATAATCACCCTACACATAGTTTCCACAACGCTAAGTGACAACCATGCCACGTCTCCCTTCTTTTGGTAAAAGCATTTCCATGACTTTTATCCTCTACCACAGACTCCCCATTATTTTCACCTCACTCCCCTTCTCTTACTGGTAATGACCATTACAACAGTAGTTCAACCACAATAAATAACTAGGCAATTTGGCATTGATATTCACTTCGCTCTAGCCATTTGTCCTCTAACCTGCACCAGACAGTAAGCACATGCCTCAATTTATTAGCTTCTCCATTGAAAACCTTTCTCATTGTTTCCCCATATCCCTCAACCTTTTGCTTAATTTATTTGCCCTCCTCTTCCACCATTAATCTTTCACAATTATGCAAAATTAATATTTACTGCTAAGCTTATCTTTTTCATTTTCCACCTTGAAGCCAGCATTCAGTGCCTCGATAATGAATCTCCATTCAACCCCTGATCCCAATGCATTTCCAGTGCAATTAGAGTTGATCCATTGCTCATTCCTTCCATCACATAATTTCACCCACAATGTGTTTGAATGATGGCACAAAATCTTCCTTTGAGGCACCTACCCACTTAATGTCAATACCGTGTCTTCAATCTAGAGGAAGGATACCCTCAAGATGGGTTGGTTAAATTAGCTGGAGTAATTTTATCTTACAGCTTGGCTCTATGTGGAGAAAGCTCATAGTTACAATATGTTGCACCAATGCTTAGAAATGAAACAATAAGTATGCAAAACATAACTACTATTTTTGGAATCCAATGATGAATTTGAAGAGTGAAACAAGGAATGGATAATTTTGGTAAGTTTGTTATAATATATATTATGAAAGCTCTACTAATGTGGAAAAAGGATAGATGGTGAAAATAAGAGTCAATTTTGGATATTATTTAGTTTTTAATTGTTAGCATGCAATATAACATAAGTTTTTAGTTATTTGTATACTAGAATTTTTTTATTACATATGGATACATAATTTATTTCCTCACTTTTAAGGTTTTTGTAAGGCATTTTTTAGCTAGCGGTGACTTATCCATAATCAACATTTACCTAAAGGAAAGTTCACAGGTCAGCCACTTTTAAATCCAAGTATTGGTTGAAGCACGTTGAATTCTACGGCTAGAATTGGCAAGAAATTCGTTGTTTCGACAAGATCCTTCAACCTAAAGTAAGTACATCAGAGCTTAAATTAAAAAAACAAAAAATGTATTTGAAGCCTGTAAATAATGTTATACACAGTGGATACAAAACCTTACATGTATTAAATTAGAGAACAATTTGAACTAAACAACACAATAA
This sequence comes from Torreya grandis, assembly GCA_037957365.1. NCBI lineage: Eukaryota > Viridiplantae > Streptophyta > Pinopsida > Cupressales > Taxaceae > Torreya > Torreya grandis. The sequence continues at coordinate 1,570,662 of JARHVA010000957.1, read as the reverse complement.
ATCTGTTAGGATCTACACATAGCTCTGAAACCAAGGTGTTAGTGAACCAATCTCTGAAACAAGCTCTGATACCACTTGTCAGGATCCACGCTCCATGAGAGCACACATGATTACCTTTGTATAAGCAACTAAACACGAAATTAAACCAGAATTAACAAGTAACTAGAATTCAGAAATAGCACAGAATATGAGAGACAATACAATCTTGTATTAATACTCATCCAAAAGGAAATACAATGAAGAAGTGCCACACTCTTCTTCCCACACCTCTAGGGCTTCCCACACCTCTAGGGCATACAGATATTCTCCCTCAAGAGTTCACTCTCTCAATTACAGTCACAACAAACAACTCAAACACAAAGTTGTTGTTCACTCAACCAGTCAGTAATAATACTGCCAGTACACCAAGTACGCAACATACTCCAAGTAGATCTTACTTGATCTTGCAACTTGTTGTGTTGCAGATCTCCTTTGATCTTGCTGCCACGTAGATCTCTTTTGACCTTGCACACACACACACACACACCTGCAGATCAACTGACCTTACTTACCCATGTAGATCTTACCTGATCTTGCACGCCTACAGATCAACTAATCTTACACACCATGTAGATCTAACTTGATCTTACACACCTACAGATCAACCTGGTCTTGCACACTTGCAGACCTAGATCTTACAATCAGGAGGATCCCTTCTTTGATCCCTCTAATTACAATACAGCCCATGGGTCTCTTAAATAGATCTCATACAAACAATAATTAGAAACACAGACTCAAGACTTAAATTAGTCTTCACATGCAAACACTCAGACCTCCTAGAATAGACCAAGTCTAATTTTGAAAATGCATGCACACACACAGGTGACCAACGTCGGTCCCTGTCTGTCCATAGATGACCGATGTTAGCCGATCTGTGATCGATGTCAATCGCTTCTTATCTACCTTTGACTGGCGTCAGTTGGCCTGATCGACGTTGATTATTGTGACACTCAGCAACCTCCATTTCCATGTTTGCAACAGTGAAGCTTTTAGCTCCACAACCTAACAATCTCCCACTTGGAGATAAAGAGCTACATCTATACCTGTACCTATACATCATCTAATTTTGTTTCCTGGCTTGTATCCCTCTTCAAGTTCAATCTTGAAGACCAACCACCACATAACTTGTGGTGCTACACCTGTCATCCAAGTAACCTGCCATTTCTGAATCTACATATGCATGTAGAGAAGTGCTTGACCTTGCATAGCATGAATCCCTACTGCTGGTCCCTCTCAGATACCTGAGAATCCACTGAACTGCTTTCCAATGCTTCTTTCTTGGATTGGCTACAAACTTGCTAACAGCTCCCACTGCTTGGGCAACATTAGGTCTAGTACACATGTACTTAACCTCATCATGTGATTTGGGACACTGTTCTGTGAACTGTCCATCCATAGGTGTGCTAACCAGTTCTGCATCCTGAACCTCTCCACTACCTTATTCACCAATCATTTGGAGACAAAATCAACCTGTGATCTTCCCTGTCTCTAGAAATACTCATGCCAAAGAATTTTTTTACTGCTTCCAAATCCTTCATGGCACACCTTTGAACTAACTTTACCTTTAGCTCAGCAATCTTTTGCATGTGTGACCCTGCAACAAGCATATACACTACATACAGTAACAGGATAATGTAGCTAGTATTATCCAACTTGGTAAAGTAAACACAATGGTCACATTGACATTAACTAAAGCCATGCTTTGTCATACACCTGTCAAACCTTAAACACCATTGTCTTGCAGCCTGCTCAAGACCATATAACCTGGCCTTTTGTCTCACCTGTCCATTCTCTCCTTTCTTTAACCTAGGAATCCATTCATCTTTCAGTGCTTTCATCTCGGCTGGCAACTCTACCAAATCTCCCATTTAGTTCTTCTCCAAGGAATCACATTCCTCATTCATGCCATGCTCCCACTGTTTCCTGGATTCTACCTACATTGCCTCTTTAAAACTTTCTGGTTCTTGACCATCAGTGAGCAACAAGTAGTGTAAAGAAGGGGAATAACAAATTTGAGGCTTACTTACCCTTTCAGTCCTCCACATAGGCATTTGAGACTCCTTGACAGCTTGTTGTCCACCCAAAATCTGTTCTGACAGTGACCGACCTCGGTCACCCCTCAGTCTGCACCTGATTGATGTCAGTTCCATGCGACCGACCTGACTGTCGACGTCGGTTCCCTGACCGACATCAGCGTCCACCTACCCGACACCACTGACTCTGGTCTACACATGACCAACGTCAGTACCTATCTGATCAACATCGGTTCTCACCTGACCGACGTCGATAACTGTGTTTTTTGTGAGTGATGACCTTTACCCACGAGCACACTTTAGATCAAAACCTTGTCCAAATCAACCTTGCTCTGCTCAAAATTATTCATCCCCTTGAGCTGATCTCTGTCCATCATCTCCTCCAAGAAAACCAAGGCTTTCCAATTTTTAAGTTTGTCAAAGACATCAGACTTCCTCTTAAGAACATGCATCCCCTTCTTACTCATGTGACCAAGCCTACAAAGCCACATTTTCACATCTACATCTGAAGTAGATAAACCAGAAGGAGAATCAGTAATATAAGTAGATAGATAAAGAGTACCTACTTTCTTACCACATGCTAATTCAAGTGCATCCACTATGAGAGTTATTGTGCATCTCTTATCACCCAACTTTCCTAAAATTAGACTCCTCTTTAGGACTGGGACCTGCATGACATCCTTCAACATGCATGTGTTGCCCGTCTGTAATTTCAGTCGCACTTCACCTTTGCCAACAATTTGACAAGGCTCATCAACCCCTAAATAAATCTTTCCAAAGTCTCCAAAGACATAATCATGGAAAAATACTCTATTTGGGGTTGCATGGAAAGAGGCAACAGAATCTATAAACCAAGATTCTACTTTATCCAAGGAACATATAAGAGCAACCTGTCCAACAATACCTGCATCATTTGCTTCTTTATTTCCTTCATGCTGATCTTCTACCAATCAACAATCTTTTTTTACCTGCTATTTCTTTCCATAATTCAGTAATTGATTATTCTTGCCATTGAATTCTTCCATTCTTAGTGTACTTTGTTCTGCCATTGCTATACTCCCACTCAATCAGAAACCCCTAAGAGTGACCTGTAATCAACAAACACTTAACACACTCTGAAACCAAGGTGTTAGTGAACCAAGCTCTAAACCAAGCTCAGATGAACCTGCTTTGATACCACTTGTCAGGGGGTATCACTTGGTGAACCTGCAACCTTGCTCTGATACCAATTATTAGGATCTATACATAGCTCTGAAACCAAGGTGTTAGTGAACCAATCTCTGAAACTAGCTCTGAAACCACTTGTCAGGATCCATGCTCCATGAGAGCACACATGATTACCTTTGTATAAGCAACTAAACACGAAATTAAACCAGAATTAACAAGTAACTAGAATTCAAAAATAACACAGAATATGAGAGACAATACAATCTTGTATTAATACTCATCCAGAAGAAAATACAATGAAGAAGTGCCACACTCTTCTTCCCACACCTCTAGGGCTTCCCACACCTCTAGGGCGTATAGATATTCTCCTTCAAGAGTTCACTCTCTCAATTACAGTCACAACAAACAACTCAAACACAGAGTTGTTGTTCACTCAACCAGTCAGTAACAATACTGCCAATACACCAAGTACACAACGTACTCCAAGTAGATCTTACCTGATCTTGCACCTTGTTGTGTTGCAGATCTCCTTTGATCTTACTGCCATGCAGATCTCCTTTGACCTTGTACACACACACACTTGCAGATCAACTAACCTTAGTTACCCATGTAGATCTTACCCGATCTTGCACACCTGTCGATCAACTGATCTTACACACCATGTAAATCTAACCTGATCTTGCACACCTGCAGATCAACCTGGTCTTACACACTTGTAGACCTAGATCTTACAATCGGGAGGATCCCTTCTTTGATCCCTCTAATTATAATACAGCCCATGGGTCTCTTAAATAGATCCCATACAAACAATAATTAGAAACACAGACTTTAGACTTAAATTAGTCTTCGCATGCAAACACTCGGACCTCCTAGAATAGACCAAGTCTAATTTTGAAAACGCATGCACACACACAGGTGACTGACGTCGGTCCCTGTCTATCCACAAATGACCGACATCGGCCGATCTGTGACCGATGTCGGTAGCTTCCTGTCTACCTCTGACCGACGTCGGTTGGCCTAACTGATGTCAGTTACTGTGACACTCAACAACCTCCATTTCCATGTTTGCAACAATGAAGCTTTTAGCTCCACAACCTAATAAGAGTCAATTTTGGATATTATTTTAGTTTTAATTGTTAGCATGCAATTTAATATAAGTTTTTAGTTATTTGTATACTAGAATTTTTTTATTACATATGGATACATAATTTATTTCCTCACTTTTAAGGTTTTTGTAAGGCATTTTTTAGCTAGCGGTGACTTATCCATAATCAACATTTACCTAAAGGAAAGTTCACAGGTCAGCCACTTTTAAATCCAAGTATTGATTGAAGCACGTTGAATTCCACGGCTAGAATTGGCAAGAAATTCGTTGTTTCGACAAGATCCTTCAACCTAAAGTAAGTACATCAGAGCTTAAATTAAAAAAACAAAAAATGTATTTGAAGCCTATAAATAATGTTATACACAGTGGTTACAAAACCTTACATGTATTAAATTAGAGAACAATTTGAACTAAACAACACAATAAATCATCTCTTACAAGTCAAAAGAGATCCAACAATGGCTGCCTATGCATCGTTTGCTTCATTCCTTCCTTCTTACTCTCAACATATAACAACAAAGATGAATCATAACATAGAGGCTGAAAAGGTAAGCAGAGACGATGGAGGTGGCATAAAGTTTTACCATGGCTTCAACAATGCATACATGCCACCTTGGAAAAATTGTCGGTAGGTTATTTTGACATTGAACTCGATGGAGTAATGGGACTGGGATGAGTTCGCAGTCAATAAGAGTGATGACATGTCATAACATTAATGAATAAAGGCATCAAAAGATACATCGACAAATCTTAGCAATAGTCCTTGCAATAAAATGCCTTTAATGTAAAAAACAAAATGACCAAACACACATAATGAATAGACAAGAATCACATTATAAATAAGGGCCACATAAAAGCTCATACGTGTATTTATATTATAACTAAAAAATTGAAATAGATGAAGAAGTAAATATGATTCAATAAATACATTATGTGACCTAAACAATAAAAATTACAAATGACTATTATACTTTTTTACAAATTATCTACTTTCAATAAACTAACAATTAACTTTTCTACTAATAAAAAACATCTTAATAAATTAAGATATAATTAATCTTAATAAATAAAGATATAAACAATTAGATTACTTTAAGCATATTATTAGTAAGTCAAAATAGGTTAGCAAAAAAGACTATTAATATTGCTAAGCTCTGTTGATTCTACTTGTCAACCATTTGTCACATGCAACACAAATACTTAGACTAAACAACTTTGGAATTGATTATATAAAATCAGTGGGGATGCAAACAATCTTAGCATAGTGCTCATACCATATTCAAATTTACATCGACATGAATGGCCAAAAACAAGCGAAGTAAATTGGATGGTTAAGGGTATTGTAGTAATTAATTAAATTTTAGGTTTGTATTTACATGTTGTAGTCATTTTTGAATAACCACTCAGATGTTATGTATGTTAGGGTGTTTGGAAAAAAGTATGTTGCAAGGGACACATAAAACATTGGGTTAAAACTATTAATAGAAAAATTTAATAAAATAAAGGTTGTTACTATTTATTATTTTATATTGAATTATAGAAAATTAAATTAATTAAATGTAGTTTATAAATATTAATATAAATTATTGTTTATGATGGCTTTCAATGAGGAAACACTTCATACATGGGTGTTTTCTTTAACACATGCATTTAGCAAGTCACATATTCCTTTTGTGACTTCATTATAATTGTGTTACCCAAATTGTGTGGTTAAATTACTTAATGTTAATAATATTTATTCATACCCTATAAATTATAAATTGTAATGATTTCCAAAAAAATATATGTATAATTAATAAAAATAATTTAAATTTAAAAATTCGTAAAAATTCTTACGTCATATATGATGACTATATCACACCGAAGAAAGTTACTAACTATTAAATATGTCAATGATTTAAAGACTATCCAAAAAAACACCCTTCTTCACCAATCACACTCAACGAGTCTATCAGTGTCATTAAAACTTAAAAACCATTTTCTTAATTTAGAAATTGGTTAATTGAACTCCTCGATGTGAGCAATTCAAGATTGTGAGATAAGTTGGCAACAAGGTACAACCTTTGTAGTTTATGATTGGTTATTAATGACTGTCCCCTCTCTATTTCCGTGCAATGCTTTTATTTAGGTAATCTTTGTAAATTCTCTTTGTTCCCATTTTTTTATGCCCCTCTTTTTCCCTTTCGTGGCACCGCGTCATCCCTTCTTTCCCTTTCCGAGAACTCTCTTACCGGTTTGATTTCTGGGAACGCGTCTAAGGCCTCTCTTTTGTTTTTAAGGCCCCTCTTCTTTCGGCGGCATTTCTTGTCAAGTATAACAGGTTCCTTTGGTGAATTATTTGAGGAAGAAAGGCTACACAACACAGTTTCGCTGTTGGTAAAGATTTATAGGAGGCGAGATGACTTTGAAAAGAATATGAAGAATCTCTAATGATCTTGACACTTGGTCCCATAGACTATTTGGTCTCGTGGACGTCATTAAAACTCATTTCATTTCATTTAATTTGACTCGCCCCCCTCCCCTCTTGTCACCCACCTTCCTCTTCTTCCAATGTCTCTTCCCTCTTCTCGAATCTTCTGGCAAATAGTTTGAAACCACGTGCTCTTCGGATCGTAGAACGTTGGGAAGACAAACTAGTGGTAAATTTGTCCAGAAGGATAGCCTCTCTTTCAACGTTATAAAAAAAAGGGTTTAAAGTTTACGGTCACCCCGAAACTTATCCCTAGAGAAAACTTTTTGGTTGAGATTGAAAACGTGTTAAAATTCCTTCCTCGTGAGATAGTCGAAACAACTAGACAGGGCTATGGAGTTGCTTTGAGAAAAACCAAACCCCCTGGACCAAACACATCACGTGAGGAATGGAATGCCTTAAAAAGAACCTCAAAAGTTTGGACAACATCGTCATCACCAAAGTTGACAAGGGGAATGCTATAGTTCTCTTGGATAAACATGATTATAACTTTAAGATGCTTGATCACTTGTATAACACTGAGAGTTATAGAGTTTTATCCTTTAATTCGATTTTTGAAAATTTTAGAGTAGTTATTAAGTTAATTAATCAATCTTTCTTTGACGAGTCCATTAAAAAAAAAAATCTTCCCAAGATAACCATTACCTTTAGAATTTATGGTGCTCCTAAAATACACAAGGAAAGGATTTCCATTAGGCCTATCATTGATATCACTGACTCTTCAATTTATACTTTTGCTACTCCCTTAACCTTTGACGTGTCTAGGGATATATGTGGCCGACTTGTGGCTTACATACCTCTTTTATATTCTTGTTACATTTCTCTATGTTCTTAGTTAGGTCGACCTATGGAATAACCATGGCTAAGTAGACTATATATAGGAGGTAGTGGTTAGTCTTTATTTGTCATATTAAGTATTCTGCGCTTATTGCATTGTTGTGGAGGTTTCCCGCTTGAAGTGGCTTCGTTATATTATCCATTATTTTGCTCGGATGTCAATTATTATTGTGTGATCTCTTATATTTGCTTATTTTGTGCGATATATAATTATTATGTGCGAACATCTAAGTAATTTCCTTACAAGTGGTATCAGAGCTTCGATTTGGGTAACTTTCTTATTACATTTTTTTTATCTGGCAAGGCATGACTTCTGTGAGTAAAAGGAGCGAAAAAACATAACTTACAATTCGAGAGGAATTAAAATTTTCTATCAGCCTAGTATTGTTCAAAATATTTTTTTGAAAAAAAGTATCTAAAAAAAAATCTAGAATTTTTTTCCCTTTGCACATTTGCAATCGTTGGATTCGTCTCGACGAGACGATCGTAATGGTGTATTCTTCCGATACACTTTTTTGGTGTTGAAAATTTTCATCTTAGTGCGCATATGCAGTCATTGGATTCATCTTGACGAGGCAATCACAATTGTACCATCTCTTGGTACACTTTTTTTGGGGTGAAAACCCTCCTAGAGTTTATGCATGACAGGTCCTGCTACTCGAGGAAAAAAAGGGGGCAAGAAACTCTTAAGACTCCATTTAGGGATGACATAGAATTTGAAACTTTAGATCTGTTGATTTCTCAACTTCAAGTTGACATAAAGAGCTTGATACGATAAGATGACTTTGTTGCAATTCAAACTGATGTTTTAGGGATGCATGGAAAGATTAATGGGGTGCACACTCAATTGCATTAGATCACTATATAATTCGCTGTCATTTCATCTCAGTTACAGCCAAACAACCCTCATCTTCATCATTCGGGTCCTCTTCTTAACACTAACAACTCCAATCCTAGTGTGAAACCAATGTTGACAAAAGTGGGCATGCATGAATTTGATGGTAAGGATCCTCTCACTTGGATTGTCCAAATTGAGAATTTACTTGATCTACACCAAACTCCTAGTTCTCAAAAAGTGATAGTGGCGTCTCTGTATCTGGGACCTGAGCAATTCATTTTAGTATCATTGGTTATGTGATAAAAATAATAATAATGGTGCTCTTGTTACATGGTCTATTTTTATTGATGAGTTGTTGGCTCGTTATCAAAATAATGTCTCTGAGAACTACTTCAGTGAGTTAGCCAAACTACGTCAAAAAATAACTATGAAGGATTATATTCATTAATTTCAGAATCTATCCTTACAAGTGGAAGACATCATTGAGAAAATTTTGATTGATTTTTTTTGGGTGGACTCAAAGATAACATCCAATTGGAGGTTTGGATGTTTAACCCATCATCTGTATCAGAAGCTATCCCAAGGGCATGCATGGCAGAAGAAAAAGAGATGGTCAAATGGAAAACTTTCACTATTGATCGTGATCACACCTTTCCAACACCTTCGTTTCCTCAACCCACCAGATTAACACCTCAGCAAATTGAGGAGAATAGAACTAAAGAGTTGTTGTTGGCTTTGTTTAACTAGTTAAGCTACAACATTGTAGTTTCAACCAACAGGCTAAAGCACTGGCCCTATCAGGTGAGAGGTGAGTCTCACGCACTCACCCAAAGCATGCAACGAGAGATGTCCTGGAAGACTTTGGAACACATCATATGTTTGTCTGTCTCTTTGTAATGCAAATCAAGTTGTTTAATAACATAAAAATACCATTATTATTCTTATTGTTCCAGACTAGCTACTATGATAACTAAGATCACCATTATTATTCAACAGTGGTACTAATAGAGAACAAATTCCCAATACTTAGAATATTTGAGTAACATCACATAATACATCAAATAGTTCTTTATTGAATATTTTTAAGATTACCAGACATAATGTTGTCATTATCCTCCAGATCGCTATGTCTTCGCAAATGATTACAATAGGGGTTTTTATACTTGTTTTAATATGACCAAGTGTCAAGATCCTAACTATCATCGACAGATGGCACACAAACTCCCAACAAGCTAAGATTCGCGGCTTTTACAATAAGTTAAACCTAAAGATTCAAAGCCCTGTGCCCCTAGATACTTGTTCTATGTTACAAACTAGCGACCAAGTGTTCTGTTCCTTATAGGCTGGTAAACCTCCAATCGGTGGGGTCAAAGTGTCCTTGAATTGCTCTAACTACTCATATGTCCCTCGCACTCTGCGTCCCACGTGCTCCCCTAGTCTTCTGCTTCTATTCTGAATCCTCTAGTCTTGGGTTCCTCATGACTCGTTCTTCCTTGACTGGGTCCTCTCATGTTGGGTTTCCTGCACCTTTGTCCTTCCATGTCTAGCAAGTTCCATGCCTTTCTTCTAATGTGCCATAGTCTTCTTATGTCGTGTCGGTACTTGTTGCAAAATGGACAATAGTCCCTTTGCACTGAGCACCAAAATTAGAACACTTATTCTCAATTTTAGGGGTCAACAATTGTGTTATGGTTGCGACAACAAATAAAGCAAAGACATCATTATGTTGAAAATAAGTTTTTTTACATCAAAGGTGCCAATGAAGATGAAGATGATGAGGTAATTGGTGAGGATGCAGATGTACTTGAGGAGGAATCTGTAACTCTCAGCCTACTATTTCCTATCATGCCCTTTAAAGTATCAGTACTCTCCAAACTCTTAAGGTGGTGGGTTTCTTTAAGAAATAGAAGGTCATTGTATTGATTTATTCTAGCACACACAATTTCATCAACAATAAGTTGGTTACTCATTTGAACTGTTTCATTTATCCCACTCCAGAATTTCAAGTCATGATTGCAGATGGTGGTACTGTTAGTTGTTCAGGAAAATGCATAGTATTAAGCTGGCCATATGAGACTATATGTTGGATTTTCTTATATTTGTTCTTCCCATGGGTAGAGCTGACATTGTTCTAGGAGTACAGTGGCTCACCACTTTGGGAACTATTGAGATGATTTTTTAGGAATTATTTATGCGCTTTCATTTTGAGGGAAGGACATTTGAGCTAAGGAGATTAAGGGCTAAATCTCCATAACTTGTTAGCTCCCATCAAATGACCAAGACTCTCTAAAAGGGTGTTGAAGGATTTTTAGCTCCCTTGTTTTCTATTAAAGTCTAGCTAATTCATCCATTTACACCTCCTGATCTATAATAAGTGATGGACGGTTGTTATATTATTTTTGGTGACATGTCGAAAGGACTTCCACCCAACCGTATGCATGATCATGCCATCAAACTTATTCCTAGTAGTACACCAACCAATATTAGGCCATACAGGTATCCCTATGCCTAGAAAAGTGAAATTGAAAAGATGCTAGAGGAGATGTTGGACATAGAAATTATTCACTATAGTCAAAGTGAATATTCTTCACTAGTTGTCATGGTGAGAAAGAAAGATGAGACTTGGAGGATGTGCCCTAACTACAGAGAGCTCAACAAGTGCACTATCAAATATAAGTTTCATATTCCTATCATTGATGATTTTTTAGATGAATAAAATGGTGCTCTTTATTTTACCAAGTTAGATTTACATTCTAGGTATCATCAAATTTGGATTCATGATGAACATATACCCAAAACAACTTTCAAAACTCATGAAGGCCATTATGAGTTTATGGTAATGCCTTTTAGTCTAACAAATGCACCATCAACCTTTTAGAGTTTGATGAATACTATTTTTAGGTCATTTTTGAAGAAATTTGTTCTAGTGTTTTTTGATGATATCCTCATTTACAGTAAAAATTGGGAAGACCATTTGCAACATGTGAACATGTACTCTCAATTCTGGAACAACATCAGTTGTATGCCAAACCTTCCAAATGTACTTTTGAAGCTCGTGAGGTTGAGTATTTGGGTCATATGGTTTCACATAAAAGAGTGAAAGTGGATCCTAAAAAAATCCAAGCAATGGTGGACTGGTCAATTCCTAAGACAATCAAGCAACTCAAGGGATTTTTGGGGCTAACTGATTACTGTTGTAGGTTTATCAAAAATTATGGTAGCATTGCAACCCCACTCACCTCTTTGTTGAAGAAAGATTCCTTCCAATAGATTGATACAACTATCAAGGCATTTGAATAATTGAAATTGGCTATGTGCACCACTCCAATGTTGGCCACTCCTGATTTTTATAAGACTTTTATGGTTGAGTGTGATGCATCTGGTATGGTATGGGTGTTGTGCTCAGGTAAGAAGGCATACCACTTGCATTTAAAAGTCACCAACTGAAGGGTAAAATCACCTCAAGCTCATCTATGAAAAGGAAATGATGGCCATTCTACATGCAGTCAAATAATGGAGACCTTATTTGATGGGTCATCACTTTCAAGTAAAGATTGATCATGATAGTCTCAAATATTTTTTGGAACAACGGTTGTCATCAGAAGAATAACATAAATGGGTAACTAAGATGTTAGGCTATGATTTTGAAATAGTCTACAAGAAAGGCAAGAAAAATGTGGTTGCAGATGCACTATTTAGGAGAGATGAATCAGTTAAGACATTGTTATGTGCCATGACCATTTGGCAAACATATTAGCTAGAGAAAACAAGATCATAATGGGAGAATAATAGTGCTAACCATGATTTGATTCAGAATCTTCAGCAAGGTTTGGGTGGATTTGAAAAAATCACATGGAACGGTAATGCATTATGATATAAAGATAGATTATACCTATGTAAGAATTATCTTCTCAAACAAAAATCCTTCAGGAACTTCATGCAACTCTACTTGGGGGTCATTCAAATTTTTTGAAAACTTATCATAGAATCAAACAAGATTTTTTTTTGGAAGGACTCAATGGGGATGTCAAAAAATATGTGGTTGAATGTATGATTTGTCAACATAATAAAAGTGAAACCATCAAAACCCTAGGTATTTTTCAACCTTTATCCATCTCTAGCCAGCATTGGGAAGAGGTGTCTATGGATTTCATTACAGGGTTACCAAGATCTAATGGTCAAAATGTTATCATGGTTGTTATGGATCATCTCAATAAGTATGCTCATTTTTGTTCTTTATCACAACCATTTGATGCTAGTACAGTAGCTTCTATTTTTCTCAATATAGTTCAAAAATTTCATGGTACTCCTAAGATCATTGTCAATGATAGAGATCCCTTTTCACTAGTAATTTTTGGACTGAATTACTTGCATGTTCGGGCACTGATTTGGCTCATAGTTCATCCTATCATCCTCAATTAGATAGACAAATTGAGGTAGTCAACAAATGTCCATAAGGATATCTCCATTATTTTGTTTTTGATAAACAAGATAAATGGGTTCATTGATTGCTACTTGCTGAATGGTGGTATAATACTTCTATTCATAGTTCTTCCAAAATGTTTTCCTTTGTGGTCTTGTATGGATACCACCCTCCATCCATCACTTCAACCTTGAAGGTTCATATAATTAAGGAACATATTCACCATCAATAGAAGGTCCTTGCAAGTTTGCGTGAAAATTTAGCCATGGCCCAGAATCGTATGAAGCAACAGACAGATTAACATAGGAGTGAGAGGCATTTTGGCATTAGTGATTGGGTCTTTGTTCGTTTACAACCATATAAGTAGATGTATTTGAAGCAAAATAAAAAGGATAACCAATTGTCCCTTAAGTATTATGGGCCTTATCAGATCTAGCAAATAATTGGTAGTATGGCCTACAAGTTAGAGTTTCCTTCATCCACTCGTATACATCCAATATTTCATGTATCATTCCTGAAGAAATTCATTGGACACAAAGTTGATACTCAAACTGAGTTACCAAACCTGGATGAGGAAGGGAGAGTTATTCTTGATCCTGAGCTGATATTTCAAATACACACTAAGTAGCTGTGGTCTAGAGCGATTAAAGAGTACCTAATCAAATGGAAGAATCTGTCATGTGAAGATGCCATTTGGGAGGATGAATTTTTTGTGCAATAACATCTAAAGTTGATTCAACATTGAGGACAACATTGTTTTGAAGGAGAGGGGCATGCTATGCCCTTAACCTTTGACATGTCTAGGGATATGTGTGGTCGACTTGTAGCTTAGATACCTCTTTTATATTCTTGTTACATTTCTCTATGTTCTTAGTTAGGTTGGCCTATGGAATAACCTTGGCTAAGTAGACTATATATAGGAGGTAGTGGTTAGTGTTTGATCATCATATTAAGTATTTTGATCTTATTGCATTATTGTGTGATATCTTATCTTTGCTTATTCTGTGTGATATATAATTATTCTGTGCGAACATCTAAGTAATTTCCTTACAGCTTTAGCCTCCTACTTGGCCAATAAGTTAAAACCTTTCGCTGGTAAAACCTCCTCCTTTATCAAAGACTCCTCTGATTTTGTTGATTTTACCAAGAACCAACATGTTTCTCAAGAGGACATTTTGGTGAGTTTTGATGTGGTGTCACTCTTCATAAAGATTCCTATAGTTGACACCATCAAGGTTGTAAGTAATCATGTGGGTGAAAAAACTACGTCTTTGGTAACTCTCTATCTTAATTCTACCATATTCTCAATCTTAGGAGTTATTTATAGAAAAAAAAAGGGGTTGCAATGGGTTCTCTTCTCTCCCTCATTGTGGCCAAAATATTTATGGAACACTTTGAAAACCTAGCTCTTAACTCCCCATTAAAACCCTCTTGGTGAAAGAGATACATGGATGACACCCATGTCAATTGGCCACATGGTTTAAATAAACTTGAGGAATTCCATTTGCATCTAAACAAAGTGGTTGACTCCATCAAGTTCACCAAAGAATTGGAATCTGGTAGTAGTCTTCCCTTCTTAGACATCCTCTTATCTAGAAAGTTGGATGGTTCTTTATCTTCTAAGGTATATAAAAAATTGACCCACATTAATCTCTATCTTCACGTGGATTCCCACCACCATCCCTCTCAAAAATTTTGGGTCTTAAAAACCCTTATCACGAGAATGTTAAAAATTTATGACAATGAACACTTAGAAGAGGAAATCCTTCACTTGACTGAAGTGTTTAAGCTAAACGGGTGCAAGGGTAAACAAATTACTAGGGATTTCAAATGTGCCAAGGATTCCTTAACTAGACCTAATATTTTGAAGGATATTTTGAGTAAACCTACTGCTTTCCTCCCTTACATTGAAGGGATCTCCAAAAAAATTGCCAAGATTTTAAATATTAACATCCAAACCACTTTTTTGCCCCACAAAAAATTGAGATGTATGATCAAATCTTCGAAAGATAAAATAGAACCCACACTAAGAAGTGGTGTTTACAAAATTGATTGTTTGTGCAGTGTATCATACATTGGCGAGACATGTCAGTCTATTAAGACCAGGATCAATGAACATATGGTTGACATAAATAAAGAGAGAGTGTTAAAGCTACCTTGGCAGAACACTCCATTAAAAATTTCCATCATATTTGTACATAAGAGACACCGGTTCTTGCCACTAAAAATAATTGCTTCAAACATTGTCTCAGAGAAGCCATTAAAATTTGCAAGGATGAAAACAACCTTAACAAAGATAGCGGTTTCGAGCTAAACCAAACCTAGAGACCCATCATTAACTTGCTCAAACCTCATTAAAATATTTCCCCTCCTACCTTCTTGCTCAACTCTATCCCCCATCCCTGGTTTCCTTGTTCACTCATTTGGTGCAACCCCCCGCCTCTCCCCACTCTCTTCACCTACCTGTCTTCCCTCCCCTTTTTTCTCCTTTGTCCCCCTTGATTATTATTTTAATTTCAATTTAATTCCAAAAATTCTTTACTTGCAATTATAATATACACAAGTACAAGTTTTTTAAAATAATTTTCAAATATTTAATTTAAATTTTAAAATAATTTTTATTTTATTATTTTTAATTTATATTTTAGGATCTACAATTAATTGCAATTCATAATCAATAATTTATTATTCATAATTTGTAATTTTACCTTCACAATTGTAATATTTATTTATTTATATGTTATAGTTTATATTTTATAATTGGTAATTGAGAACAAATAAGGGGCATTCAAACCATATAATTCATTAGCATGCATACCATATAATTCATTAAGATGATAACTTATAATTTATCAAATTTATAACTTAGAAGGTTTAATTTTTTCACACTTTACAATTCGATAATTTAACCGTAGTAATTTTAATTATTTTTTTTAAAGTTATTTTCAACTAACCATTTGTAATTATAACTTACAATTTATAAGTAAACAATGTAATTTTAAATCTTACCTTTTATTGTTATAAAAAATTGAAATGATCTAAAATCAAATTGAGAATTGACAATTATAATTTCAAAATTATTAAAACTTTAAGTTAATTTTTTTGTAATTAAATTAATCTCTTTATCTCAATATTTCTTTTCTTTTTTATTTTCTTACTCTTTTTAAGTGTCCCCACGTCCTTACCTCACAATGACATCTCTGTGCTTCATGTTATATCTACAAAAAGGATAACTTAGTCTACAAATCTACTATTTTCATTCTTTACCTTGATGATGGTTCATGGAATGTGAATCAAAATATTAGTTAAAAAATAAATACACAATTTTATCTAGAAACTCTCCACTCTAAACAATGGATTGTGGAAATACGATCTCTTTAAGATAATAAAATACTCAATAAATTAAAAAAATAAAATTATGCCATGCAATGAGTAATATAATGCATATTAATGACAAAGATACTTTAAAAATAATAAGTGAAGTGATTAGATCAATGTTTGCAAGCTTAATGACATAACATTTTTTATATTTTCTTTCACATTCACATGACACCATCTTTCTTGTTGCTAGCTTTGGCAAGACACGAACTCGGTCTTGTGGTTAGTGAAATTTTCAATGCCATACAGTTGTCAAACAAAACAATGACTATATTGGGCATCTGGGGTCTTTGTATAATGAAATTACTTATATATTCACACTAATTGAATAATATATAGAAGAATTAAGAACAAAATAATCAAATCTACATTAATAATTAACAAAAGAGTAAAATACTTGATAATAATGATTGAACCACTTTGAGGGGATAACCTCCACAATAATGCAATAAGAGAAGAATTCACAATATGGTAATAAAAGACTAATCACTACCTCCTATATATACTCTACTTGGCCATTAGTTATTCTATAGGCTAACCATACTAAGAACAGAAAGAAATGTAATATGATAATATGAATGACATGTAAGCTACAAGTCAACTATGCATATCTCTAGATACATTATAGGTTAAGGGCATAAAATAACTCTCCCCTTCAAAACATCGTTGCCTTCAAAGTTGAATCAACTCTGGATATTGTTGCTGGAAAGATTCATCCTCCCATGTTGCATCTTCATGATTCAGACGCTTTCACTTGATCAAATACTCCTTAAGCTCTCTTGTTTGTAGCCTTTTTGTGTATGTGTGAAGGATCTCCTTAGACTCTGAAATGTCTCTGCCTTCTTCATCCAATTCAGGTAACTCACTCTAGGTATAAATTATATGCCCAATGACCTTCTTCAAGCAAGATACATGAAATACAGGTTGTAAGTGAATGGATTGAGGTAGCTCAAACTTGTATGCCACATTGCTAATTTTTTGCATGATTTGATAAGGGCCATAATACTTAGGATAAAGTTTGTTATCATTTTTTAGTTGCTTCAAATGCATCTACTTATATTGATAAAAGTGAACAAAGACCCAATCATCAATATCAAAATGCCTCTCACTATGGTGTTGATCACCTTGTTGGTTCATTTTATTTAATGTTATTGTTAAATTCTCCCTTAAACCAACTAGTACCTCATGTTGATGTTAAATGTGTTCCTCAACATCTCAAATCTTAGGCTGCACCTTCAAGGATGAAGTGAAGGATGGGGAGTGATAGCCATAAAGTGCCACAAAGGGAGACATTTTAGAATAAGTATGAAAGGAAGTGTTGTACTACTATTCTACTAGTGGCAACCAATGGACCCAATGTTCATGTTTATTTGATACAAATCAACGAAGATACCTTTCTAGGCATTTGTTAATAACCTCTATTTTCCCATTACATTAAGGGTGATAAGAAAAGTTATGATCCAATTGAGTACCCAAACTTGCAAATAACTCAATCCAAAAGTTACTAGTGAAGATAGGATCACAATCACTTATAGTTATTTTTAGAATACCATGAAACTTTTGAACTGTATTGAGAAAAGTGTAATCACCTAAAAGTGGTAATTGGATGCTAAGAGTGTCACTTGGGTTAACATATCCCTAGGTTAGACATAGACTTATCCTTGAGAATTATACTTACATTTTTATTCATTCAACAGACCACTGTCACCTACAACTAGTCAAGACACAGTGCCAGAACTGTCATCCCAAATCCAAATCTAACTTTCTGAGCAATCTGCCAAAAAGACATTATTACCATATTTGGGACACTACAGCCATATGGCACTACTGTCCTTAGCCCCAACTCTTCCCAACTGATATTTTTTCAAACATGTGCCCCTCCTAAGGTTGGCCTAAGCTCATTTTATTATCCACACAAGCAACAAAACCCTATAAATACAAGTCTAATCCACTTCTATTGACTAGATGGAAAATAGAAGCAAAAGTTATTTAAACCAAGGACAAAGTTGTGCAACATTAAGGTATTTGGTCCTTATTCTACCCTACTTTCTACATACTACCATCTATAACCGCTGCAAGTCCAATTTTCAAGTACTTCAAAGCTCAAACACATTAAAGGCATTCAAGGCCACTCTCATTCTAGCATTCACTTGCACATACATCAAACATTAGGTGGGAGACATACATCAGACTTGATCCCTCCTCAGAGTATTGGTATGTAGGCAACTCTCTACATATCAGGGTGTTAGGATGTCCAATCCATCCTACTAACACACAAAATTATTATTTATGCCATACTTGCAAGACGATTAGGGTTTGCACATCAAATCAAAATTTTTAGGTATAATATAGAGCTACAAGTTTTGGTCATGTAGGAACTGAACATATAGACAAAAGCATAAGTGCTCCCTGAAAATAGGAATAGTCTTGCAAAGGGGACATTAGTGTCATATTGAGGACACTATACACGGATGGCGCTACTATCCAAACTGGGCATTATTATCTAGTGAGCAGATGAATACTTGAATCTTATTGATAACACAAACTATTACCTAGATCTCAAATTTGAGAACCCAGATCATCTATGATAGTCAATTTTCAAATAAGTCTCTATTTATACCTATTTGTTGTTATTTATAAAAATTTAAATAAGGTCAAAATCATAACAAAATAGTACTTAATTATTGCATATTTATTTAACTGATTTAAACATCTCAACCCCTTAACCAAATATAAGATTTACATGTGTAAAACCCAAAATATTAAATCATTTGGTGAACCTATCTTACTTTGAATATTGCATCAAACTCTAGCTTGCATTCATCTAAATTTTATGCAATAAATTTAGGGTTTAATACTTCTAATTTTATGATTTTATTTAGACAACCTAGTTAATTAAAATCAATTTTATATTAGGGTTTCAATTGCTTTTGCATATAATTTAAATTGGTGCAAAGAAACCCTATATTCAAACACCCTAACCTTAGACAATCCTAGGGTTCATATTTCCAACAGTCACTAAGTCTCAATTTACAGCTTGCTACCATGATTATCATGATAGAAGCCATCTTTCATTTCATAGTACAAAGCTTGGTACTTTGCTTAGCATATTTATTACCAACTATTTGTATAAAGTTACACATGTATGTTATTTCTATCATGGATTTAGTTTGAGCTAAGATTGTTTCACATATTGGTCCTCCATCATGTGAGCCCCATTTTTCTATAAATCATTGCTATATGGCTCACTTTGAGCTACCTCTAGTTACTAAAAGATGATAGAAGGCTTAGAGGACTCCTTTTGTTCCTCTTCTACCTAGACCACTTGATTATTTTTGCTCCCATCCTACCTCTACTACTCACCCTAGGAAAATAATAGATCTCATGGTTTGAGTTTTCACTAGCCAGAATAGGGTGCCTCCTTAGCCTATATAGGTGCAGCGTAACCCTACCATCCTTCCTCATCCCCAATACACTACAACATCATCCAGAGATCAGAAAAGAGAGTTTGATATTGTGGATCAATTGAGGAATACACTAGCTAAAATATCTATCTTAGAATTACTTCAAAAAGTAATAATCTTCAAAGATATTTTGTTTTAAACACTTAATCACACATGTGTGCCTCATGATATCGAGCCATCCTATTTTGCATCTATCATGAATACTATCAAAGATGTGGAGGATGTGATATATTTTTCCAATGTTACCTTCACAATCAGTCATTAATCAAAACTTGCCACTTTTTATTGAAGCTCAATTCAACAACATAATTTTTAAGCAAGTTCTCATCGATAGTGGTTCAGGACTCAATGTATGTAACCTCACATTTTTTTAAACCATGGGGGTTGATATAAATTCTATTCAAAAAACATACAAGAACATTTAAGGGTTTGATGACACTCTTAGACAGACATTGGGATCAATCACATTAGATATTAAAGTGGGACCAAAGACATTATCTACATACTTTCAGGTCATGTTGAACCATTTATATTATAATTTGTTACTCAGGAGACCATGGATACATGATATGGAGGCTGTACCTTCCACTCTTCATAGACGTGTTAAATTTTTACATGATGAGTACCTATACAAATGTCTAGCAAATAATCAACCATTTAGATATTATAGGCTCACTGAGCCTCCTACACCGAGTACATCATTCGATGGGGCACCTTATGTTCTCATCGAACCCCCACCTCATTGGATTTGTATTGAGCAGATGAATACTTATGAAGTGGGAGAGTCTAGTAAGACTATTCATACACCACCTTTAGATCATCCTAAAACATAGACACCTTCATCGATGATAAAGGACCAACCTCTCTGAGCACAACTACCTTCCCTGATGATAGAGGACTAGCCTCTCTGAGCACAACTACCTTCCCTGATGATAGAGGACCAGCCTCTTTGAACATAGGTACCTTCACCAAGCATAGAGGAACAATCTCTCATAGTATAGAAACCCTCATCTAGGATAGATGATGAGATTATCACAACCCAATTACCACTACTTGTCAATTCAGATGAGACTTACATTCATAATTATGACACAGATTCATAGGCACTATAGAGGATGATCAACCACCTATAGACATTGATGATTATTTATGTGGATTGAGCTTTACACTAATGGGCCTAGGAGAATATAGAGATAATTCAAAGGCACTTATACCTCTCCCTACACTAATAACATCACTTATTTAGGATTTGACAACTACATGATCCTATACTCAGCCACAATCAACAACAAATCCCTTGATCCATTTAGTACATAAGGTCATATCCATGGATATTGATTCAATCATACAGATTCAGGTAGGGAGCTCAGAGGATAGACCACACCAGATATTATAGATATTACTTGATAGAGGATTGATGCTATTACCCACAATTTGACACATCAATGAGCAGATTGTCACCACAGGAAGGACAACTATTTTGTCACTTCCATAAACTCACAAGACATGATACAAACACATGTGAAACACTACAACATAAGCTAAATAAATTTAAGACTAAGGGCACTATCCAGATTATACAACCTCCACATCCATAGGGACAACCACCACTAGTTATATGAGCTACTACACAAATATGAGCACTATGATAGGGTCGTCATCGACATAGATATTCCCAAAATGATCCATTGACTATACAAAAATTTGTAGCAGATAAATATCTTCCAAATGTAGCTATAAATGAGGATTTTGATCCTAATACTTGCACATTGAGATTTTTACACCACATTGATTATCAGGAGAGTGAGCTACATCATGTTATAAACTGTCAATGCTCCATTGGACATATTACGTTACAATTGCATGTGGCCCTAAGGTGGCCAATACATTATTCTTCATTTTGAGTAGAGACACCCATATATAGGTTACACTTGGTAGTACATGGTTACAGGTGATGGATGCTACATTTAATCAATCATAGAGATGCTTGACATTCACTCATGATGGACACATGGATCGCATTTTACATGATGACATCGATGAGAAACACATGTTTCACACATATACTCTGTAGTCTAATGTGGTTTACCCTAGGACTGCATGAGAGGCATCTTACATAGTTGAGTACCTTGCCATTCAAATGTACAGACTCCAAACTCATGCCAAGGATAAGGCCCCAGTGATACATACAGATTGGTATGATGATTGTGATGATGATGACTTATTTAAGTTTGGATAGCCTCAATATCCGACATTGGATGATCTTCCACTAGATCCATTATTTGATTATCCACATCCCATGGATGTGATCTTGGGTATATAGAAACATTACACTTTGGTTGTATTTTGTTTCATTTACATTTCCAATATTTACTTTCTCTCTCTTGTTCCTTATACATAGTTTACTTTCATTTGCTTGTACATAGATTATACTTAGAAAACACAAAAATAATTTAACATGTCAAACTATAAAAACATTCAAATATTTTAAAAATAATTTTTTTTACAGATTGTATGCATTGATGTGTTTACGTTTCTACTACTTGTCAGATATTGCATATTGCTAGCTATCCTAGTATAATCAGTTTTATCATACATATATGCTTCACTTGTTTTTTGTCGAGTGCTTTTAGATTTTAGATAGGGCTTCGGTCCACTACACTGATCCAGACCAGCTATCATCTACTCATTGGGGGCATTTACACTGATCCAAGTTTACACATTGTTGCATCTGTCCATTTGGGGGCATCCTCTACATAGTTGCTATAACCAGGTTTTATCTTTCCATACTATACATTCTAATTATGCATTGATTTATCTTGATATTGATCATTACTATTCATTGCTATGATTTTTTGCTATCACTAGTTAGCCTCAATATATATGCATCTTGGCATCTACATAGATTTGTATTACACAATTATACATGCTTTCATTTATAGTTCCTAGATTAGACTTGATTGTGTTTCTTATGCTTCTTCCATCTTCAAGGGCATTTGAATATGCCATTATTCCTTGGCTTCTATGCCACTTCTTTATTTATATGCCTTGGACATGTGCCCATGTCCCTTGTATGTGATCTTTCATGCTTATATATGCAGAGATTTGAACATGTCCTTCTCTATGGTTCCATGACAAATCTTTTTTTATTTGCATATGTGAACATTTGAACATGTCCTTGTATGTCTTCATTCTTAGCTTTAATGACATGTGCCCATTTCCTTTGTATTGTGGCCCTTTGGCCTACCTTTTGTGTGTCTCATGTGCTTGTATGTTTGCTTATTTATATACTTCTACATCATGAGACTTGTATTTGCTTGTTACACACACACACACACACCAGTTTCTAATGCCATGAGGGACCTCATGCATTTACCCTTCCTACTTAGGAGCCTTGATGAACATCATGCCCCATCCCCATAGGTAGTTACTTATATTTAATGTTGTTACACATTGATTACATTTATCTTGACACCCTTGTCCAATGCTAGATTACAACATACATCTTATATTTCTTACTTATACTCCAATACATTTACATTCTAATCTTATGTTTTACATTATATTGGAATATCATGCACATGCTTTGGCTAACACATTTTACAAGAGCTATTTCTTTAGAAGGCAATTCTTCCACATATTTCATAACTACCTTCAAAAGAGGGGGCATTTAGAAAGGTTTATCATAGAGATCAGGGTCCTACATTATTTTTCACAGATACATTTTAGCACATAGGCTCAGTTTCAAATATTAGACTTAGGGCAGACACAAAATAAAATAGAGACTCAACAGTCAGTTCAAATCACACAAAAATCAAACCAAGCAGTCATTAGTGCCCAAATTGGGACACTAGTGCCATAGGGTTATACTGTTTGCTATAGGGCATTATTATCTAGTAGCCCTAGCTTCAAGACAATCTAGATCATTCAAACTAGTACACCATGTACAATATAGATTTGCACAAATGCAGTCATAGGTTTGGTAGTTATGTTTAGATTTAGCTCAAATTCTTTCATTTTAGTTCAAATTTATATCAGTTACTCAGATTTGGGGGCATCATGTGCGACATGATTACTCATACATTCAGATCAGTTACATAGGTTCAACTATTATATACTTGATTCAGATTCAATATACTCAAATACTAGATTGGGGGCATGTATGTGGCATATAGTTTCCATATACTCAGCTTCAGATAGGGTGACTAAATGGAATGACAAACTTTGTCATTCTCTATGTTGTATACACTTGTTATCACATTACAGATTGTTCCTAGATTCATACTTTACTCCATCTATAGTGATTAGCATTCTCAAGTGGCCCAAAACTGCCTAATATCCCTGAGTGGTTGCAAAGATGAATACATAGTTAGATTTCTCAATTAGATACTTTAAACACTTTGTGTAGAATAATTACAAATGCATCTACTTCACATAGGGGATAATGATGGAGTCATGGCCTCCTTGAGTTCTTGAGACACTTATATGAGAGGGTTTGACACACTTATAGTCTTATTCAAGTTATTCACAGAGATCAAGATCCACCAAGTAGGGGTGGGCATTGATGGAGTCAAAATTGGATTGAGTTGTTGAGCCACCCATATGAAGATTGAGCAAGCCATTAGATCAGTTCAAGCTATTCAATGATATGATCACCATTTACATTCACACACACACAGGTTGTCACTAGGTTCATGTGATGGTTCGTGTACCCAATAAGGTGTATTCATTCATTTTGTCTGTCTTTACTCTATTTTACTTAGTTATTTCATTTTAGCATAGTCTTTTGATTTTGATTATCTCTTAAGTAAAGATTGATTTTTTATGTTTCATTACAGGACATTGCTTTGGATCATGTTTCACATACGTAAACCCAAATTCACATACTAAAACTCAAATGCACAGGTTTCACTTCCAAGGTAAGTCCAAGTATGCTTCTTTTTACTTTATATTAGGCATTTCACTTTGCTACATTACTAGCATAAATTAAGGGAAAATATAATCACCTAAAAGTGGTAATTGGATGCTAAGAGTGTTGCTTGAGTTAACCTACCCTTAGGCCAACCATAGACCTATCCTTGAGCATTGGACTCACATTTCTAGTCATTTAACAGATCACAGTCACCTACAATCAGTCAAGACACAGTCCTAGAACTATCATCCTAGATCCCAATCCAACTTTCTCAGCAGTCCACCAAAAGGACATTAACGCCACATTTGGGACATTACTGCGACATGGTGCTAGTGTCCCTAACTGGGCACTACTGTCCTTAGCCCCAACTCTTTCCAACAGATAGTTTTTTAAATGTGTGCCCCTCCTAAGGTCGACTTAAGCTCATTTTATTATATGCATAAGCAATAGAACCCTATAAATACAAGTATAATCCACCTCTATTGACTGGATGGAAAATAGATGCAAAAGCTATTCAAACCAAAGACAATGTTGTGCAAAATTAAGGTATTTAATCCCTATTCTACCCTACTTTCTACATACTACCATCTACAACAACGCTAAGTCCAATTTTCAAGCATTTCAAAGCTCAAGCACATTCAAGGCATCTAAGTCCACTCTTATTCTAGCATTCACTTGCAAATACATCAACACTAGGTGGGAGAAATACATCGAACTTGATCCCTCCTCAGAGTATTGGTATATAGGCAACTCTCTACACAGTAGGGTATTGAGGATGTCTAGTCCATCTTACTTATACACACAAAATTATTGCTTATGTCATACTTGCAAGGAAATTAGGGTTTTCACATCAAATCAAGTTTTTTAGGTACAATACATAGCTATAAGTTTTGGTCACGTAGGAACATAACATACATACGCAGGCACAAGTGTTCCATGAAAAAGAAATAGTCTTATAAAGGGGGTATTAACGTCACATTGAGGACACTAAAAATGGATGGCACTATTGTCTAAACTAGGCACTACTATCTATTGAGCAGACAAATACCATAATCTTGTTGATGACACATATGACTACCTAGATCTCAAATTTGAGAACCTAGATCATTAGTAATAGTCCATTTTCAAATAAGTCTCTATTTATCCTTATTTGTTGTTATTTATAAAAAGTCAAACAAGGTCAAAATTACAACAAATCATTACTTAATTATTGCATATTTATTTAACTGATTTAGACATCTCATCCCCTTAACCAAACATAGGATTTACATGAGTAAAACCCAAAAAGGTTAAATCAAAAAGTAATAACTATTGTATTGGCTACAAATGGTTGTGATAAGGAACAAAAATGAGCATATTTTTTAAACCTATCCGTAACTACCATGATGACATTTTTACCTTCAAATCTTGATAATATTATAATGCAATCCATGGAAACCACCTCCCACCACTAGCCAGAGATAAATAATGGATACAAAATACATGGTATCTTAATTGTTTCCCCTTTGTGTTGTTGACAAACCATGCATTCTGCCACAAATTTTTATATATCCCTTTAAGTCCATCCCAAAATAAATTTTGCTTGATGAGATGATGTCTTCAAAAATCTTGAATGCCCCTCTATTGGAGATGCATGAAGCTCCTAAATGATCTTGTGTTTGAAGACATAATCCTTACATGAGTATAATCTATCTTTATACCATAATGTGTTTCCTTTCCACTCAAATTTTTTAGAGACACTCAAACCATGCCAAAGATTCTGAATCAAGAATTGTGTATCCCTGTCATTCTCTCATTTTGATATTACTTCTTCTAACCAATCTACTTTCCATATGGTCATTATGCATAACAGTGCCTCAATAGATTCATCCCTCTTAGAAAGTGCATCTACTACCACATTATCTTTGCCTTTCTTATAAACTATTTAAAAGTCATATCCCAATATTTTAGTCATCCATTTTTTTTGCTCTTCTAATGACAATCATTTTTATAAAAATTAATTTAGTTTATCATGATCAATATTTACCTAAAAGTGTCTACCCATTAGATAAGGTCTCCATTGTTTGACTACATGAAGAATAAACATCATATTTTTCTCATAGATTAGCTTGAGCTTATTTTTTCCCTTGAGTTGACATCTCTCGAATGCAATGGATATTCCTTCTTACATGAAATTGCTCTCATGCCATTTATCGATGCATCACATTAAATAACAAATGTTTTGGAAAAGTCACGGGTTGCCAAAATTAGAGTGGTGCACATAGCATCTTTCAACTGCTCAAATGCCTTAGTGGTTAGTTCATTCCACTGGAAGGATCTTTCTTCAAAAAGGTTGTGAGTAGAATTGTTGTCATGATTTTTTACAAATCTATAATAATACCCTATTAGCCCCAAAAATCCATGAAGGTTCTTAAGGTATTTGGCACTTGACACTCCATCATAGCTTTGATCTTCTTAGGGTCAACTTTGACTCCTTCATGTGAAATAATATAACCTCAGTACTCCACCTCATGGATGTTAAAATCACATTTAAAAGGTTTTTCATAAATTTGATGTTGTTCTAGAACTAACAGAACATGTTTCACATGCTTCAAATGCTCTTCCCAAGTTTTGTTGTAAATTAGGATGTCATTAAAAAACACCAACACAAACTTTCTTAAAAAATGCCTAAAAACAATATTCATCAAACTTTAAAATGTAGATGGTGCATTTGTGAGACCAAAATACATGACCATAAACTCATAATGGACTTCATAAGTTTTGAAAGTTGTTATATGGATATTCTCATCTTTGATTCAAATTCGATGATACCCAAAATGCAGATCCAGTTTGGTAAAATAAATAACACCATGTAATTCATCTAACAAATCATCAATGACTAGAATAAGGAATTTATCTTTGATGGTCTACTTATTCTCATTCTTTGTAGTTAGGGCACATCCTTCAAGTGTCATCCTTCTTTCGCACCATGACCACTAGGAAATAATATGCACTTTGGCTATGTTGGATCATACCTACCTCCAACATCTCATGTACCATTTTTTCAATTTCACTTTTCTGAGCATATAGATATATGTATGGTTTGATGTTCAGTGGAGTGCTATCTAGAATCAATATTATGACATGATCGTGTTCTCTACTTGGTGGTAGGCCTTTTGGCATTGCACCAAAAACTCTTAGATGGTCATCAAGAATCATTTATAAATTGGGATGTGTAGACATGTGTTGGTTGAACTTGTAAGGAAAACAAATGTGATACAAATTTGTGTGCCCCCTTTTTAAGAATATTTATTAGTTGATGTGAACTAAGCAATTATGGAGACTTTACCCATAATCCATATAGTTCAAATGTCCTACCTTCAGAATGAAAGTGCATGAACAACTCCTAAAAATTCATCTCTATTGTGCCTAAAGTCTTGAGCCATTATACTACCAAAACAATGTCATCCCCACACATGAGAATATCAAACATAGGATAATTAAGCAGGTAGTCCCCCATGGAAATATTAATACTATAGAATTTTCCAAAGTAGTTGATTGTGCCACTATTTGTAATCATGACTTGAAATTCTTGAGTTGGATAAATAGAATAGTTCAAACAAGTAGCCAATTTAATATTGATAAAGTTATGTGTACTTCCTAAATCAATCAACATTGTCACCTTCTAGTTCTTGAGGAATCCCACCACCTTAAGAGTTTGAAGAGTACTTATACCTAAAATGGCATGACATGAGATAGTTGGGTGAGAATCTTCATATTCCTCCTCTAGTTCTTCCATACCCTCCCCTGCAGCCTCATCATCATCTTCATCTTCATTGGAACCGTCAATGTAGAACAACTTATTTCTAACACATTTATGTCCTTTACTCCACTTGCTATCAAAACCAAATCATAACCTTTTGGAATGCTTTTCTTTAATTTATTGAGGGGTCAATCTTGTAGATTGCGGATATAATGGTGTTGTCAAATTATGTTTGCGAACATTAGTGAAGGTCCTTATTTTGACCAATTATTTTTCCTCTACCTAGCGTGTGAATGATATGGCTTTAGAAACACTCAATAGATTAAATATACAAACCTCAAGTTAGATGTTATCCTTGATCCCCCCAAGAATAGGTTAGTCAAGTTGTTCTCAATGATGTCATCCACATGTACAGATGGATTCTATAATTGTTGAATATAATGCTTATCTATCATAACTTTGCTAACTAACTGAAGTAGTTTTTAGAGATGTTGTTGTAATAGTGTATTTATAGCTCCTTAGTAAAAATTGAACAGGTAACAAACACCCTTATTTTTCTTTTGAGCACACAACCACTTATACCAAATGAACTACTTGGGTTCAAGATAGAAAGATGTTGTGATCATGTTTTGCGCACATGTGGTTTGATGTAGATCAAATAAATTTTTTATTTGATTGATCCAAGTGAGTGGATCCTTACTATCAAACTTACACACTTTTGGCAACATGTGTTTCAAACTAGTATTGGAGTTGTGATTATTCTAAATGGGAGAACTCGATCGGAGTGGTGGAGGAGTATTTTACAAAAGCTGAGTCATAATAGAGGTTAACTAAGCACTCATTATTAACAATTGATCCTTTAGAGAATCAATTTCCCCTTTTACTACATCAAGATCATTCTTCCTCAACATGTTTTGTATATCTGACTAAATTTTTTAAACAACCTCAAAAATCAACATATATGAAGTTTCAAACTCTATGTCATCTTTATGATGACCTTTTTTGGTGTCTTGACCTTTCCTGTGTCTACAAGTGTTTAAATCAACCATGTACAAACCTTACAATGAAGGTTTTCAGGCTCGAAAAAAGTGTACCAATGAATTATACCATTATGATCATCTCGATGAGATGAATCCAATGACTACTAATTTGCATACGAGTGCAAAAGAAATTCTCAATTTTTTTTTTAAAGAATTCAAACAATAATGTAGTGGTTGGAAAATTGAATTCTTTCTAAATCACAAGTTATGGTTTTTGATCCTTCAGCTCTTCAGATGGTCGTAACACCAGATCTAAAAGAACACAACATTGTAGAAACTAGCCCAAATCGATGTTATAATATTACTTGTAATGAAATTACTTATATGCTCACACTAATAGAATAACATATAGAAAAATTAAGAGTAGAATAATCAGATCCACAACAATAATTGACAAAAGAGTTGAATACTTGATAATAACGACTGAACCACTTTGAGGGGCAACCTCCACAACAATGCAATAAGAGAAAAATTCACAATATGATTATAAAAGATTAACCACTACCTCCTATATATACTTTACTTGGACATGGTTATTTCATAGGTTGACTATACTAAGAACATATAAAAATGCAACAAGATAATATGAAAGGTATGTAAGCCACAAGTTAGTCACATATATCTCTAGACACACTATAGGTTAAGGGCGTAACACTTTGTTTCAAGTCATATGATTACAAACCTACAATATGTCCGTTATTAATGATGATTATTTAAAGTAACATTTTAGAATTTGAAAAGTATATGAAAGTAAAATAAATAAAAATTAGACCAATCATTGGCAAGTAAATGGCATATACTTAAATATTTCCTTAAGGAATATTTCAATATTTGGATGCTAAAATTTATAGTTTCTAAAGTAATATGTCATTTCAAGTATTTTGATTTGTTAGATCCAAAAACTTATCTAGCTTGGTGAAAGAAACATAGGGAATAGTAATAAAATTTATTTATGCTTTACAAAACTGTTCTCCTTTCAAATCAATATAGATGTGACTTTATTAAAAATATTAAAGTCTTTGCAGGGGTCCAATGGATGGGGTTATCACCATGAGTCAAAGATGTTAACTTTGGTGGTTCTACGATTGTATTTACATTTGTTATGATATTTTTTTTGAGTATCTTTGATGTTTGCATGGTTTACCATAAGTTTTCCTTGCATCAAGTGAACAAATTTGAAGGGCTAGCCATGTAGACACTTAATTTTGGCATAAACATTTATTATTGGTAAAATTACATTATGCTCATACCAAAATCATCGACCACCGATTATGGTCATGTCATAAACAAGCTCAAAAACCAATATCAAGCTAGACTGAGGATGACTAAATGGTTCTTGATGCAAATAATTGACATATCTGAAGTGTTTATGAGAAAATGCAAAGATGCAAGGCTATGAAGGATCCAATGTAGAAGGGAAAGTGTCTGAAAAGAGCCAAACGTACACAAATATGCCAAGTGCATGAAAACATGAAAATGACATATTGACAACATAACTTGTACCAAAATTAGGTGTCTACATAATGCATGTGTGTGAATGCATGCATGTTGATTAAATTAAAACAAAAATAATTGCATACTTGAGTATTACTTGATAAAGATGGAAGAATGAAAACTTTGAATTTTTAACTTGAATTTACATGTAAGCAAACATGAATGCATGTAAGTATACAATGTCCTGGTAAATTGGTACGAATGTAACAAAATGAAATAAGGACAACTACGAAAATGACCATAAGAACAAATACACCTTGGTATGCAAACCATGTTGTCTTTCTTAAAAACTTTGGTGTCAAAACTGAAATATGGGATTCAAAGGCATAGGGAAAACTCTACTCCTTGATCGTGGAAGTAGACACCTGCTAATATCTTTGGCGACTCTCTAGTGAATTTCTAAAAGTTTCGTAATATGAAAATCTAAAAATATGGTGATAGAATAGTTAGATAAATTCCCCCTTTTTGAGGTGAGGGATGGTCTTGAAAATCACTTGACTCAAAATAAAAGGATTAAATGTGTTATGTGTAGCATAGAAAAACAAACTTAACTATTATAATAATTGAAAGTACATTTGTAGCACATATATGTAATTATAGAAAGATATTATCATGTAAGGATCAATAGGAATATGTGATCCATGTGAAGATGTAGTAAGAGGAGGGAGGGGTAAATGATATGCCTCAGTAGTTTCTAGTGAAGAGGTAAAAATTATATGCCCTAATGTGGATAAGGTATAGTAATAATTTTACTGAATATAGTGACTTCCATGTGACAAGGTGCATCTAGGACACATGACATCCTAATATAAGTAATGTAGTATCAATAAACACATGGGGGAATCATACCCCCAATGGCAAGATATAGGTGATAAGTTTGATAAGGAGAGGGACAAGTGGTATGCCCTGATATAGCCATAAAGAGGGGCAAATGATATACTCAATGTAAGAATGTGCTAACAATGTGCCCCTAGGAAGGAGAGATATATCAATAAAGCACACACACAATAGTAGTAGTATGCCCTAATAGATGCATGGTAAATACAATGACAACAATGGAAATAATCATAGCATAGCACAAATAGTGATGCAATAGCACTATGAATGGGACACAAGATAGAAAAAATGTAAAAAATAGGGATTGTTTATTAAAATCATGGTTATTTATGTCATGCCCAAAAAAATTGTCTAAAAACCCATGTAATTTTTGTTTTTAACCTAATTTAATGATGCTTACTTATTAACAATAGCTATTAATTAAATAAGCTAAATTGTGTAATTTTTTTAATGTTACAGAGTGTGATAGACAATTATACAGTGACTTAGGTAAATCATTTAATTAAAATTATACAAAAAGTTAATCTAAAACATTATCATATGTAATTCCAACATGAATATGATAACAAGCAACCCTAACCTAACCTATAAGAACCTAGACCCGATGCCCCCACTATAACTTGGACAACCTATATATCCAAGGAATGGAATTAGGTCTGACGTAGTTCTCCTTGAAATTGTGATGGCCTCCTTCATGAGACATCATCATCAAAATAGGGTGACACTCTAAGCCAACAAGGGAACTAATACATCACTTAAGTGAGCTTCTAAAGCTCTAGACATCGAATACATATGACAAAACCATAATCTCAAAACTTCAACTCATTGTGAAACACCTTGACAACTCAAATGTGTGTGCTTACCCAAACACTACTACACAATAACACAAATGAGAGTCAAGAGGAACAACAAAGGAACCCATGTTCCTTTAATCCCACTAGAATAGTAATATAGCACTCTTTACAATACCCTACTCAAAGAAGCTTCATCTTCTAAGCATAGAAACATTGACCACCAAGGTAAAAACATATAAACATAACTCACTTATAAAAGGTATAATAAGGGTCACAAACCCGTGTCCAATTAAGGTCTCAACCATTATACAACTAATTATACCTTGAAGCAAACTACTTAGAAAGTTATCATGTACAAGGAGAACACCCTAAAGATTGAAGCTATGGATGAGTGCTCTATGGGTTTGGTTGTCATGACACATGTTCCAAGAACACATTGAGTTAGTTATTGATGCTACACAAAAGAGGCATCATAGGCGTTAGTCTTTGATGCATGCACCCATTCCCTGAGTTGCCTACATATCTATGGTGATCCATTCACATGCAAAATCAAGGTTGGTTGTAGTTCACTCACAAGATTAGAGTTTATGAACCTTTTAACAAAAAGGGGTTAAACATTATTCTAAAATTCACATAGTTAGTACTTTTGTTTACCCCATCAATAACTCTTGTATCCACTTGTTGGCCCTCTAAAACTATTTGACATTCACTTCTCGTCATCACTTAGAAGGCCACCTAAACAATGCATCACTTGCCCTAAGAAAACACAAGTCTCAAAAGTGTAATCAAGGAGTTATAACTCTAAGAGACTAACCTAACCCTTAACATCGAGTTAAATTCACACATTCAAAACATTACAATTATAATTGACATGCACAAGAACTAATATCATAACATTTAACCAAAACATATATTACTTCCATTCAACAATATCAAAATAAGAGCCCTAAGGTATTTTGAGGTCAAGATAAATAGTTATAATTATGGTCTAATATGGTTAGTGATGCATAAGGTGTGGTTCTTTGAAGGGTTATTAATCACAATACACACTCAACATATATGAAAATCAAGTTGGATTGAATGGATTGGAAGAGAGCCTTGATTTATCAACATCGGTATCTTGAATGCTACCGTTTGGCCTTGATTTATTAACTAATTGAAGTCCTTCAAACACATGCAACATAATTAGATGTACAAATGCATAACTAATTCATCTAAATCCCCAGTCATCGGATTATTATCACACACACAAGTAGGACCACGGTACAAAATTCCAAGATGTACTATAAAAACTCAGTCCATAATTAAGAATGATCTATGCACTCATTTCGCATAAGATAAAAAGAATTCACTGACCTCACACCGAAGATAAATTACTCCTCTCAAGGTTCCACGGCATCCCCTCTTCTTCTCCACCTGAACATGGCTTTTTCTCCTATGTGGCTATACCAGGACCGTTCAAGACTTCCTCTGGGAGCCAAAGGATGAAATCTGGAATAATCACTGTAACCAGATCTGTAGCTATTGTATCCATTACTATAGTCATAACCATTAGATCCTGTCCTATCTCTCTTTCTATACCTGCCATCAGATTGGTTTTTGTTTTCTTTGGGGTCACTGAGTGCACAATCCAGAGAATAGTCCCATGCATTAGAATGTGAATCATCTCTAAAATCAGATAAGTTCAATAAAGGAGCACCGCGCCTTGTTGCATACAGCACTTCATGCTCAAATCTTGGATCACCGTCACGCAACAATCTATGGATGAGACTCAATGCTTTCAGAGCCGCTGCCCACTTATGGGTTTTGGCTAGACGTTTAGAGAGGCCTGCTACACAGGGATTAACATAACCCCTTGAATAGGAAATAAGGTGAAAAATTTCCCGTACATACTTCTGAACAGTGGAAACTTCATCGTGACTTGTAGCCTTGACAATTGCCTTGAAAAAAAAAAAATTGTCTCATCAAATGCCGTGATATCAGGGAGGCGCCACTCCGGTCCTGCATGTCTCCTTCCAAACTCACCCATCAACATTTACGGGAAGGAGTTTGGTAGTTGAGACTTAATTTTGGGCTTTTATATTTTCCATGTTAGATCACTCAAGCGTTTTAAAATTTTCAATTTAGTTAGTTAAAGGTTTTGTTCTTGTACACCAATGTTTTGGGTAATATGTTATTTTTATTCATTTTTTAAGTGCAATTTATATTTAGAATCAAAAAGATCAATACTTAGTTTGAAAGTGAAAAATTATAATTTTCTAATTAACATATTATTAATATTTTTGTAGTAAGATATTATTATAATAGTTATGATTATTAATTTGTATTGGAATAAGTGCAAACTCAACTTTTTAATATTTTTGAAGTGATAAAAATAATTTTGAAAATAGAAAATTCTAAAATTATTATTTAACTTTTTATTGGTTGTTGTGACATGACACGACTATTTTCTTTGGAAAAATAGGGGAATTTCAATTAAGAAAAATGTAAAAACTTACATCGTCTGATTGACTACAAGAATTAAAAATTAGTTATAGCTTTAAAATATGAAGGGTGGACAATGACAACGAGAGTTTAACATAAGTTGGCATAAGATGCGTTTATGAGGCTTTTTATAAAACTGGACAAAGGCTTAACTAAAGATAGAGCTGTCAAAACACAACTTGGATATGTAGGTAACCACCACTTATTCTGTGTGATCCTCACTTGAAAATCCAAACCAAATGCACTATATGTTGTTTAAGGCACTTCTTCAAAGAGAGGAATTGGGAAAATTGAACTCATAATGGAATGTGACAAATGTTCAAAAATTGTAGAGAGAAACATATGCAAAGCGATCCAGAAGACTACAATGACTATAAATGCATGATTCTTTCTCAATTGTCAAAGATAAGAAAATGTAGATAAGAGTTGGGCAAGCATCTATGCCACTTGGTACCCAAACAAGCCTGTTTTAAATAGGTTTCTTACAAGCTAGAACGAGGAACCCTACTCTTACAAAACTAGAGGTCATGAATAAAAGAAAACTGCATTTTTAATGCGAGTAAGAGCAAACAAAATTAAAGAGCCGCTAAAGGATTTGGCCAATTCCTTCTACAAAGAGTGGGAAAATATAAAAAATACAAGCAATACCAGCATGCATTCAAATAATAATAATACCTCTTTGCAGGATTTGGATATTTGTAAGATGCTGAAGCCCAAGTTCATCAAGTTGTGGTGCGCATATTCGACCTTGAACTTCACCGCTCAGTATTATAGAAATATTCTTAGCAAACAGGTAGTTTTTAGTTGTTAGATCCCTAGATTTGAAAACCAATTGTAAGAAGCCACCTTTCACTACCCAATCTTGAACCTAGTAGGCCTGTTAGAGTCCAAGATGTTGAAGACTAATGAAACAATACCATGTGTAACTTGTTAGTCTCAGACCTTTTAGGTATGTTAGACCTTGAGATGTTGAGAACCATTGAAATGACATTATGTGTCACTTATCAGAACACTGAACAACCTATAACTACCATGTGTTCACTTTAGTCCTGGTGTCAGTTGGCAGTTGTTAGCCTTGTCGGAGCTCGAGGATTTAAGAGCAAATAATAAGGGACCATGTCACTTGTCAGTCTTGGACCGGTCAGACCCGTTAGAGCTTGAGATGTTTAAGATCAATGAGATGATGCCACGCATCAGTAATCAAAGCGTTAACCATGAACGAGCTCTACTTGGCAAGTGGATAGGCTGGATTGGTGGTAACATTATTATAATTATTAAATGAATCGAATGCACATGTGGTAGCTATTGGCCAAAATTTGGCCTACATATAGAACTTTTGCCTAGATGGATCAGGGCACCCTCTTGCTATAGGTTTTCAAGGTGCTCAAGCATTCAAGGGCATGCAACAGATCTGCACAAAGTCTTAAGTAGTTCATGATATTTTTGAAGAGAGAAAGATGACTATCACAAGCTTAGAGGAACCAAACTGTCTTGGCACATCATGCATGAATGAATATGTTAGTTTGGTTGTGCATTTAATAAGTGCACTTGGGAAAATCAACCAAAGTTGAAGGATTACATGGAAATGATATATTTTGTGCCATGAATATCCCCTACAAGTTTGTTGTCTTGGTGTGTTTCCTATCTCAAGATATAAGACTTCAAAAATGATCTAGTAGTGTGGGACATGCCAAGAAACATCAAATTACAGCCATAGGAAATAGCCATTTGGATTCAAAAAAATAAAAGTGATTTGTAGGGCTACCAAGTGTCAAAGCCTCACTTGATCAGATCAATAGATCAATGGCACATAGGTGATAATAAAGTTAATAAGTCAGTCTAGATCTACAACACGCATTCAATCCTGTAGTTAAAGATCAACAATGAGTGTGAGGTCAAAAGGTTAGGAGATCCTGAGAATGAAAATGACGGTGCCAAGTGTCTTGATTATGGTGAACTCCTGAGTGAATTGATGGACTGTATTTGATCTAGTAGATCAAAGATCTACAATGTGTGTTCAATCATGCAAAAGCAGATCAATGATGTAGATCAAGGTCAAAAAGTCAATAAGCCCAGAAGACACGCATGACTACCAAGTGTCACAATCTTAAGTGCAGATCAAAGATCAATGATCAACATTGAAATTCAAGGTGAGGAGACTCCCAAGGAGATCGATGAAGCAAGATTGATCAGGGTTTTAGGGGGCATGAGATGAAGGCATGTGTCTAAATTTACAATGATCATATAAAAAACAACATGATAAAGGAATGCCACATAGGTAGACTCATTGGATGAAAGGATTTTGTGGACCTGAGCTGGCGAATGTATAAATGTGAGATCTAAATATGATTTTAGTTACTAGAGCAAACCCTACAGATTCGTATGCCACCATTAAAGCTCAGTTAAACCTCTCAAAAGCCCTTGTACATATGTTTTACGTCTTGTTCATGATCAGGAGACTAGGTAGCCTATAGATCTTCATTAAGATTATGACTATATGAAAACCAATAAAGGAATTAGTTTTCATCTACAGTGGATCTATGTTTAGGGTTTAGAGTAAGGGTAGAGTTATGATTGTGAAAGGAGTGTCAAAAGGGACATTAGATAATGTAAAGAACATATCAAGATGAAGTACGGTGTTGCAAGCTCATTAAGAAGATGGAGAGATTGAAGGTTGAGAAAGGCAAGAGGAGCATTTAATGAAATTTTAAAAGTATTTGGAGACTTTCCCATTTTAATGGATCATGACTCAGTACCTTCAATGAGTTCTTATCTTCTAATGTGTTTCTAAGCCAATGAGAGGGCTTGAAAGCTATTGGGAGATGACGAATGGTTAATTTACTGAGTAAGAATTAGTGCTAATTGATCAAAAGGTGGTTGGGAATCCATGAAAGTAGTTGGACCTCATTTATTCATTTATGTTTGTTAGCTTCTCTCTCTCTTCCAATTTTCTCCTATATCTCCCATTTTCTTCCCCATATATAAAGGATTCTCATTTTTTGGAAAAGAGACTCTCATTTTAATAAAGAGGAACCCTGCTGAAAATTTGTATGAAAAACCTCTTGAAGCAATAAAGATAATTTTTACCTATCTCTTACCTCTAAATTGTGTTTAGCAAGCTTGTGCATGATGGCATTGTGAAGAAGTGTCCTTCCATGTTCATTGTCCTTTCTTGCCTATTTTAAAGTGTTTTCAAGTTATTTGTAGGTTTGAACATGTGTTGTTTCTACCCTTAATGGACTCTTGGTGTGAATCTCAAAATTCCTCTTTACTTCATTCATTGCTCAATGAGCCTAGTTTATGAAATACCTATGCAAATTAGCTAATTTTTGAGATTGTGTGAGCAAGGATTATCTTATGTTGAATCAGTGTTTATTTCATGCTTATGTGAGTTCTCATTTAATTTGGTGTATCACCCTTTTTATCTCTCTTCATAATCCTTTACCCCATCTCTATCCCTTTTCCAAGTAGAAGTAGTAGTTTAGATGATCTACCAAGAGGAAGTCGGCCTTCTCTGAAGGTTCAACCTCATTATAGGATACCCACAGTGTGAGGTTGCTCCCACATTGTGGCTAGGAGTGGGGGAGCCTAAAAAAATCTCACATAAGGGTGAAATTCCATGCCACAACAGTTTTTGGCATGCCCAGTGGGACTATGTTGTTCACTGAGTGAAGAGTTTTGGTTTTATCTTCATCTAATCAACCTTTGGAGGCATTTGTATAAACACCATTGGCAACTCTAATTATTTATCAACTGTTATAATCATCCCAAGTGCCTAATTATCATTATCTGGTATGTATAATCAACCATTTTTTTATTAATATGCTTATTCTCTACCTCAGCATCAAACTTATCAAGCTAACAATGTTTATGTGTTCCCTCCAAGTGGCCCTCAGAAAACCTATCAAACCTATCATGAAAATTTCCCCCCTCCCACCTCTATGTATGACCAAGATCAGCCTTCTCAAGCTCAAGATATCCCTAGTTATTCTTCAAACCAATCCATTTCAAGTTTGAAGCAAATGCTCTTAAGTTATGAAAGTTACTTGATAGACCTTAATACACAAAGGAGATATGGTCAAGATATCCCTAATCACATTGTTCATTACATGAGAGATGTAATAAAACTAATAAAAGAAGAATGGGCACCTTTTGGAAGAGCAAATAAGAAAATCTTCTCAAGTGAGGT
Organism: Torreya grandis; assembly: GCA_037957365.1. Taxonomy (NCBI): domain Eukaryota; kingdom Viridiplantae; phylum Streptophyta; class Pinopsida; order Cupressales; family Taxaceae; genus Torreya; species Torreya grandis. The sequence goes on along the minus strand of JARHVA010000957.1, from coordinate 1,531,416 downwards.
GATGGAGGTAAATGGTTTCATTCAAAGCATTGAGGATAAGCTAAGAGACCATGAAGAACAACAAGTCCAAATTTATCAAACTTATGTGTCTTCATATACCCCACCTCAGCCCTCATATATGCCACCCATTCTTCCCCAAGAGACCATTCCATGTGACCTTTCGAGTGTTCTCAGTCCTTCATGTGTTCCTCAAACCTTCCCTTTTTGGAATTCAATCCAAGAGAGATTTCAAAGAAAAGAGGAGACTATTGTTGAGAAACCTATTGTTGAGGTCCAAGATTCCACTTATCTTCCTCAAATATCCCCTAAAATGTCTTTCAATATTCTAGGCTAGAATCAAGTGGTGAAGTCATGGAGTGAGCAAGGTGAGACACGTCTAAATTAGGGAGTTGAAGTTAAAGAAGAACCTAAACCTATGCGAGTCTCTCTTATCCCTCCTCAAGAATCCTCTTGTATCTCATACCAGCCCTCTTGTTTTATTTATATTCATAAAGCCACTAACCACCTTAAGGAGAAGCTATTCCAAGAGAATATAGATAGGAAAATCAAAGAGTTAGATCTAAAGATAAGAAAGGAGGAAGAGAACCGAAATCAAGAGGTTGAAGTCAATGAGAAATTGTGCCTAATCAAGCCCCATTTCCATCTCCCTAAGAACCTCTAGATTTTCCATCTTGGAGGTTTATCCAAGAATGTTTTCAAAATAAGGAGACTTTAATTGAAAAGGCTGAAGATCAGTTTGCAACTATTGAAGAGCCTCAAGAAGGCTATGAGACAAATGAGTCTCTTGCTGAAGAAGACATTCCTTCTATTGCCCAGCTCAATTTGCTTTCCCTAAAAGAGTTTCTTCAAGATTTAACCATTATCAAGGTTTCAAATTGTAATAAGGTTCCCTCCATTCCCAGACCCATCCATGAATATACCCATCACCCTCCCACCACATCCCTTCTTGAAGAGGAACCTATCTTATGGGTGGAAGATGAAGAAAAGATTATAGCTATGAGTGTGCTTCAAATAAAATGTGAAGAAGATAGTGAAAGTGTATATGATGAGGAATTCACCATTGGTAATCCACTTGGTGAAAATAGGCATAAATCGGTGTTCACAAATGAAGAAAAGTATGATCTTGATGATGTTGTAGTTACCTATGAAGCGAATTCTAAAGTTGTTACCTTGGTCTATGAAGAAGTTGGTGAGGATGTGAAAGGATCTATTCATAAGGGTGTCATACTGACTAACCTTGTTGAGTTAAATGAGTAGGTTTAAGGATATGAGAAGGATATGTGGTAGATCTATTTGTATATGTTCAAAGGTCATGAGGGTTTTGAGAAGTTGGTACCTCTAGGAGAACAAGGTAAAGTTGATGAAGAAGAATGCAAGGTCCCTAGTGAGAAAATATGTTTTCATGGCCATAATGAAGCAATCTATGATGAGGACATTCTTCAAGACAAGCAAGATATTGGATTAGAATAACCAACAGAGACTAAGGTTGTTGATGCCTTCATGCACAAAGAAAACTTATGGCATAATTTTTGGGAGATGTGCAATAAATTTCAGGTTCTTCAAGGGCCTATACCTCTTTTTGGTTAGATTGAGAATGTTCTTGAGGGTGTCTTCCTTCTTAAAGGGCAAGGTAACAATATCTAAGGTACCATGTCTGAAGATGCTCCTATAAACTAAGAGGTGGTCATGATTGAGATTGGCACAAGCATCAATAAGAACCATGAGAGGGTTTTTGAGGTACAAGATGAGTTTTCCTTCATAGGTGACATGTTTTCATATGTCATCATTGCATTGGAGAGCATGCCAAAAATATTGGCAATCAAGCAATCTGGTTCACCAGTTTTGGTGCCTCATAAACTAAGTATTTCTCATCCTTGTCTAATACCAGTAAATGATGCTAAAATATTCCCATTTTATCTAGGAGGAAGGTACTTGTAATTTACATCCTTTTACATAATAAAATAGTTTTTCATGTTTTCCTCTAACTGCTTTGTGCACATCTTTTTTAGTTGTGTGTTTCCCTTCACTATGTGTATTAGGCACAGGGTTGGTTTTTTTTCTTGTTGATCTTGTTGCTTCAAGAGGAGGTTTTAAAAAAAGGGACAACCTTGTACTAGTTTCATATCAGTTGGGAAGAAATACTTGTGGCCTCATATACCCATTGGATCAAACAAGGTAACTAATTTATTTCATAGCAGGCATGCAATCCCAGGAGGTCACCATAAATGTTGGCCAAAATTGGCCTACATATATAATTTTTGCTTGGATGGATCGGGCCACTCTCTTACTATAGGTTTCTATGGTGTTTGAGTATTCAAGGGTATAAATCAGATTTATACAAAGTCTCAAGTAGTTCATCATAGTTTTGAAGAGAGAAAGATGACTAACACAAGCCTAAAGGAACCATATTGTCTTGGCATGTCATTCAAGAATGAACATGTTAGTTTGGTTGTACATTTAATAAGTGTACTTGGGAAAATCAACCAAAGTTGAAGGATTACATGGAAATGATATATTGTGTGCCATGAATATCCCTTCCAAGTTTTGTGTCTTGGTGTCTTTCCTATCTCAAGATATAAGCCTTCAAAAATGATCTATTAGTGTGGGACATGCTAAGAAACGTCAAATTAAAACCAAAAAAATTGGATATTTGGATTCAAAACAATAGAAGTGATTCATAGGGATGCCAAGTGTCAAATCCTTGCTTGATCAGATCAACGACACATAGGTAATAACAAAGTCAATAAGTCAATATAGATTTATGACATGATTCAATCCTATATTTAAAGATCAATGATGAGCATGAGGTCAAAAATTTAGAGGATCCTGAGAATAAATATGATGGTGCCAAGTATCTCGATCATGATGAAATCTCAAGTGAATTGATAGACTATGTTTAATCTAGTAGATCAAATATCTAAGGCAAGCATTCAACCATGCAAAAGTAAATTGATAGTGTAGATAAAGGTCAAAAATTCAATAAGCCCAGAAGACATGCATGACTTCCAAGTGTCATAATGTCAAGTGTAGATCAAAGATCAATAGATGACATTGAAATTCAAGGTTAGGAGACTCTCAAGGAGATCAATGGAACAATATTGATCAGGTTTATAGGGGCACAAGATGAATACACACATCTGAATTTGTAATGGTCATATAAGTAGCAGCACAACAAAGGAATGCCACATAGGTAGACACATCAGATCGAAGGATTTTGTGGACCTGAATAGGTAAATGTATAAATTAAAGATCTAAATGTGATCTAAATTATTGGAGCAAACCCTAAAAATTTATATGCTGACATTAAAGCTCAGTTAAACCTCTCAAAATCCCTTGGACGTATGTTTTATGTCTTGTTCATGATCAAGAGACTAGGTATCTTGTGGATCTTCATTAAGATTATGACCATATGAAAACCAATAAGGGAATTGGTTTTCATCTACAGTGGACCTATGTTTAGGGTTTGGAGTAAGGGTAGAGTTATGATTATGAAAGGAGTGTCAGAAGGGACACTAGATAACATAAAGAACATATCAAGATGAAGTATAGAGCTACAAGCTCATTAAGAAGATGGAAAGTTTGGAGGTTGAGAAAGGCAAGTAGAATATTCAATGAAATTTCAAAAGTCTTTAGAGACTTTCCCATTTTAATGGATCATGGCTCAACACCTTTAATGAGTTCTTGTATTCTAGTGCATTTCTAAGCCAATGAGAGGTCTTGAAAGCTACTAGGAGTTGACGAATGGTTGGTTTATTGAGTGGGAATTAGTGCTAATTAATCAAAAGGTGGTTGGGACTACATGGAAATTGTTAGACCTCATTTATTGATTTCTATTTGCTTGCTTCTCTCTCTCTCTTCCCATTTTCTCCTATATCTCCCATTTTCTTCCCCATATATATAGGATTCTCATTTTTTGGAAAAGAGACTCTCATTTTGATAAGGAAGAATGCTGTCAAAAATTTATATGAAAAAGCTCTTGAAGCAATAAAGATAATTTTTACCTATCTTTTGCCTTTGAATTATGTTTAGCAAGCTTGTGCATGATGGCATTGTGAAGAAGTGTCCTTCCATGTCCATTATCCTTCTTTCTTGCCTATTTTAAGGTGTTTTCAAGCTTTTTACAGGTTTGAACTTATGTTGTTTCTACCATTAATGGATGCTTAGTGTGAATCTCAAAATTCCTCTTTGCTTCATTCATTGCTTAATGAGCCTAATTTATGAAATACTTATACAAATTAGCTAGTTTGTGAGATTGTGTGAACAAGGATTGTCTTGTGCTGAATCAATGTTTATTTCATGCTTATGTGAATTCTCATTTAATTTTGTGCGTCACCATTTTTATCTCTCTTATTAACCCTTTACCCCCTCTCTATCTCTTTACCAAGTAGAAGTAGTAGTTTAGGTGATCTACCAAGAGGAAGCAGACCTTCTCTGAAGGTTTAACCTCATTACAAGATACCCACAACCTAAGGTTGCTCACACATTGTGGTAGGGAGTTGGAGATCCTGAATAACTCTCCCATAAGGGTGAAATTTCCTGCCACAACAATAACTTTGGAACCATCATCTCAAGAAAATAAGGAAATAATAGGGTTAGCATCGCTAATTCAAAAAAATAAGGAAACAATATGTTTAGCCACTTCAAAGCTCAACCAAATGAGGATAAGGTAGAAAATTTTCCAATGCAATCTAATAAGGAGGTAGCTATAATGGCATCTCTTGAATAATTTAGCAAATAGGCAGTGGGTACAATCTATTTGGTGCTGATGAATCAGGAGACACAGGGTTTGACATCTTTAATAGAGTCAACTATGGTTGTAGATAGTTTGGATACCCCACCAAGGTTGAATAAGGACAAAAAATGTTTGATTTCACTAGATTGATTGTCAAAGAAGAATATTAGCTTTCCATCTCAAACAAGATCTACTAAGGAGGTAGTAACACTCTCATCTCCAGCTAAATATAGCAAGGAAATAGTAGGGTTACCCTCCCTTAATGAGAAACAACATTTTTCTTAGGATAATGACACTAGAACATATTTATCTCGAGCTAAATGAGGGAACATAAGAAGTGTTGGTAAAAGATCATTTATAAAAGATGATTCTAAGTTGCCAAGTTTGTTGATAGTAGCAATAGAAAGGGCATTAGGAGGTGAAGCTGGAGTAGAAATGGCACCATCTACTATGCTAAACACTAACAAAAAGTTGGAATCAAGTAAAGATTCAGAAACAAGGTCTAAATGTTCTAAGAGGAAGATGGATGTAATCCTTTGGGTCATATAATTTTATGGTTGGTAATCACTATAATTATTATTATTTTTAGGCGTATATGAGTCGTGTTTTTTTAGGCATATTAAAAGTAAAGGAATCAAAGATTTACTATTATGCCAATCTAAAACTTTCTGATAAATTTTCTAGAGAGGGATAAAAATTAAGATATGATTACCTAGATGAATATACTAATCATCACTAGTTCATCTTGTTAGTAATCTTGTGATAAGGTATTTCCATATGGTTGTTATGTGAGTCTAATAGACTCACTATTATAGGCTTTAAGATAGCATAGGATTCCTTATTTTGAGGAAATCCAAATGCCTATTTATATGTACATCTTCCTATTCTATAGTCAATGTAAATGCTTCTCATGTCTTCTATGTTTATTCTTTTCTAATCTTCCCCAAGATCTGGGATCAGAGTAGGATATGATTTCATTCCTGTGAACAATGAGAGTCTTGAGAGGAACAAATTTGTGTTTTGATACCTTCAACATTGTCTTCAGTTTTTCAATACACCTGGTGTGAACATAAAGTATAGTCCATTTCTATTCTAATGCATTGAAAGACTTGAGAAGAAACAAATAAAAACATTTATTATAGCATCAATGCCAAGTTCACTATTTATAATCATGCAAATCTGAGAAAAGTGTTATGTTTTGATCATAATGTGTCAACAAAATTTTGATCACGTTGAGACACAAGTCAAAGTAAGTCATTTTATTTCCATGCAGACCATCAGGATCCTCTAGCAGGCTCAACATCCTTCTATTTCATTTGTGCAAAGTCTATCAACTCTCCACCAAAACTATGGATATAGATCTATCATGCATCGACCAAATGGATCATGACATCCTATTCAACATTAAAGCTTTATATTTGCTAAACGAACCTGATAAACACAAATCCATCATCATCTCAAGGAGCATACTCCTCAAAATTGGCAAAGGAGATTAGTTCTATTCTAATCACCTTGAGAACTACGTAAAATTTCTTCTTGTCTTGCATTACACTTGCCCTCAATTTGGCCATCTATCATCATGATTCTTGCCAATAAGGAAAACTTCTAATCTCTTCAAGCGTTCCATGTTGTGTTTATGGTTGAGGAATCCAAACATTAAAATTTCACCATTTGACATTTCTACAGGAGCCAAGTGGAAGGACTGTGGCATTAATAAGTAAAGGCGACCTAGGTATTTAGGTTTATATTTAGTTTTTTATTTATGATAGGTAATGGTCTATTGTTATAAGTTGATTAAGCTTTTATATAGTCATTTGATTATTTTTTGTTAATAAGATTGAGCCCTTAGTACAGTTTTTTATTTGAGATTCATTCTATTTTTGAGTTACATATACGTGATTTTGAAGTAAATTTATATATGTCATCAAAATCTTAAAATTCAAAATATTTGTCATTAAGTCATTATGTCATCTCATCAAAGTTGATAAGTCATTGTAAGTTGTTATACTCTTTGTGAGTCTTATCTAGGTGAATTCGTTTTGTTTTGTTAAATTTTTTTGAGTCTTTATCATTGTTCATGTTTAAAGAGTCCAAACCAAACCTTACATAAAATAATTATTGTAAAAGAGGCATTATTGGTAAAAATTGACTTCTTGTGTCATTATTTTGTGCAAAAAATGGACATTCCACTAAAAAAATATTATGGCCTCAATTTTCACACCTGAAAGGTGAAAATCCAGAAGCAATTGATGAATAAGAATTTATGGGGAATTTTAAATGGAAAAGAAAAACCACCTATAGATCAAAATAAGCAATTAGAATGGAAAAATAGGGATGACAAAGCAAAGGTCATTATTGGTATTGCCCTCTCAGACTCTGAGCTACATTATGTAGACTTGGAAAAGACATCCACATAAATTTGAGATAATCTAAATAAATTATTTGGAGTAAAAGCAGTAAATGCAAAGTTTTCTCTAAAACTCCAATTATTTATGTTCAAAATGGGTGATGGAGATTATATGACAAGTCATATAAACATTCTAAAGTCTCTAATTAGACAACTAGTAGAAGTCAAAGCTATAGTAGAAGATGAAGTTGCTAAATCAATAATGTTAAATAGTTTGCCTTCTAAATACAATAATGTAATTTTTACTCTTGGATAGATGCCATCTCAGACCTTAGAAGACATGATTTCAGCTCTTCTAGCTAAATAAAAGAGAACAAGTGGAGACGTTGAAGAGGAAAGCACAACAATAGTAAAAAATAAGGCCAGCTCATCGGGTAATAAGTACAAGAATTCAAGAAAAAATATTCTTTTTAATTAATGTAAGAATCCAACACATATTATTATGTACTAAAAGAAACGAGCTCAAGATCTCATAGATGATAAAGTAGAACAAAAATCTTTTGTTACTAGAGAGACTGATTGGGATGAATATCTTCCCTACACTAGTGGTGAAGATTCCTCTCAACATAGTGATGAAGACTATATATTCTAAGTGTGTGTGTGTGTGTTTGAATAAAAATAGAAGAATATTCATGTTCACATGTGTGGTGTGAAAATAATAAAACATTGTATCTCTCCATTTTGATAATAGTGTGAAGAATCATGTTTGATGTAACAAGCATGTAAGAGGTGTGACTAAACGGTTGAAGTGTTTATATGAATTGGTTGATTGATCCTAAGTCATAAAACATGTTTTCACATGAATAGGTTGATGGGCCCCTATTCATGTCAGATGTAGTTCCCACATTCTCTATCTCTATCATTTCCATATACAAGTCCCATGACTGCATGCTATAGTTCATTAGTGTGAATCTTTGATGTATTTTCACACTAGGAGAGGGAATGATAACGTATTTCTGTATGGCTATTATGTGAGTCTAACAGACTCACTATTATAGGCTTTAAAATAGCATATGATTCCTTATTTTGAGGAGATCCAAATACCTTTTTATATGTACATCTTCCTATTCTATATTCAATGTAAATGCTTTGCATGTATTATGTGTTTATTTTGCTCTAATCTTCCCCAAGAAATTATGCTGTGTTTCGGTAGATGAGAGTCTAATTAAATTTCACAACATAGATTTATTCTAACACTTTGATTAGAAAAGGTTCCCATGTGTAATTCAAATTACACAATGCATTATTAGAAATAATTATCAACATTTGTAGATGCAAAAGGTTGCTTCTGCTACAGAGTCCACTAATAAGAATTTAAGCTAAGCTAGTGAAAGTTCCAAGACAACTCCAAGAAATTTTGCAAAGAAGAGGAGCATTTCAAGATTGGAGAAGGTAACAATATCTATCTTCCCACCAATTATAACTCATCGCTTGTAAGAACACATATTTTCTCCACTTTGCTTGTCAATAAAGACAATAAATGCCGTAGTCGCTAATCTCTCTTATTCAAGTCAACTTTGTTTTACCTATAGAGAAAATGTCAATGTAGAAAAGAATGTTGTTAGCAATACCCTTTTTTTTACAAGCAATATAATATATTGGTGTTTCTAGGTTTTCTAATGATATCATTACATAACATCATGATATTTTCCTCAAGAAATAGTTATTTAGATAAATGTAATGAATGACTATTGGGTATAATGCTTATATGAAAAACAAGTTATATCTTTTAGGATTTCTAAATAAAATAAAGCTTTGAGATGGTGCCTTTGGTAATACATATTTGTAGTCAAGGGTTAGTTTTACCTATGTTGAACTGATTACAATAGGTCACTAAATTTTTAGGGAGCTTGGTACACAATTTATTCCAGATTTCTCCACTATAGTTTCAAAGTAGCATTTCTATTTGTTATTATACTCATGTCATTCTTATTCATGAATTTAAGGTTGGAAGTCCTAGGGTTGTCACACCCTAGGATTTAGTTGGCATAGGCCGCATTCCCAAAGTAGATCAATGGATGCCATGTGGCCCTAAGGTCAGTTGTTATGGGATATTGCAAGAGGAAGACAATGAGCAAGTGAGTGCCACATGGAACCTATAGAGAAAAAACAAGATAATTTTGATGGCCTCTTGTACTTCACAGGGTAATTGAGGTAGGATATATCTATATATATATATATACACCAATATTCATTAATATTATATTAGTAAAATGTAATATAAATACACATATATTATATTAATAAATATTTTGATTATATAATACTGAATGAAAATTATAATATAATATATAATATAAAATAAATATTAATATAAAATATAATCTATCGTGTAGGGTGCTCATAGATTCACATTTCCTATAGTCACAATGGCTGATCTAATGGAAGATGCATTGTGTTCAGGCTATAAAACTGGAAACACAGGGGGCTATCATAGATGTCCTTGAAATAATATTAAAGGAAATATTCTTATGATCAAAATCATTTTCATATAGAGGTACACCTATTGCTCGAGCTGCAAGGGTGTTGATCGTATAGCTCCAATAATCTAAATGGAACCACTAGTGTTTGGCAGGGTGCTAAAGCGCATTACTAAGAGGCTTAGGGATTCTATGGACTCTAGGAGATCTATAGTGGCTATCCAATTTATCAAATTGCACCAAGCCTTAGATAGAATTGTAAACTAAGTTGGGGCTAGCATGATCAAGTACATAAAGGATGCAGGTATCTCTAATAGATCCAAACACAATAAAGCAAGTAGCTAAGACTAGACTATTTATTGCACATGAATTGTGGAAACAACAATACCAAGTAAAGAGATAAAAAATGAAACGTAAATCTATAAGCTAAGGCACTTTCAAGCCAATTGAAAGATGTTTTAAGAAATAAATATGTTTTTAATCAAGGGTTCAAGAGCATGCGTAGTCTAGGTTTGATTTATCTTTCACTTTCAACACTATTGCTTTCTAACAATGCAATGTTCTAGTTTAACAAGAGAGAGAGAGAGATTGTTTAATAAATTTGTATAGATCGTTTTGAGCATGTAAAGTCCTACTATGTAATAAAAATGTTTCCAATGCCAACATAACATGTAATGGTAAATATTTCAAGTAATGAAGATATCTTATAACCTTATATGAATGCATAAACTTCAAAAACTATTCTAAACAATCCAAAAAATAATTAAATTACTAAAATAAATCAAACCCTAGCATGTATACTACAACAGATAAATAAAGAGTTTCACATTGTAAATAAAAGTACCCTCATATCAAGCTCAAGAGAGATGTGCAAAATTTTTACCAATCGATTGTCCAAAATAGGACGCAAGAGAGGAACAAGATTAGGTTGTGTGTAAGCTGAGTCCAGACCAAGAGCCAAAAGCTATGGAAGAGATGAAGGAGAAATTAGCAATCTAAAAAAGCCAATGCAAGGAGCACAAGAGACAAGTGAAATGGAGTATTGAGGGAGTAAAGAGAAACCCACAAGCTTCAAGAACATTATAGATAGAAATGTGAATCACCAATGGAAGTTGAAATAGAGTAGGGTATCCCCTATCACAAACAAAGTTATTTTGCCAAGCAAGAACTAAGAGAGATTCAAGGAAGCATCCAAGCTTTGAGTGTGAATGATCAAGTGAGAAGATTAGAGAAGAGATGCTGGAGAAAGTGAATGTAGAGGCTCAAATGAATGAGGAAAAGGACATATAACTCAACACTAATCTATCAATAAGCCAAAAACTATCCATTTCTGCCTATTTGAGACCAAATCAGGGTTTTTTTCATGCATTCTACATAGGTTGCATCCTAGGCCATGACTTTTGTGAAGGAAAAGTGCATGCTAGGTCATGGGTTTCCTCCCTAAGTTATGGCCTGGGTCAAACAGAGGCCTAAGGTGGTCAACAAGTTCCCAAAAGGGGTCTGGGGGGTCCTTAGAGAGTCTGTCTAACGTGAGAAAAGAATAAGATGGATAGGGGATGTGTAGCAGATGAGAATAACATGCGGTAAAGGTCCAAGAAATTGGCAAATGTCTCTAAGAGGATAACCAGGGTTGGTAGTGTGCATATGAGCCTATGTGTAATCATAGGAGGAGTAGGGTCATGGGAAGTATGATTACATATGCCCCCAAGGTACAAGTAGTTGGTGTTTAAATGAATAAGGAGTGTTGTGCAGTACCTAGAAGCCACACCAAAGCAAAGGAAAATAAGAATTGAAAAGATAAAAGGAAACATTACTTGCACTTACCAGATAAGGATGATGGTGGAAGAAGTTGATGGTATGATCCACAAGTGAGAATGCAAATGTTGTGTAGTCCAAAACCAACTCTAGCTCTAGCTACAACTCATAAAATAATGGACACAAGTGATATTGAATCAAATCATACTATACAAAATGACATTCACTAAGGCATCAACCCTAGTGTTCTCCTTATGAGGGATATGGGTGAACTGGATGTCCTTGAAAAAGGAGAGAAAATCACCTACTACCTCAAAGAAGGGGAGTAACTTAGAGCAAAAGACAACCTAAACATCAGTGAGTTGGGACATGGAGAGAAGTGACTCAGATAGTAATTGCACAGATCATGCACCTAACTCATGAGCATTGATCAAGGCACTAATGATTGTGTGATACTCAATGATATTATTCATTTCATTGGTAAGGAAGAAACCAACTAAAACAAGCTCATGGCCCCATGGATCATCAATAACCCGAGTTACAACTACCGATCTTGGGTTGCCTCGACTGCCACCATCTATGTGAATCACCACTAAGAGGTCCACCATGATGGGGATTGAAGATGTAATACTAAAAACTATCGAAAGGTAATATTATAGTAAGGAAGGATAAGTGATTTGCATGAGGGAAAAAAATAATTAAACTAGGCTTCAACTATAGCATTTGACCAACACTAACCATGGTAAGAGTTAATAATGGAAAATGGGGGGAAGTTCAGAAAAGATGAAGACCCATCGACAAGACTAGAGTAAGTCCCAAACCACCATAGCTAGCTAACAACCCTACCTATAACCATGATGAAAATGAGAGAGAGAGGGAGTTATAGTAGATCAACTATATAAAATCATAGAAATGACTAACTAAAAGAAGTATAACAAGTAACTTCTGTCACTGGGTGCCCACAAAATGGGGCATGAGCTCAAGAGGTCAATGAGGACCTGAAAGGGGTCTTGGGGACCAAAATAGGGATATAACATGCCCAAAGTAGCCTTGGATTAAAAAATGTATGCTTTCAATGTGCTTAGAACATTTCAAAACCCCTAAAATGAAGGTATCATGGTTTGGAATGCAAAAATGGGTGAAACACCTAAAAATGGCCCACACAGTGCATTTTATAAGGAGTACATGGACCCAATAGGCCAGAAGACTTGGGGGTCCAAGAGATTGGAATGATCCTGAAACACACCCAAAGAGGCCTTAAAGAGAGAAATGGACTCTGTCATTATGTCCATAATGGGCCAAAGCCTCTAGGATGAAGGTTCTAGGGTTTTAGGAGTAAAAATAGAGAGAAATGGTGGCTTAAAAAAGGAAAAAAGAAGGCTTTGAGCCTAGGCCACGGCCTACCTGGGAAAACCCATGATTTAGACCATTACCAAGATATGGAGGCCATGGCCTGACCCACTACTAGGCCATTGTTTATCCTAGAAACCCATGGATTGGGCCAGAAAGGGCCAAAAATAGGCTCAAGGAGCCTAGTAGGGCCCAGTACTTGCCCAAAAAGGAAGGGAAAGAGGGGATAAGAAAATAATATGAGCTTGTCAAAACATGTTTTTATTTTTATGCTATGCACACAATTGATCCAGCATCACATTTCTCTCTCGTGAAATCATGAGGAGTTAGAGTGTTAGAGGCAAGATGTTAGGTTGTGGAGCTAAAAGCTTCAACTATGCAGATGAAGAGAAGGTTGCTGAGTTCTATAAGAACTGGCGTCGACAGTATGACCGACGTCGGTCAAGATGAATGCAGAAGGCAACCGGCATCTGTAGGTAGTCGGCCAATGTTGGTCAACACCAGTTAGACAGGGACCAATGTCGGTCACCTGTGTGTTCCAGAACTGTTCATTGCACAAACAGTTAGTTGAGTGAACGAAGTGTTTACATGTAAAGACCAATTAGAGTCTTGAGCTGCATGGATATTCATTCCATATTAAGAGTCTAAGTTATTGTTTAAGTCTGGGATCTATTTATAGACCCATTGGCATGTATTGTAATTATGAGTTAGAAAGGAAGGCAAGGAAGTTCCTTCCATTGTAAGATCATTGAGTTGTATGGTCTATTGAATTGTAGGTTGCAGGTTCATGGGAGATCAACTTGAAGTACTATAGAGTGCTTGGTGTACTAGCAGGGTTATTACTGACTGGTTGGAGAGGTGAACACCAATTCTGTGTGTGAGTTGGTTGTTGGGACCATTTTTTGTGTAGGAGAGTGTTGTGAAGAAGAATTACTGTACACTTGAGGTGTGGGAAGCCTCTATAAGGTGGAAGAGTGTGGCGGCTCTTTATTGTATTCTTTTCTGTAAAGTGTTAATACAAGATAGTGTATTGTCTCTCATATTCTATGCTATTGGTGAATTCTAGTTACTTGTGTTTCTGGTTATTTCCGCATATTTAATTGCTTATATTTGGTAATCATATTGTGCTCTTTCTGAGGAGCAAGATCCTAACAAGAGGGATCAGAATAGGTGTGTTTGTTCTTGGATTCCCCTTCTATTGGCATCAAAGCATGTTTGTTGTTCTGGGTGCCTGACAAGTGGTATCAGAGCCTTGGTTGTAGGTTCTTGAGCTTGATACCATCAAGTGGTATCAGAGCTTTAGGTTGGGATACTAACAGATTGTATTAGATCTGGTTAGTGTGTTTTGATTACAGGTTACTCACAGGGTTTCTGTTCGAGTGGGAGTTGAGCAATGGCAGAAGACAGTAAGCTACAAATGGAGAAGTTTAATGGCAAGAACTACCAATTATGGAGGATGCATATTGAGGACTATCTGTATCAGAAAGATTTGTACTTACCGTTGGGTGGGGTTGATAGCATACCCCAGGATATGAAGGATGAAGAATGGGAGGTTCTTGATTGGAAGGCTCTGGGATCTATAAGATTGAGTCTTACATCGTCTGTGATTTCTAGCTTATCACAGTGTAAGACAACGGTGGAGTTGATGGAATCTTTGGCAAATTTATATGAAAAACCCTCAGCTTCTAATAAGGTATTTCTTATGAAGCGTTTATTTAATTTGCAAATGTTGGAAGGTGGATCTATACATAGCCATCTTAGTGATTTCCATGGTTTGGTAAACCAGTTAAGTTCAGTCAATATTATATTTGATGATGAAATTAGAGCTCTCTTAATCTTGTGTTCATTACCTGAAAGTTGGGAAGGTTTGGTAATGGCAGTTTCTAATACTGTGTCTGCTTCAAAAGTCTTAAAAGTGGATGATGTTGTGAGTGTGATCTTGAATGAAGAGATACGCAGGAAAAGCATATGTGAATCATCAGGGAATGCTTTGAGTGTTGAAGGTAGAGGAAGGCAAAGAGAGAAGATAGAGCGTGGGAGATCAAGGTCGAAGATAGGTAGTAGATCCAAGTCCAGGTATGGTAGAATAACCTGCTAGAAATGTGGAAAGCAAGGGCACTTAAAGAGAGATTGCAGATCAGGTGAAGATTAGCATGAAGGACATGAAGAAGAAGCAGATGTTGCAGATTACCTTGCATAGGATGCTCTGGTATGTTCTTTGGATAAAGTAGAATCTTGGGTTTTAGATTCTGGTGCCTCTTTTCATGCATCCCCACATAGGGAATTTTTTCATGAGTATGTCCAGGGAGACTTTGGAGAAATTTGTGTAGGGGATGGTAAGCCTTGTCAGATGGTTGGCAAAGGAAAAGTGAAGCTGAAATTGCAAACAGGTAACACATGGGTGTTAAAGGAGGTCATGCATGTCCCAGTTCTGGAGCAGAATTTGATTTCTGTTAGAAGTTTGGGTGATGAGGGTTGCACAATAACTCTCACAGCGGACTCTTGGAAGGTTACCAAGGGTACACTTATTGTAGCAAGAGGTAAGAAAGTAGGTACGCTTTATCTATCTACTTGTATTACTGATTCTCTTTCTGGGCTATCTACTTCAGTTGTAGATTCGAAGATGTGGCTTAATAGGCTTGGTCACATGAATAAGAAAGAGATGCATGTTCTTGAGTCAAAGGGTATGCTTTCGGATTTGGAAGGCATGGATCGTGAATTCTGTATGCAAAAGAAGAAGGTGATGTTTCTTGAGGAATTTGATGTTAGTGACAAGAACAGGAAAGCCTTGGTTTTCAAGGAGAAGGTGACAGACAGAGTTCAACACAAGGGGCAGAGGAATTTTGAGCAGATCAAGGGTGATTTGGACAAGGGTTTGATCCAAAAGGAGCTCGCGGGAAAAAGTCAGTTCTCACTAGAAAAACACAAAGACCGACGTCGGCAGGAAAACCGGCGTCGGCGTCCAGACAGGGACCGACGTCGGCTATGTGCAGCTCAACGTCGGTGACTCAGGGCAGATAACTATCGGTGTCGGCCAGGGGGAACTGACATCGGTAAGGAGGCAGTTGTAGGGAACCGACATCGGTCAGGTGCAGACTGAGATGTGGCTGGCATCGGTCACTGAGATGAATTTTGGGTAGACAACTAGCTGTCAAGGAGTCTCAAGCGCCCATATGGAGGACTGAAGGCGTAGGTAAGTTCTTAAATTCGTCATTTCCCTTCTTTACACCACTTGTTGCTCACTTATGGTATAGAACCAGGAAGTTGTTAAAGAAGCAGAATAGGTAGATCCATGAAACAGTGGGAGCTTGGCATGGATGAGGATGTGATTCCTTGGAAGAGAACCAAATAGGAGTTTTTGGTGGAGTTGCCAGCTGGAAGAAAGCACTGAGAGACGAATGGATGTTCAGGATGAAGAAGAGCAGAAATGGATACGTGAGATGGAAGATCAGGGTATATGGTCTTGTGTAAGCTGCAGATAATGGAGGTTTGAACATTGTGCTTCTCTTTACCAGGTTGGATAATATTAGCTACATTATCCTATTACTGTATGATGTGCTTGTTGCAGGGTTACATATACAGGGTATTGCTAAACTAATGGTAAAGCTAGTTCAGAGGGGTGTCATGAGGAATCTGAGAGCAGCAAGATTCTTTGGCATGAGTGTGTTCTAGAGACATGGAAGGTCATATGGTTGACTTTGTTTCAGGATGATTGTGTGAGACCGGTTAGCACGCCGATGGTTGAACTGTTCACAGAACAGTGTCTTGATTCACATAATGAGGTTGAGTACATGTGTACTAAACCTGAGTTTTCCCAAGCAGTGGGAGTTGTCACGAGTTTGGAGCCAATCTAGGAGAGAAGCATTGGAGGGCAGTTCAATGGATTCTTAGAGGGACCAGCAGTAGGTGCACATGCTATGCAGGTTCATGTTATTTTCTACTTGGTTTGAAGATGTGGATGTGGCAGGTAATTTGGATGACAGGTGTTGCACTACAGGATTTGTGGTGGTTGGTCTTTAAGAGTGATCTTGAGGAGGGATACGGAGCCAAGAGAACAAATTAGACTAAGTACATGTATAGGTACAGGTTGCATCTATTTATCTCCAAGTGGGAGATTGTTAGGTTGTGGAGCTAAAAGCTTCAACTATGCAGATGAAGAGAAGGTTACTGAGTTCTATAAGAACTGGCGTCAGCAGTATGACCGACGTCGGTCAGGATGAATGCAAAAGGCAACCAGCATCGATAGGTAGTCGACCGACGTCGGTCAGCACCAGTTAGATAGGGACCAATGTCGGTCACCTGTGTGTTCCAAAACTGTTCGTTGCACGAACAGTTAGTTGAGTGAACGAAGTGTTTGCATGTAAAGACCAGTTAGAGTCTTGAGCTGCGTGGATATTCATTCCATATTAAGAGTCTAAGTTATTGTTGAAGTTTGGGATCTATTTATAGACCCATTGACATGTATTGTAATTATGAGTTAGAAAGGAAGGCAAGGAAGTTCCTTTCATTGTAATATCATTGAGTTGCAGGTTGTTGCAAGCTCATAGGAGATCTACATGTGTGAGTATGGTCTATTGAATTGCAGGTTGCAGGTTCATGGGAGATCAACTTGAAGTACTATAGAGTGCTTGGTGTACTGGCAGGGTTATTACTGACTGGTTGGAGAGGTGAACACCAATTCTGTGTGTGAGTTGGTTGTTGGGACCATTTTTTGTGTAGGAGAGTGTTGTGAAGAAGAATTACTGTACACTTGAGGTGTGGGAAGCCTCTGTAAGGTGGAAGAGTGTGGCGGATCTTTATTGTATTCTTTTCTGTAAAGTGTTAATACAAGATAGTGTATTGTCTCTCATATTCTGTGCTATTGGTGAATTCTAGTTACTTGTGTTTCTGGTTATTTCTGCATATTTAATTGCTTATATTTGGTAATCATATTGTGCTCTTTCTGAGGAGCAAGATCCTAACAAGAGGGATCAGAATAGGTGTGTTTTTTCTCTGATTCCCCTTCTATTGGCATTAGAGCATGTTTGTTGTTCTGGGTGCCTGACACAAGAAAGACATCTTGGTCAGTAGAGCCACCATCGCTATGTAGAGGTCAATCGTGAGAGAGTGTCTCAATTCCAACTACAATAAGAGGAAAAGAGGGGTGGTAGGAGGCTCATGATATATGAATACTAGCTAGATAAGGCTATAATAATCCATAAGAAACCATAATCACTAACCCATATCACCTATAAGCACTATAGAAAAGGAGAGAAGGAGTCGGTAGAGGGCTAGCTACTAGCAAGCATTAGCCTGACCAACTAAAAGATGAAATATACTCTAATTCTATCTTGAGGTGCATCTAAGGAGGAATGCACAAGCAAAATGGCTAAAGAGACCCATGATGTCTGATGATGGATGTCATGAGACGGGAAATCCACTAAACAGGGGCATGAGGAGGGTGTTTTAGTAAGCTTTGAGGCTTACCAAAACACCACAAGCCTAGGCCTGGGCATGTCCTCAAGGGCAGGCAACCACTTCTCCCTAATTATAGGCTTGAACCTAAGGTAATACATTTATTAGCCTATGTAGAGGCCAAACAATATGGAAAAGGTGGGAAGAAGGAAATGGAACATCCATATCTTTAGGTTCACCAGTCATGTCCCGAAACATAAAAGTGCCATAGGTGGGATCATTATTGGTGAACAAGACCTTTAAACCCAAACTAGTAAGAGGATGGTGGTGCATAAGATGCATGGGAATGAGCTTCTTTTAATATTTCCTTTCATTGATTAGGTTGTGTGATATACTATGGATGGAATAATACTCAAGATCGGACTTAACTACTCTAGTAGGCTCGATAGGAGACATGTTGAGAGAGTCGATATTCCAATGAGAAAAGCACGAAGAGAGGGGAAGCTCAACATTTGGGGAGACATATTGAAAAAGGTCTTTGAGAAAGGAATAACCACCTTGACATTATGGAGCCAAAGAGGGATTTGCCCAATGCATGCCAAACTCTGAAGGAGTGAACATTGCTCGCTACTCAGCTGAATCAAAATGTTCATCCTTGAGAAAATGAGACTCAAAAGTTGAGGGTGTGTGGGAGTCCACCAAGCCTCATGAGGAGACAACCAAAGCCTCGCTTGAGGGATTTATCTTTGTATAGATCAACACCTAGGGATTTGGGTCAGCCTCCATAGTATGAACCTCACCTTCATGCATGAATTAAACCATGCCAAATATGGCCAATGTGATGGCCTGCATGACAATGATCCAAGCATGGCAAATAATCATCTTGTATGAAAGATCAAGGTCTAACTCACAAAATTTGATCCTGATAATCTTGGGGCCAAACTTGACCTAGATCTTCATGTTCCCCATCAATGTAACTGTGCCATTGTTGAAACTAACATAGTTATGGTGAGAATCATAGAGCTTCTTCTAACTAATCCCAAGCTTGTTGAACACATACAGGGGCATGATATTCAATACAACTCCTTTATCAATAATGCACTGCTTGACACAACAATCACAAATGGAGGTCTCAATATAGAGAGGGAATCAAGCCCTGTTTACAAGAATTGAAGCATTTGGCAAAGAGGTGGGATTAAAAGATAAGATGGGAGAATGAGGGTGCTTGGATGTGTCAAAGATGAAAATAAATTTAACATCATCCTATAGTGGACCCTCATGAGAGAGACCAAAATCATCAAAGATGAGGCCCCTTTGCTCTAGGCAAAGGTGAAGAAGGTCCTAAATGAAGATCCCAACTTAGAGGCCGTGTAACTCCTCTATGACAGAGTAAGAACATTGCCTAACATGGGGAGGGATGTTACATCAAAATTCAAATCTGACTTTGGGGTTCCTTACCCCCATAGGCTAGATGGGAGGCCCAACACCACTAGTCTTTCCAATAGTGTTAGTGACCCAACTAGAAGGCATGTTGATAAATCACTTGTACCCAGTAGAGGCTATGTCGATAGCAATAATGGCCTTGATGCTCTCATGTTTGGATTTCCATCTTGAGTCAACCTAAGAAGAGAAGTCAGAAGAGGTGGAAGAGAAAGGAGAATGAGGGGCCTTAGCCTTTGATTTTTTATTTTTATTATTCTTTTTCTCCTTATCGTGGTTAGGTAGAGGCTCCTTTAACACATTCAATTTGAGGTTGGGTTCTACAAGAAGAGAACTCTGAGATAGAGATGAGGCTTGAGTACCAAACTTTTGGGTGGTATAATTAGCATCATCATAACCCCTCATTTAATGGAAGTTGTAAAACTTGGTAGGGTCATAAGGAAACACCATTCATTATTTTGTCATTTTTGATACAAAAGCCTTCTTTTTAGCTAGCTTCTTGCTAAAAGCATTGACCTTATAGCTATCCTTGTCTTACTTCTCAAGAGGAGAATCAATAACACCATCATCGATCTTATTGTGGTTATGATCACATGAAGAGGATGAATTTTGGGAAGGTACAAGTTGCATGTCCACACACACCTCAAATATTTCAATCTTTAGACACTCATTAATAACATCATCATACGAGGTGGGTTCACACTTGAGAACCTCAAGGTGAATCTCCTACCTCAATGATCATGTGAACATATCATAAAGTTATTCATCTAAGAACATTGTTTTGCATGTATAAATGGCTAAACACCATCTACGCATAAAATCAAAGTTTGAATCACCCTTGGCCTATGCATGGAGGTGAGTGATTGGATGTTAAGGTTAAAGGGTTTGGAGATATCAAAGTATTGGAGGAAATTGTTAAGCACGAGATATATTGAAAGCGGGGGGGGGGGTGAATTAATATATCATTTATCTTATAAACTTTCCCTTAATCTATTTCCACTTTAACATACATTCAAGATATGCAATAAAAATAAAATAATAAACACCACACAAGATAGAGAGATACATCAGATTTAACGTGGAAACCCAATGTGGGAATAACCATGGAGAATAATCTCAAGTATATGAATGAACACCAAATCAAACTACAATATTCACAAGCACCAACTTGCAGGAGCACCAACCCCTTTGCTGAGCACCAACACAACAACTATTCATGAGCACCAACCCATAGGAGCATCAACCCCTTTGCTGAGCACCAACACAACAATAATTCATGAGCACCAACCCACAAGAGCACCAACCCCTTTGCTGAGCACCAACACAACAATAATTTGTGAGCACCAAACCACAGGAGCACCAACCCCTTTGATGAGCACCAACACAACAACAATTCATGAGCACCAACCCCTTTATGTATACCACACAACTATCTCTCAATGTTGTTATCTCAACAAATGATAGTTCATTACAATATCACTTTCCTCTCTCACCTTTGCTCTTCTAAGCTAGATATAACAAATACAAATCATACTCATCTCTCACTGCTCTTTTAAACTAGATATTACTATCTCAAATCAAAATCTATCTCACACCTTACAAAGGGATTCTCAAGCCTTTATTTATAGCTTTCCAAATGACCTTTGGCCTTTCCCCTTTGTGACCCTTCAATCCTCATGGAAAATGGTGCCAAACTTGCATGACCCTTTGTATCCTTGCATTTGAAAAGTCATATGGTGACCCTTCATAAGCAAGAGCATCCTTTCCTCTTTTGTCCTTATCTTGGTGACTTTTCATATTCCTCAAAGTGTCCCTTCATGAGAAATTGTGCCCTTCCTCATTTATCTTCACTTGGTGACTCTTGGAATTCTCCAAGATGAATCTTCATGGGAAAATGCATCCCATTCTTCTTTTGTCTTTACCACATAACTCTTTGACTTATCCATGGGCCCTTATTTTATCTTATATGCAACCACAAATATATTTGTTAATATTAAATAAATATTAACACACATTAGCTAGGGTATAACTATTACAAACATCATTAAATGCAATGGGGCCTTTATCACCAATAATGCTAGAACTTTGACATCAATGACAATATTTACAATAATCTCCCCCTTTGTCATTAATGACAACCTCAATCTTGAAACTACCACATCTTGAAACCTGTACATACTATCATCTAAAAAACATACTGCAACTCCCCCTTATTGTAGCAACCTGTAGCTATTCCCTATACCTATTTTTATCTATGTACCTATACTTGTTACTCTCCCCCTTTGACATCAATGGTAAAGGGCCTTATTAGAGCTAACACTTAGCTCCCCCTTAACTGATGCTGAACCTCAATGACAGGAAGTAACATAAATTACTTCCACCTCCTCTTGTAGATCTTTGAATGTTTCCTTTGATCGAGCCTTTGACAAGATATCTAATAATACATATAAATCATTGCTTGTCCTTTGAGCATTTGTAATCAAATAATTTTAATATTTTCTTCTAATCTCAAAACCTTCTGTATAAAACTTTAATGTGTATCCCTAATTATATATTTGACTTACACTCAATAGATTATGCTTAAGACCTTTTACATACAAAACATTTTTAGTTTTGGTTCTACCATTATCCAAACTCAAAGTACCTTTTTCGGCTATCTTGGTAGTGGTTTTATCTCCAAATTTCACTATGACACCATTGATCTTATTTAGAGTTATGAAATTAATCTTGTCTCCTATCATGTGCCTCAAACATCCGCTATCAATGAACTATGGCTGATCTTCATTTCTCGCATGAAAATCTGTCTGTATCAACATAGAATCTTTAGGTTGTTTTTTCTACCATGAACATGTCTAAACCTTATTCTTGATGAATGGAGCCTTGAAACTTTGGTCCTTCTTGACTGAATCGAACACACTTCTACAGTACCAAGCTATGTGTTCAAAGTTGTTACATTTGTAACATATTATGGCCTCTTCATCAAAGCTTGATAGAGGAGCAAAAGAGTTGTACCTTCTGCTTGACTCTACATGACTTTCCTTCTCCTTATTTCTAAAAATGTTAGCTCTTTTTCAACATTCTAATTTATTATGACCATATCCATTTGAAACACTTAAAAACTTTTAAACACTGCATATTCAAGAAACATTCTAATAGCCTCTAATCTTAACACTGGTGTAAAATTTTCTTCAAAATCTATTCCCTCAAATGATATACAAATTAATCTACCAACTCACTTTCTTGTCATGCAACATAACCAAGACCCAATAACATCCACCATGCTTCAATTTTTCTTAAATGTGTCTCCTTGAAGCCTAGAAGAGACACCCCACACAAAGGGTCCTAGAAATAAATCTCAGGAGATTCCCACATCTCCTCTATTTATTCCTTATGTATTTCTCTTAGAATCTGTTTCAATATGTCAAACTTATTTGACTTACTAACCTCATCATTTATGATGTTTTCATCTTCTCAACTCTTGCAACTGTCTTATCTTGACAAGTCTCATGCTCAAATGTAACAAGAGATTTTTCACAGTCCTTCCTATTTTATTCTTTATCTACTATAACAAGTAATTTATTCTCACTCTTAAAATTCAACTTGATCAACCTTTACTATTTTAGGTCTCCAAACTTGAATTTGGATCTTCTCATATTTTCTAGGGGCTCTATATCCTTTGACATACCTTGAATATCTCATTACTTTATTTGGACATAATTTAGCAATATGGCCAACCTTATGACAATAAAATCAAACAACATTTCTCATACCTTCTTCTTGAATGTGACTGAGATATCCCTTTGACTGATTGCTTCTCCTCATACAATCTCTTTCCCTATGACCAACATGATGACAAACAAAATAGTGGCCATGAAAAGAATTTGAAAACTTGAAAGCATTGGGCTACTTGATTGGCATTTTAAATTTGCCTTTAAAACTTGCATCCTTCTTACCTTGGACTAATATTTCATGATATTTCTCAACCTTGATTATGAGTTTCTCATGATTATCCTTTAAAGAACCTAACTCAACCTTCAACTGATTACACTCTTCTTCTCTTGATTTCAAACTTGAATTTGCAACCTCTAGCTGATTCTTAAGATCTTGAATAAACATATTATCTTCTTTTGCTTCTATAACCAACTTAGAATCCAAGATACACACCTATTCCTTAAGAGCCTCGACCACAAATTTCAACTCTTGATTCTCCTTCTTTAGCTGCTTGGCCATCTAGTGCTTTTCCTTGATCTACCTTCAAGCTGTTAAACCCTTTTTGAAGGAACCTGCTTTGATACCAATTGTTAAGCATGGGATATACTGAGAGTGGGGTGAATCAATATATCATTTATCTTATAAAATAATAAACACCACACAAGATAGAAAGAGACACCAAATTTAATGTGGAAACCCAATTTGGGAAAAACCATGGAGAACAATCTCAAGTATATGAATGATCACCAACTCAAACTACAATATTCACAAGCACCAACTTGCAAGAGCACCAACCCCTTTGTTGAGCACCAACACAACAACTATTCATGAGCACCAACCCACAAGAGCACCAACTCCTTTGCTGAGCACCAACACAACAACAATTCAGGAGCACCAACCCACAGGAGCACTAACCCTTTTGCTGAGTACTAACACAACAACAATTTGTTAGCACCAACCCACAAGAGTACTAACCCCTTTGCTGAGCACCAGCACAACAATAATTCATGAGAACCAACCCACAAGAGCACCAACCCCTTTGTGTATACCACAAAACTATCTCTCAATGTTGTTATCTCAACAAATGATAGTTCATTACACCTTTGCTCTTCTAAGATGGATATAACAAATACAAATCATACTCATCTCTCACTGCTCTTCCAAGCTAGATATTACTATCTCAAATCAAAATCTATCTCACACCTTACAAATGGCTTCTCATGCCTTTATTTATAGCTTTCCAAATGACCTTTGGCCTTCCCCCTTTGTGACCCTTCAATCCTCATGGAAAATGGCACTAAACTTGCATGAACCTTCGTATCCTTGCATTTGAAAAGTCATATGGTGACACTTCATAAGCAAAAACATATTTTCCTCTTTTGTCTTTATCTTGGTGACTTTTTGTATACCTCAAAGTGTCCCTTCATGAGAAAATTCACCCTTCCTCTTTTGTCTTCACTTGGTGACTCTTGATATTCCCCAAGATGACTCTTCATGGGAAAATGTGTCCCATTTTTATTTTGTCTTTACCCCGTGAGTCTTTGACTTCTCCATGGGCCCTTCTTTTGTCTTATATGAAACCATAAATATATTCATTAATATTAACACACATTAGCCAAGATATAACTATTACAAACATCATTAAATGTAATGGGGTCTTTATCACCAATAATGCTAGACCTTTGACATCAATGACAATATTTACAATAGAAATCACCCAAAAGGAGTTGGAAACTAGAGAGAGAATATGGAGGTAGATTTTGAAACCAAACAAGAGCTTCAGATCATAGAGAACAAATAATGATATTCAACATCATGCCTTCATCCTATTCCCAATCCATCCACACCATCATGAATGTCATAATATGCTCTGTGGGTTGGAGTCCTGAGTCTCATTGAACTTAGGTAATTAAGGGATAAGAGTATGAAGGGGAATAACATGTACCAAAAGGGCTAAAATATTTTGATAGAGATCCTTGTAGGTACAATTGATAATGGGTTGGTGATGAGCTCTAGGAGGGGAATCGTGATGGTAATGATGTTTCCTATGCCCATAGACATCATCATAACCATGAACACAAGGATGTTGATGTCAAGGCAGTGAGGATGCTCATGGTGGAAATCATCTCTACCATGGGATGGGGAATGACCATTAGAATGATAACATTCCCCATGGGGATAAAGGGATGATGCAACATACTCATGGAAATGGTCATGATGACCTAAGTCTCCATGATATTGGTCATGTGCCATCAGATGAGGGTCAACCTAAGGGCATTGATGTTCAAGATAGAAATCCCATGGATCTCTAGTTCGTAGGTGGCAGTCAAAATCAACACACTCATTTTGAACTCTAAAAGAAGGGATAAGAGGATGGGAAGATTATCCATGATAGAGATACCTTACCAAGTTGGAATACATATGACCCACAACATGGATACAGGGGTGTTCTGATTGTAGAGTCTCCTATTGAGAAAGAGGTGGGGAACTTGCATGAAAACTAGTTGAGGCACTCAAAACTAAATTGGTGTGAGCTTTATCTCCATGTGAAGCACACCACTAACTCTTAAGAGGATAAGGATGTACTTCATTCACCTAAATGCATCTATTATAATCATCAATGATCACATGTAACTCATCAGGTCCTAGTCAGGAAAGGGGATCTTCATCACCTCGAATAGGTGAATGAGATGTGGCATGGGGTTAAGAAGAAATATCCTCTAATGAATGAAGCTCAGACTAGTGAAAAGAAGACCGAGTCTATTGGTTATAATCCTATGAATCTTATTCCCTTTGAAATACAAGAGGGTGTAAATCACCATGTTGGGTAGAGGGAACCTCTTGGATCTTACAGTGTATATGGCATTCCATTGTAGTTGTGGCTTGCTCATGAGTGAGCTCAGGGATGAGACCCTAAATCCAATGGGATTGGTGTCCTAAGGGTGGGAGATCAGCCATGGATGCAATGAATTAAGAGAAATATGGAATATAATTGAAAAGGTAAACTGATGGAGAACCAATAGGGAGAATGACATAGAACCAAAGTAGGAGAAAATAACCAAGGTGAGAGCCTAAACACACTTGAAATCAAAGCCTACTACCTAAAAAATGGGAATTGGATAAGAGAGCTCTGAATGGGTTAGAACTAGTGTGAGACCATATGTGGGGTCCTATCGAGCGTGCCAAAATGTAGCTTCAAGAATCTAAACAGAACCACTAGTGTTTGGCAGGGTGCTAAAGTGAACCACTAAGAGGCTAGAAGGCTCAGGGCTTCTATGGGCTATAGGAGATCTATAGTGTCTATTTGGTTTGTTGGATTGCACCAAGCTATAGATAGACTTGTAAACTAGGTTGGGGCTAGCATGATCAAACACATAAAGGATGAATGTATCTCTAGCAGATATAGCCATACTAAAGCAAGTAGCTAAGACTAGATTATTTATTGCACACAAATTATGAAAATAACAATACCAAGTGAAGAGAGATAATAAATGAAATGTAAATCTATAAGCTAAGGCACTTTCAAGCCAAATGAAATATGTTTTAAGCAATAAATATGTTTTCAAGCAAGGGTTCAAGAGCATGCCTAGTCTAGGTTTGAGTTATCTTTCACTTTCAACACTATTATTTTCTAACAATGCAATGTTCTAGTTTTACAAGAGAGAGAGATTGTATAAGAAACTTGTATAGATAATTTTGAGCATGTAGAGTCCTATTATGTAATAATTTTCTTCCCAATGCTAGCATAACATGTAATGGTAAATATTTAAAGTAATGAAGATATCTTGTAACCACATATGAATGCATAAAATTCAGAAACTATTCTAAACAATGCTCAAAATAACTAAATTACTAAAACAAATCAAACCTTAGCATGTATACTGCAACAAATAAACAAAGAGTTTCACTTTGAAAAGCAAAGTGCCCTATATCAAGCTTATGAGAGATGTGCAAAATTTCTACCAATCGATTGTTCAAGCTATGAGGCAAGAGAGGAAGAAGATCAAGTTGTGTGTAAGCTGAGTCCAAACCAAGAGCCAAAAGCTATGGAAGAGGTGAAGGAAAAACTACCAATCTGAGAAAGCCAATACAAGGAGGACAAGAGATAGGTGTAATGAAGTATTGAAGGAGTAAGGAGTAGCCCACAAGATTCAAGAACACTATAGATAGCAATGTGAATCACCAATGGAAGCTACAATAGAGTAGGGCATCCCCTGTCACCAAGAAAGCTATTGTGCGAAGTAAGAACCAAGAGAGATTTAAGGAGGCAACCAAACTTTGAGTGTTAATTATCAAGTGAGAAGATCAAAATAGAAATATAGGAGAGAGTGAATGTAGAGGCTCAAATGAATGAGGAAAAGGACATATAACTCAACCCTAATCTGCCAACAAGCCAAAAACTAGTCATTTTCAACTATTTGAGACCAAACTAGGGTCTTTTTCACGTGTTCTACCTAGGCCACAACTTATGTGAAGTAAAAGTGTGGCCCAGGCCATTAGTTTCCTCCTCAATCCATGGCCTAAGTCAAACCAAGGCTTAGGGTGGTCAACAAGTTCCTGAAAGGGGTCTGGGGTGTCCCTAGAGAGTCTATTTAGCATGAAAAAAGACCAAGATGGATGGGGATGTGTAGGGGATGAGAATAACATAAAGAAAAGGTCTAAATGAATAACAAATGTCTCCAAGTGAGATAATCAGGGTTATTAGTCTGCATGTGAGCTGATGTGTAATCATAGTGAGGAGTAGGGTCATAGGAAGTATGATTATAGATCCCTAGAGCCATAATGTCTGGTTGCATTGACACAAATAAAAAATTTGGTGTTTTGAAATTAGGATACATTGCCTAGTTTATGTTTGGGTGTCTCTATAATTTTTTTTGAGAGATTCGTTGGTGGAATGCTTTGTGAATGTTATTTTAATCTAAATGTTTTATGTCTCAGATAGAATGTTGTGTGAATGTTTTAGAGTATGAGCATGTTATTTTTCTATGATTTGCTTTAATTATTTTTAGGGGTTATTTTTCTTTGAGATTTTATGTGTATTGATTTAAATAAGTTATTTATTACAACATGGCCATGTTGGCTAGTCTATGCTATTTATCCAGACAAACAAGCTATGGGACTATATTTAAATTTATGGAATGGGGACAATTGGGAAATTAAAGGGGGTTGTTAAGATTGATCAATCACATGCTCCATTTGTTGCAGTATACCGAATTTTCAATTTAAATTGAAAATCATCACCAATAAAATAAATGAATATAGTGAGTTCTAAGTAGCAGATCAAACTCAGCGGGTGAAGAAAAACTAAATGATATATGATTATTAAGATGGCAAACAAATATATCTATAGTCACCGCTAGAATATATAATGGCCATATAATTACATGTGTAGAATCTTATTATGTTTCTAATAATAAAGGGCTTCATTTGACCCTCCATGCTAAAGCAGAGACAACTTGGACTTTATAAAACACCAAGTCTACTATGGTAAGAAGAGAGGAAAGGTTTAGTCTTCACATTATCTGAGAAGAAGTCATGAACGCAAGATAACGTAAAGTCTTAACAACATCATAGGCCGATCATGAGTAAGCTTGAGCTTCCAAGACCTATTAGATCTGACAGGGCCCATGGATCCTCGAGAACAATGAATGATGAGATATCAACCTAGGCTTACCAGTTTTGGCAAGGCATGGGGTCAATCAAAACAAGCCCGAGTCCTATGTGTCAAATGGATAAGGAGCTCAGGGTGGCAGAGGGCATGGTGGTAATTTTAGCAGATAGGGGCATCCCTAATTCATAGTATTGATAAGCCCCATGTTGTGTTAGTGTTGTTTCTATCCCTTGGTCAAAAGCTATTCATTTCCCATGGTGTTAGCATCAACTATGTCACCACCACCATTAATGAAGCCCACTTACAGCACCAAATTGCCTAGCTAATTTCTATCAGATTTTATATTCGCCTCGTGGTGCTTCCCACACCAGTTATGGATAGGCTACTAGAGGGAATAGAAATCTTTGAACAAGTATTATTTAAGCAATATGGTTTAATTAATGATTTGGTTGCTAAGCTCAAAAACCCCTTCAATTGATGGTTCGAGTGCCAACTTGGGAAAGAAAGAAGGTGAGCTCATGTTTGTATAATCCATGACGTGTTAATGGAGTGCATATGGAAGTTTAATAGTACAAAGATCAAAATCAGTACCCGAGGAAAAATGGTAGACATCAACGAAGAATAACTACTACAATGGCTAGATTCTCAAAGCTCTTGTTTAGTTATTTATGTTTCATTCAAAAGCCAAGTGTCCTTAATAGAGGAACAAAACAAGGCCTTGGTAGATGTTCTAGAAGCCAATAAATAATTATTTAACACATGGACTAGTGTCAGTCATAGTGTTAGATTTGTAGTCCCAGGCTTATCAGATATGTTAGGGCCTAAGAAGATGCGGACCAATAAGAAAGTGCCACGTAAGCTTGATAGAGTCACTGTCAATTCTGTACAAGATAATCATGAAGTGACATGTTGGCATCCACATCAACAATGTACAAGCTCAAATTTGATCCTTGACCACCTGTCAAAAGGTTGTCTAAACCAAAAGTACAAGTCCCCAAGTTGTGATGCTGCCAAGTGTTGACTTCTCAAGGCCTGATAGCTCAAAACAATGGAGATCGCAAAATGATAGAATTATATTATATATTATAATTACAAAATATTATGTGATACAAAATGAATTAAAATGATATATCAATATATTACATATTAAAATATAATAAGTTAATATGAGAATTACATTAGATATATGTATATTAATATATTATATTATTAAACTATTATATTTTGTAATTCATATTAGTATTTAATAGATAGAGATATTATATATATAATCGAGACTTGAATCACCATGCAATAATTTTGTGTATGATGGCTTGTATTATTTATGGAAAGAGATAATGTCTTTGCCCAATCTCTATGTCAAAACTACAAGTGCCTTGGTTTTGATCAGGTGACATCTATATTGACTAGTTGAAGAGCCCAACATGTTGGGGTCAAGCCAGCTGTGGGTGATCATGTTTTATCTTGGTGATTACAATGGAGAAATTGTTTTCATTACAAGGTGCTAGATAATTTAGAATCAGCCAAGAGCATATGAATATTGAAGTTGTGAACACTCCGATTATTTGTGATTATTTTTCCCGGCCATCTATTAAGGTGATCAAACATGGTGTGATGTGGTTGATGAAAAGTTATTTCCATATTATACTTAGGCATGATCTGCACTAATAATCATCAACTTTCCAGTTCTAAATCTTAATGCAAAATGTGTCATCTAGATTTCGTGATAGATTGCATCTGTACCCATTGGAATCTAAGCTAAAGTTTAAGCATTTTGAATATTGTACAGATTTAAGGTAGCTATTGAATTTACATGGCTTGCACCAATCAGAAAGGGGTACACAACTTGCAAGGTGGCAGGTTCTTTGATTGTAAGTTTGTTATCGTGAAGGGTCAACAAGGACAACATGATGCTAATTTGATTAATGAGTCTCAATTACACACACATACCAAAGTTACCCTATTTTACCCCTATTGACATGCATCTACTCCCCCTAAAATATAATCAAACCCGTATACATAATGGAAAGACAATTTCTAATCAAGGATTTATAAATAATAGAATAACTTCTTCCTACATATAAAATTTGTTATGGTTCGATTCGTCTCACAATTTTGTAGATGCTCAATAGTTTTCAACATCAATTTCCATGCCCAACTGACAACCATTTTAATTTTTTTTATGAAATAAATATTTTAAGCACTTAATCACGTTTAACTAGACTAGTTTATTCTTGTACAATCAAATGAACACTCATAACATCCTTATCAACCCTTGACAATAAAAAATGACCAATCAAATATGTTTCCACCTTACAAGTTACATACCCTTTTTTAATGTGTGGAAGTCATATCAATTCAACCATTGCCCAAAATTTGGATTTGGTGTATAATATGGGCTCTGTAGTGTTTGATATCACATGAAATAGCTTGTCATTGGCCCTGATGATGAACATTTAGTACACCTTGAAGTCTTTCACCATTTGCATGTTTTGTATTTCCTAGCCTTTGTTGGGGATCAATCAACAATATGATTACACTATGAAAGCAATAAACATGGAATTAAATCAGATAGATAAGTAACTAGAATTAGAATTAGCAAGAAACAAGGGATACAAGAAACCACCCTGAAAACTTGTATTCAACTCTTTACAGAAGAAATTACAATTGAAGAAACTTCTTTTCTTCCACACCTCTCGTAGATGTACAAATCTCTTCTTAGATCTCTTTCCCTCAAGAGTCCTCTCTCTCAACTACAATCAACTCCACAATCTGGATTGATTCACATATACAAATATTGTACAATCTAATTCTGCTATGAAGATCTAATCCTATATATAAAATAAGGAAACATGAGCATGTATTTACAACCAATAGATGCACCTCCTAAACAAGGGCTCTAACTAGTTATACTCAAAATAGAAACACGGGCTTACAACCAATAGTTCTCATCATCATGCAAACAACTTGTTCATGCACGGAAATAGATTCCAGACATACACAGGTGACCGACGTCGGTCCCTGTCAGTCCGCCTATGACCGACGTCAGCCGACCTGCTACGGACGCCGGCAGCTTCTGGTCTGTGCCAGACTGTTGACGGTGACTGTGGTTCCAGTAAGTTGTGAACTTGCTCATGGGTGAAGCTTTTAGCTCCATACCCTAACAATCTCCCACTTGGAGATAAACAGCTGCACCAGTACCTGTACAACAACATCTTCTAGCTCCTCCATCTTCAACTCAATCATGAAGACCAATGAAAGTTGAATGAAGATTCAACTTCTCCTTTGTAATCGGCTTGGTTAACATATCAGCAGGGTTCTTATCTGTATGGATCTTCTCCAGCTTCAACTCACCATCCTCCAATACCTGTCTAATGAAGTGGTACCTAAGCTGTATGTGCTTTGTTCTTGAATGAACGACTGAATTCTTAGCCAAATGAATTACACTCTGACTATCACTGTATAGTCTACAACTCTCTCGCTCCTTTCCAAGCTCTTCCATGAACCGTGTCATCCATATCATCTCTTTGCTAGCCTCTGTGACTGCAATATATTCTGCTTCTATAGTTGACAAGGCAACAACCTTCTGCAACTTTGATATCCAACTAACCGCCGTTCCACCTACAATAAAAACATATCCTATGGTGATTCTTCTGCCATCCAAATCACCTGCCATATCTAAATCTACATAACCATGTGGAGAAGTATTTGAACCACCATAGCACAAATATCTAAGGATCCACTGAACTGCTTTCCAGTGTTCCTTTCCTGGATTGGCCATATACTTACTTACAACTCCCACTGCTTGGGCAATATCAAGCCTAGTACAAACCATTGCATACATTAAACTTCCTACTGTGGAAGCATATGGAAATTTTCTCATGTACTCTACCTCATCATGTGAATTAGGACACTGTTCTTTACTTAACTTGAAGTGTCCAGCCATAGGTGTGCTTACCGGTTTTGCATCCTGCATATTGAACCGTTTCAACACCTTGTTCACATAATCCTCTTGAGACAAAATCAACCTGTGATTTTTCCTGTCTCTCTTAATATTCATGCCAAGGATTTTCTTTACTGCTCCCAAATCCGTCATGGCAAATGTGTGAGCTAATTTCACCGTAAGCTCAGAGATATCTTGCATGTGTGATCCTGCAACCAGCATATCATCTACATACAACAATAGAATAATATATCTACCATTATCCAATCTCTTAAAATATACACAATGGTCAGATTGACATCTACTGTAGCCATGCTCAGTCATAAACTTGTCAAATCTTAGATACAATTGTCTTGGAGCTTGCTTGAGGCCATACAAGCTTTTCTTCAATCTGCACACTAGCTTCTCCTTACCTTTGACTTCAAATCCTTCTGGCTGATCCATATATATTTCTTCATCCAAATCTCCATGAAGAAACACTATCTTAACATCAAGCTGCTCAAGATGCAAATCCTCAATAGCAACTAAAGACAGTACAGTCCGTATAGAAGTCATTTTAACAACAGGAGAAAAAATCTCACCAAAGTCAATACCTAGTTTCTGTGTAAATCCTTTCACTACTAACCTGGCCTTATATCTCATTTGTCCATTCTCACCTTCCTTCAACCTGTAGATCCATCTGTTCTTCAGTGTCTTCTTTCCTGCTGGCAACTCAACCAAATCCCATGTTTGGTTCTCTCTCAAGGAATCAATTTTCTCATTCATGCCTAGCTCCCACTGACTCTTGGAATCCACCTGTATTGCTTCATCAAAAATCTCTGGTTCTCCACCATCAGTAAGCAATAAATAGAATAACGAAGGGGAATATTAAATTAAAGGTTTACTTACCCTTTATGACCTCCTGTTGGGCGACTGAGACTCATCCACAACACGCTGTCTGCCCAAATTCTCTGACAGTGACCGACCTCGGTCACTTCCAGGCTTGTTACTTGCTGACGTCGGTTTTGCCTGACCGATGTCAATTTTTGCCTGGCTGACATCGGTTCCTGTACGATCGACATTGGTCCCTATACGGCCGACGTCAGTTCCTACCTGACCGACATCGGTCTCTGTGTTTTCCTTTCTATGACTTTTCTTTCTCGCGAGCTTATTTTGGACTTTCTCTTTGTCCAATTCTTCATTGCTCTACTCAGGTTGATCCATCTTCTTGAGCTGATCACTGTACATCACTTTTTCATTGAAAACAACATCACGACTCCTAATTATCTTGTTAGTTCCTAGATTCCAAAACCTAAATCTGAACTCATCAGAGCCATAGCCTATAAATGTGCACCTCATAGACTTAGCATCTAGCTTCTTTCTATTTTCCTTATCAATGTGCACAAAGGCTTCACAACCAAAAACTTTGAGAAATGATAGATCTACCTTTTTACCTATCCATGCCTCTTCTAGAATTCCACCATCCAGTGCTGTAGAGGGTCCTCTGTTAATCAGGTACACTGCAGTATCCATGACTTCTGCCCAAAACTCTAAGGGCAATCCAGCATGCAATCTCATACACCTTACACGCTCCATGATTGTTCTGTTCATCCTTTCAGCAACTCCATTTTGCTGAGGTGTTCTTGGAACAGTCCTTTGCTTACGGATCCCATGCATATAACAATACCAATTGAACTTGTGGCTACAAAACTCACCACCATTGTCAGATCTCAGGCACTTCAATCTCTTGCCTGTTTCATTCTCAACCATAGATTTCCAAATCTTAAACGTGTCAAAAACATCAGATTTCTTCTTAATACAATAGATCCATACCTTTCTTGTAGCATCATCTATGAAGGAAACATAGTACTGTGATCCTCCAATAGAAGCAACTTGGGCTGGTCCCCACACGTCTGTGTGAACAAGCTGCAATTTGTGCTTCTTCTTTGTTGACCCAGTCTTGAGAAAACTCACTCTCTTCTATTTTCCAAAAATATAGTCTTCACAAAAATCTAGATCTATGCTTTTTAAATCTGGAAACATACCTTTTGACTTAAGAATTGTCATTCCCTTCTCACTCATGTGGCCAAGCCTTTGATGCCACAACTTTGCATCTACATCTGAAGTAGATAATACAGAAGGAGAATTGTCAGTAATACAATTACATAAATAGAGAGTACCTACTCTCTTACCTCTGGCCAATACAAGTGCACCCTTGGAAACCTTCCAAGATTCAGCTGTGAGAGTTACTGTACAACCCTCATCCCCTAACTTTCCTACAGAAATCAAATTTCTCTTCAAGCTGGGAACATGCATGACGTCTCTCAACACCCATGTGTTTCCATTCTGCATTTTCAGCTGCACTTTACCTTTGCCAACTATTTTGTAAGGCTCATCATCCCCTAAGTAAACTATTCCAAAATCTCCATGGACATAGTCACTGAAATATTCTCTATTAGGGGTTGCATGGAAAGATGCACTAGAATCTAAAACCCAAGATTCTATATTAGTATGCAAAGAGAATATAAGAGCATCTTGTGCAACAACACCTACCAACTTTGTTTCTTCTTTATCATCATGCTGTCTATCCTCTTTAGGCTTTGACCAAAAATCTTTGCTTATGTGCCCTATCTTTCCACAATTCTAGCATTGTGGCTTCCTGCCATTTCTGGATTTAGATCTACCATTCATCTTGGACTTAGATCTTGATCTCCCTTTTTTGCCCTTCTCTTTCTGCCTTCCCCTGCTCTCAAAACTTAAAGCATTCCCTGATGCCTCCTCTGTGATTTTCTTGTGAATTTCTTTATTCAAGATTACACTAACCACATCATCTACTTTTAAAATATTTGAAGCAGAAGCAATATTACTAACTGCCATCACCAAGTTATGCCAATTTTTTGGTAAAGAGCATAAGATTAATAGAGCTTTAATTTCATCATCAAATACTATTTTGACTGAATTTAATTGATTCACAATTCCATGGAAATCATTTAAATGATTAGATACAGAACTACCTTCCTGCATCTGCAAATTAAATAACTGCTTCATAAGATATACCTTATTAGAAACTGAGGGTTTTTCATATAAATTTGCTAAAGTAGTCGTTAACTCTACCGTAGACTTTGCCTGTGATAAATTAGATATCACAGTAGATGCTAGACTCAATCTTATTGATCCAAGAGCCTTTCTGTCAAGAACTTCCCATTTTTCATCATCCATGTCTTTGGGCTGCTTTGCAGTCCCTCTTAATGGTAAGTATAAATCCTTTTGATACATATAATCTTCTATCTGCATTCTCCATAATTGATAGTTCTTTCCATTGAACTTCTCCATTCTCAATTTACTTTCTTCTACCATTACTTCTTCCACTCAAATAGAAATCCCTGTGAGTAACCTATAATCAATACACACTAACCAGATCTGAAATACTTGTTAGTTAGCCTGGCTCTGATACCACTTGTTGGGGATCAATCAACAATATGATTACACTATGAAAGTAATAAACACAGAATTAAATCAGATAGATAAGTAACTAGAATCAGAATTAGCAAGAAACAAGAGATACAAGAAACCACCCTGAAAACTTGTATTCAACTCTTTACAGAAGGAATTACAATTGAAGAAACTTCTTTTCTTCCACACTTCTCTCAGATGTACAGATCTCTTCTTAGATCTCTTTCCCTCAAGAGTCCTCTCTCTCAATTACAATCAACTCCACAATCTGGATTGATTCACATATACAAATATTGTACAGTCTAATTCTGCTATGAAGATCTAATCCTATATATAAAATAAGGAAACATGAGCATGCATTTACAACCAATAGATGCACCTCCTAAATAAGGGCTCTAACTAGTTCTACTCAAAATAGAAACGCAAGCTTACAACCAACAATTCTCATCATCATGCAAACATTCTGTTCACGCACGAAAATAGATTTTGGACATACATAGGTGACCGACGTCGGTCCTTGTCAGTCTGCCTATGACCGACGTCGGGCGACCTGCTACCGATGCCGGTAGCTTCTGGTCTGTGCCAGACCATCGACGGTGACTGTGGTTCCAGTAAGTTGTGAACTTGCTCATGGGTGAAGCTTTTAGCTCCATACCCTAATAGCCTTTCCCCAACATTTCACCATTTCTAAAGCTTTTTTATGAAACAAAATGTCTCATCTCTATACAGCTACCAAACCACCTTATACACATACACCCAAAGTTTATTTTTATACATGTGATTTGATTTTCATAATGATAATTTCATCCTCTTCTAAATACTTGTCTTTACAAAAATTAAAAAGATTAGGTGCACAACACCCTTATTATTGTAATTCACAGGTACTAAAGCTGCTTCACGGCTCTTGTTTTATCATTAAAATTCATTATTTTTAAATAAGTTATGGAAATATGTACACAATGGACATAATAAAAAACCTACATATCATTAATACAAACTAAAATCTCATTAATATGAAATAAAATATTGTTAATATAAAATAAAATCTCATTTATACCAAATAAAAGGCCCATTTTAAGAAAGTATAAGACCAATAGTTGATCAGGAAGGGACATAATAGAGAACAAAATAATCCATTAATAAACACTAAAGGGACATAATAGAAAACAAAAGTGACCACTAAAAGAACAATTATAGAAAGTAAAGTGACCATAATGGGAGCCGAACATGTCTGCAGTTGGGACATGAAGGAGAAATCTTTAATAGCATCACAAACATAATGCACAGTGTGCATGCAACAACAAGCATCCCATTGTTAAAATATTTTCTCAACCCTCCTGTTGTTGTTTTCCATGAATATGATCAGAACTTGTTTTAAAATTATTTTAAAACTCCAAGTCCAACTTCCACCTTGGATCATCGCTTCTTCTCTCATGAGTTTCTATGTTCATATAGTATATTTCTCCTAACTGTTTTGGTCAAACCAACAAATATTAATTGTACATTAACTTACATGATAGTAAATAATATGAAGTTATATGATAAATAAAAATGGTCATACATTAAGATCAAGGCATTGCTCCCAATCCAAGGGTAGTGGTGATTCCTTGTGGACTTCTACACCATTACTTGAATTATTCATTTTAAGTTTCCCTGCACTAATAACCTAATAATCATCTTGAGACTTGCTTTGTTCCCATTTTATTTTCTTCAACATGTTTTCTTCTGCCCTTGGTTGAGATAAGACAAGATAATTTCTAAATACTGATGGAGTTGACAAAGAGGGCTCTTGCCTTCATATCAAATCTTTCTTTCCTTCCAAAACTTTTTATTACTATATTCATGTTGACCTATACCAGATGCCTCTGATATTTTTCAAACCTATAGAATGCAGAAGAGAATTAAATATTCATATTCATCTTAATTATGGGTGTGATACAATTTTAAATATGATATTCAAGAAAGACCTAGTGCATCTCAATAACCTTGGCAACGTCAATCAAACTTTCACTCATTATCAAGAAAGGCCCATCATTTAAAATAAAACAGTGGCTGATAGGTATGCACAACCCATCATTCAAGGCTAATAAGATGGAAAAAGCTTGAAGTGTCATTATAATGCTAAAATAACCGATTTTAACCGTCTTAAAAGAATTAACACCATCTAAGAACATAAATAAATATTTTCTAAACAAAAACATCCTTCCTAATTATCAAGAAAGACCTGATGTAGCTCAATAAAACTTCTTTCAATTTTCTTGGCAGCATCATGCGTATCTTGATATTTCATGGATGGTATCCATAATCTAGTCTCTTCCCTTCTCCTGAATGGCCCTTTGTAGGAAAGTTTCACTCTCCCCTCTGGAGATATTTTTTCTATTTTTCCTCATTTTCTTTTTACCCTATGAACAAATTTCGTCTCTTCATTGGTTTTTTGAAGTTTACAAAGAAGTTTCGTAATAGTCTCCATGTCAACTTTTATATCACCAACTTCATCAAAAAAATGACCAAGATTCTGTTCGCTACCCAAATCAACCATATTCATGCTTAATATCATATCATTTCCCCCTACATTCACAGGATCATAGTGTTTACAGAGAGATATCTTGTGTGTTACAAAAAAGATAATAGAAATTCAATGCAAAAGATAAATATAGCCGAGGATGGTGGGAATGTAGGTCTTTCTCACCCTAACAACAGGTGTGTGTTTGCCTTCAATAAGCATAATAGTAAGAAAGATTGACCTATTGATATAGCTAACCATCAATCATAAAAGGCATTCCACCATTCCTTGCACCTAAGCTTTTATCAGAGTTATGCACATGATTTCCATGCACTGCAAAATAGCTTCAGATGACCTAATAATTGTTCAAGGAATATCAAATTGTAGACAAAGCTTGCCACTTAGGCATTTGGGCACTGGCACATGTGGGTACAACATGAATCCACCATGAATTCATGGTATCTCTATGCAATGCTGGTTTGCATCTCACAATGATTTGAGCCAGGTAAGATTTCATTCTCAATCTGCAAATTATTATCAAATCCATTAGTAGCATTACACTTTCTTATACAGATTCAACCACTTACTTCATTGTTTCTAACCTTCATTGCAGGCATTATAGGCAAAACAACCAAGGATTTCTTCAATACTTTTGGTGCCTGCAATGATCTTCAGATGTCTTACCGAAGCTCATCCACCCTACATTGTAGAGTAATTTCTTGCATACTTGCGGAATTTATAGAGAATCAAACACTCAACAACGATATAAAAAAAATAGAGGACTTAGAAGGTTGTTTTTACGGGATTCATACGAGGCTTTTGATAAGCTAGGACAAATCTGACATAACTAGTTAATGTTATATTAATGAAGGCAGGCATATGCTAAGAAAAATAGAGCAAAGATGGTCAATCACTGTCCATAATGTTTGAGAGATATCTAAAAATTAAAGAAATCATAGACAATTATAGGTATGAACATGCTCCCTCTTAAGTTTCCTTGATTCGATTTCAGCTTTGGCACTTTGGAGATTTACCTAGGCTTCAATTCTTACTTCTTCTCATTGGTACCTGGATTTTGGGGCCAACTGTTAAGGAATTGCTCAAAATTCTCAATATCCATAAGTCATACAAAAAAACAAGCTTCCTTTAATCCAAACAATAATATAACCCAATTTTCAGGCCATGATGTAATTATCCTATTCATTTTATTAACCAACTTGTGTACCAAACAAGCAGACCTAACCACCCTACTAAATGATTTTTGCATTGGACGTGGGTCCATAAACTATCTCAAGCATTCACAAATCTAAATGCTGGTGAGACAGTTCAAAATGTAGTTTTCATCACAATATCAACCGATCGTGATGTGGATTATTACCTGGATTTTGTTAATATGAGCTCTTAATTTGAAGATAAATTCATACCTCTTCAGCTAAATAACTATCATGTTGAGTGAGCCCTTCAGATAGATTGCCTTGAAACAAAAAGGAGGAAGATCAATTCATCTAGGGTAATAAATGAAATCTAAATGCTCACCCAAAGAGTTGGGAGAGGCTTAAAACACACCTATTTATCCTCTCTAAGAAAAAGAGGCTTGCTCGGGGATATGATATCCTTCATAGCTTCATTGTAAACTTCCAGATAAGAAATTGTGACAACATATTCGCCATTAAAGCTCTGATCTTCAAACTTGTCAAACAAATCCTTTATTGTAATGACCATCACACTTGGTCTCTTAACTGTTCCAAGTAATGTGTGGGTTTTCCTTGCCCCCGTCGCTCCATAGCACAACACACAGGCATTTATTCCTTGCATAACACCATCAACAAGATCTACAGTGCTATATAAAATTATTTCTAATCAATCATGCTGCATCATAAAAACAAATCATGCAAAAAATTTGTGCACAAACACCTTTAAAATGAAATCTAATATGCTCTAAAATGGATTTCAACAGTTGTGCACAATCAAAACACGGTATAGGAATAGATAATACTATGAGCCCTCTTTATGAGTCTCAGTTTTTAAATATAACTAGGCCTCAAAATGAAGAAGAAAAATACATAAACACCTTGTATTGTAGACCTCTTGTTGCTCCACATTAACCATTATCCTTTCTGTAAGTTCTCCAGAAACAACAAGATTTTTTGAAGCATTCCCATGTTTGCCCTTCGTGCTTACTTCACTTTGCCCATCTTCTGAGTCAGGGTGCTTTGCACCGACAAAATAAAGAATTGTTGAAGGCTATAGCTACTACTGATAGACTCTCCACCATGAGCGATAGGCGATATGCCACCAAGAATCTCATTTTCACAACCTGTTGAGTTGTGGAGCTAAAAGCTTCACTAGTGTGCAAATGTGGAGGTTACTGAGTGACACATTAACTGACATCGGTCAGGCCAACCGACATCGGTTATATATTCAGCTACACAGTAACCGACATCGATTATTGTCCATTGGCATCGGTCAGATAGGAACTGACGTCGGTCATCTTCAGACAGACAGAGACTGACGTCGGTCGTCTGTGCATTCCAGAACTATTCTAATTTTAGATGAACAGTCAGTTTGCATGTAAAGACTAATTTTAGTCTTGAGTCTACGTTTATAATTATTATTTGGTTTAGAATCTATTTAAGAGACCCATGGGGCTGTATTTTAAAGTAAGCAAGATCAATTAGATCTGCAGGGTGCAAGATCAAGAAGATCTGCGGTCAAGGATTGGAGGCAACAACAATTGGGTTGATTGTCACAAGGACTTGGAAGGTAGGCAACAACAACCATTGGGTTGATTGTCACTAGAGGGAATAACTCAGTGTTGAGTTGATTGTAATTGAGAGAGAGAGAAATCTTGAGGGAGAATTACTGTACACCCAAGAGGTGTGGGAAGAGTGAGATTTCTTCATTGTATTCCTTCTGGAAGAGTGTTAATACAGATTGTATTGTTTCTCATATCTCCTATTCTTTGTTGTTTCCAATTTCTAGTTACTTATTACTTCTGGTTTAATTTCGTGTTTAGTTGCTTATACAAAGGTAATCAATTGTACTTCAAGGAGGATCCTAACAGTTGGTATCAGAGCTAGGATCACTAACAAGTGGTAGAGTGGGTTAGTGTTTTATTGATTACAAGTTCACTCACAGGGGTTTTTGTTTGAGTGGGAGTAAAGCAATGACAGAAGAAAGTAAACTAAGAATGGAGAAATTCAATGGCAAGAATTATCAATTATGGAGGATGTAGATAGAAGATTATCTATATCAAAAAGATCTGTACTTACCATTGGGTGGGGTTTCAAGAAAGCCCACAAATATGCAGGATGAAGAATGGAATGTTCTTGATAGAAAGGCTCTAGGATCTATAAGGTTGAGCCTGGCATCGTCTGTGATTTCCAACTTATCACAGGCAAAGACAACGGTAGATTTAATGGAATCGTTGGCAAATTTATATGAAAAACCCTCAGCTTCGAATAATGTATTTCTTATGAAACAATTATTTAATTTGCAAATGCAGGAAGGTGGATCAGTATATAGTCATCTTAGTGATTTCC
This sequence comes from Torreya grandis, assembly GCA_037957365.1. Classification (NCBI taxonomy): domain Eukaryota; kingdom Viridiplantae; phylum Streptophyta; class Pinopsida; order Cupressales; family Taxaceae; genus Torreya; species Torreya grandis. Next base: position 1,489,176 of record JARHVA010000957.1, on the reverse strand, counting down.
ATGTTTTAGTAAATCAGTTAATTTCAGTCAAAATAGTTTTTGATGATGAAATTAAAGCTCTCTTAATCTTATGCTCTTTACCTAAAAGTTGGGATAGCTTGGTAATGGCAGTTAGTAATACTGCATCTGCTTCAAATATCTTGAAAGTTGATGATGTTGTTAGTGTAATCTTGAATGAAGAAATTCACAAGAAAAGCACAGGGGAAATATCAAGTAATGCTTTAAGTGTTGAAAGTAGGGGTTGGCAAAGAGAGAAGGGCAAGCAAGGGAAACCAAGGTCAAAGATAGGCAGTAGAACCAAATCCAAAAATGGAAGTATCACCTGCTGGAATTGTGGAAAGAAAGGACATGCAAAGAAAGATTGTTGGTTGAAAGAAGATCAGCATGAAGGTAATGAAGAAGTAAAAGATGCAGGTATTGTTTCATAGGATGCTCTCATATTTTCTTTGGATAGTCAGGTAGAATCATGGGTTTTAGATTCTGGTGCTTCTTTCCATGCAACCCCAAATAGAGAATTTTTTCATGATTATGTCCATGGAGACTTTGGAAAAGTTTATTTAGGGGATGGTGAGCCTTGTCAAATTGTTGGCAAAGGAAAAGTGCAGCTGAAATTGTAGAATGGCAACACATGGGTGTTGAAGGATGTCATGCATGTACCCATCTTGAAGAGGAATCTAATTTCTGCAGGAAGGTTGGGTGATGAAGGTTGCACAGTAACTCTCACAGTTGAATCTTGGAAAGTTTCCAAGGGTGCACTTGTATTAGCTAGAGGTAAGAAAGTAGGTACACTTTATCTATCTACTTGTATTACTGATTTTCCTTCTGTTTTATCTACTTCAGATGTAGATGCAAAAATGTGGCTTTGTAGGCTTGGTCACATGAGTGAGAAGGGAATGCATGTTCTTAAGTCAAAAGGTAAGCTTTTAGATTTGATAGATCTAGATTTTTGTGAGCATTGTATGTTTGGGAAATAGGAGAAAGTGAGGTTTCTCAAGACTGGGTCAACAAAGAAGAAGCACAAGTTGGAGCTTGTTCACATAAACATGTGGGGACTAGCTCAGGAAGCTTTTATTGGAGGATCACAGTGCTATGTTTCTTTCATTGATGATGCTACAAGAAAGGTATGGGTTTATTGCATAAAGAGGAAATATGATGTTTTTGACACATTTAAGAAATGGAAAGCCTTAGTTTTCAAGGAGAAGGTGATGGATAGTGATCAGCTCAAGAGGTTAAATAATTCTGAGTAGGCAATGTTGATTTGGACAAGGTTATGATCCAAAATGAGCTCATGGGTAAAAATCATCACTCACAGGAAAACACAGACACTGACATGGGTCAGGCAGAGACCGACGTCGATTAGGCAGGAACTGACGTCGGTCAGGTGAAGACCAAAGTCAGTGATGTTAGGCAGGTGGAAACTGACGTCGGTCAGGTAAGAACTGATGTCAGTCAGGTTGGTCACGTAGAACCGATGTCGGTCGGGTGCAGACTAAGAGATGACCAAGATCGATCATTGTTAGAATAAAATTTGGGTGAACAACAAGTTGTCAATGAGTCTCAAATGCCCATGAAGAGGTCTGAAAGGGTAAGTAATCCTCAAATTCATTATTCCCCTTCTTTATACTACGTATTGCTCACTGATGGTGGAAAACCAGAAAGTTTTGAAGAGGCAATGCAGGTAGAATCCAGGAAACAGTGGGAGCATGGCATGAATGAGGAAATTGATTCCTTGGAAAAGAACCAAATGTGGGATTTGGTTGAGTTGCCAGTCGAAAAGAAAGCATTGAAAAACAAATGGGTTTACAGGTTAAAGGAAGGAGAGAATGGACAAATGAGACATAAGGCCAGGTTGGTAGTAAAGGGATTTACACAGAAACTAGGTATTGACTTTGGTGAAATCTTTTCTCTTGTAGTAAATATGACTTCTATTCGGATTGTATTGTCTTTAGTTGCTATTGAGGATTTTCACCTTGAGCAACTTGATGTTAAGACAACATTTCTTCATGGAGTTTTGGATGAAGAGATATATACGGATCAATTAGAAGGTTTTGAGGTCAAAGGTAAGGAGAAACTTGTGTGCAGGTTGAAGAAAAGCTTATATGGTCTTAAGCAAGCTCCAAGACAATGGTTTTTGAGGTTTGATAGGTTTATGACAAAGCATGAATTTAGTCAATGTCAATGTGACCATTGTGTTTATTTTACCAGGTTGGATAATAGTAGCTACATTATCCTGTTACTGTATGTGGATGATATGCTTGTTGCAGGTTCACACATGCAGGAAATTACTGAGCTAAAGGTAAAATTAGCTCACACATTTGCCATGAAGGATTTAGGAGCAACAATCCTTGGCATGAGTATTAAGAGAGATAGGAAAAATCACAGTTTGATTTTGTCTCAAGAGGATTATGTGAATAAGTTGTTGGAAAGGTTCAATATGCAGGATGCAAAATCGATAAGCACACCTATGGCTGGACACTTCAAGTTGAGCAAAGAATTGTGTCCTAAATCACATGATGAGGTTGAGTACATGAGCAGAGTTCCATATGATTCAGCAGTTGGGAGCTTGATGTATGCAATGGTATGTACCAGATCAGATATTGCCCAAGCAGTTGGAGTTGTCAGCAAGTTTATGGCCAATCCAGGAAAGGAACACTGGAAAATAGTTCAATGGATTCTCAGATATCTGAGAGGGACTAGCAGTAGGCATTTATGCTATGGAGGGTCAAACACTTCTCTACATGGGTATGTAGATTCGGATATGGTAGGTGACTTGGATGGTAGGAGAAGCACCACAGGATATGTGTTCACTGTTGGTGGAACAACGGTTAGCTAGATTTCAAAGTTACAGAAGGTTGTTGCCCTGTCTACTACAGAGGCAAAATACATTGCAGTCACAGAGGCTAGCAAGGAAATGATATGGATGACACAGTTCATGGAAGAGTTGGGAAAGGAGCAAGAGAGTTGCAGATTGTACAGTGATAGTCAAAGTGCAATTCATTTGGCAAAGAATTCAACCATTCATTTAAGAACCAGACATATACAGCTTAGGTACCACTTCATTAGATAGGTATTAGAGGATGGACAGTTGAAGCTGGAAAAGATCCATATGGATAAGAACCCTGCAGATATGTTAACAAAGCCGGGAATAAAGGAGAAGTTGAATCTTCATTCAACTTTTGTTGGTCTTAAAGATTGAACTTGAAGAGGGATACAAGCCAGAAACAAATTAGAGGATGTTGTTGTATAGGTACAGGTACAGGTACAGGTGCAACTATTTATCTCCAAGTGGGATATTGTTGAGTTGTGGAGCTAAAAGTTCACTAGTGTGCAAATGTGGAGGTTGTTGAGTGACACAGTAACTGATGTCAGTCAGGCTAACTGACATCAGTTATATATTCAACTGCACAGTAATCGGCATCGGTTATTGTCAGCCATCATCGGTCAGACAAAAACTAACATCGATCATCTCCAAATAGACAGAGACTAATGTCGGTCGTCTGTGTGTTCTAGAACTATTCTAATTTTAGACGAATAGTCAGTTTGCATGTAAAGACTAATTTTAGTCTTGAGTCTACATTTCTAATTATTGTTTGGTTTGGGATCTATTTAAGAGACCCATGGGGTTGTATTGTAAAGTAAGAAAGATCAATTAGATCTGCAAGGTGCAAGATCAAGAAGATCTGTGGTCAAGGATTGGAGGCAACAACAATTGGGTTGATTGTCACAAGGACTTGGAAGGTAGGCAACAAAAACCATTGGGTTGATTGTCACTGGAGGGAACAACTCAGTGTTGAGTTGATTGTAATTGAGAGAGAGAGAGAAATCTTAAGGGAGAATTACTGTACACCCAAGAGGTGTGGGAAGAGTGAGATTTCTTCATTGTATTTCCTTCTGAAAGAGTGTTAATATAGATTGTATTGTTTCTCGTATCTCCTATTCTTTGTTGTTTTTGATTTCTAGTTACTTATTACTTCTGGTTTAATTCCGTGTTTAGTTGCTTATACAAAGGTAATCAATTGTACTCCAAGGAGGATCCTAACACAACAAACATATTTAAAAAGCTTGGAACCAAAAATTGGAACTAAAAGTTCAAATTTGAAAAGCTTAGAGCCAAAAGCTAGAGTAAAAGATTGAAATTTGAATATACTGAGCTAAAATTTGAAACCAAAAGTTGACAATTCAATATGAAAGGCACCTGTTAATGATTTCAAAAGGATGTAACTTTTTGAAATGTGTTTGTAATTTTAAATACGATACATATTTTTATGAATATGATATTTGTTTTATTGAAAATGATATTTGTTTGTATGCATATCATATTCATTTTTATGAATATGATGTACAATTAATTTGTAATTGCAATTCAAAATTATTTTAGATATGTACCAATAATTGTATAAAAAGGTTCTTAATTTTAATATTATGTATTCAAAAAATGAAAGGACACTTTACAAAATGTATAGGTAATTTTTACAAAAACTAAGGGGCCATTAATAACTCATGACTAGGGAAAAGGGTCACTACTAGAATCACAACCATTGGACCCCTCCAACTACTAATCCTCTTCCCCTAAAACCTATTATTTATCTTACCATTCTTTCTCATCAATTCTTTCATTAAATAAGTACATCCCAACGTGATCACATAAAATTCTCTAATTATTGGCAGATGGATGACTGAACTAGCCTATACTTATTTGTCACATTGAATCAATACAAGGTGAAAGCTTATACAGACTGCCAACAAAATGATTATTATATAGATTTGAGTATTTGATGCTTTATTCTCCTAATAAGAACTTCGATAACACTATGGAAATTTGATTTGGTCTTATTTATATATTAATGTCCACAAGAGGCCAAGAATGGCCCATGGAATTTTGAAAAAAAACATAGTGCATCAAGCCATTACTTTGAGGATGGGCTAAAAGCATCTCCAAAAGATATAGAAAGAAAACAAATTTAATGAGAAACAACAATTCCACTATTTGAGAAGTAATGTTGAATGAATGACCCTCATTGGATTTGTCATAACCTATATTTATTAACACCTTGTTAAGTTTTTTAATTTACTACAACCAAGGGATAAATGACATCCATCTAGCCGTACCACCATATCAATTTAGTAAATTCATTGAACACGACTAAAGAGGTGACTTAGACTATATGATAGTAGCTCATTACAAGGGGCATTCCAATTCTAATATTAAATATTGAATGTAGTGGTTTTTTAGTGGAGATATTTTAGGAACACATCTCCCACTATTTTCTTATCTTATTTATTAAATATATTAGAAATATTTTAAGGAGTAATAGAGGGAGTGTGAGTCAGTGGATAGGGATAAATGCTCTACCCATCATTTGTTGTTTTTCATTCTTTATATATATAGGGTTATAATCAATTTAATGGAGGAAGAGGGGAAGAGTATAATACTAGGAGAGGAGATTAATAGAGAATGGTGGTTGAAGGAGTTGTAATAGTTGTATATGATAAAATGAATGTAGTAAGGTGTATGTGATATTTTAATGAAGATTATTAGTCCATGTGTAGGACTATTTCCCTTATTTTTATTTCACTTGATGTTTTTTTATACTTTACTATTTTTTTAGGGTGTAACATACTTTCCTTTTGAATAACATAACTGTTGGGTATTTGCATGTGTTATTTTTTATTATGTCATGTTGTTATTGGTTGAGTATCCCAATTAGTATTTGTATGTGTTTTGGTATTCACATATTGTTGGAGGTTTATAATTTTGAATACATGAGAGATCCAGTTGCATCAAAATGGTACCAAAGCACAAAATATGCTGATAAGAGATGTAAGTTGGACAAAAATTAAACAAGACGTAGAGATGATCGAAGCATAAGAAGACAAATATTATGGAGGAGTGCATTTGGGTATAGGTTCTATTTATGTCTATGAATGAAATATACCAAATAAAATATAATTCAAATTTGTTGGAAGTCATTATGATCTACAAAAGATTATGGTTAGAGAGGATTATGATAGAAAATTATTGATCTATAAGTTACATATCTATAAAGGGTTGTAGAAAGTGTGTGTTGTGTTATGAGTCATGAGCTTATTGAGAAGGTCATGAAAGGCCTTGATTGTTGTTGAAGTGGTAATGCAAATTCATAAAATATTATATCATTTTTATGATTTTAGGGGAAAACCATTGGTAGGCTCAGATTTTTGGTGTGCATAAAAGGTGCATTATGCTGGTTTGAGGAAGCCAAAGAAAGGATATAGTTGAGTGTGAGAGGAAAGCAATAAAATAAATGGATAAAATAGGTATTTTGTCAAGGGAGCTTCGTGTATTGTTACACATATCCTAGTTAGTAACATATAGAGTTCAATGAGATACTACAAAAAATATCATGCAATGGTTGGAAGATTTGAAGAAGAGAATGAGTAGAGGAATTCATGAGCATTTTGTAAGGTTGAAGGCACCAAATAAGTTATTGGGATAGTGTTTTCATATATATGTAACCCCAAAATGGTGAAGTAATTGAAGTGAGGGTAGTTGAATCAAGTTTTCCATCTAAAAGGGACATAATATAAGTGTTTTACTAACCATAATGGGGTGATGCACTTGATGAGTGTATAATAAAAATGAGACATTTTAGACATGGGATTTACCCAAAATAAAGTTGTTAACAAATAACCAGAATAAGAGGAAGAGAAATGTGAGATATATGGCATATATGGATTTGAGAAGAACTCCAATCCTTCTCATGCAGATGAGGTTATTATTTACCAAGATGAGGGAAAGAATGCTAGAAATTTTGAGTTGGAGGACTTGTAGGACCTGAGTGTGAAAATTTATAAAGCAATTATTAAGAAATGTGTATAAGAGGATGTTAATGACAAACAATAAGACATCCTGAGTAAGGAGGTTAAGCTTAAGATGAATGGAAATAACAAAAATGGAGCAATAATATGCCTCTTTGAAGGCATAAAGGAGAAGATGGAAGAAACAGAGTTGAAATATGAGAAAATAGATCTTGTTAGATAGCACACCAAGTGTGAATAAGGAGAGATTATCTTCATTGAAGAGGATAAAGCTAAATAAGGATAGTATGGTAGAAAAAATAACAAAACAAAAAAAGTTTTGCCTTTTAGAAGGCAAGCAGGTGAAGAGAAAGGTGAAGCAAGAAGTGAACACTTATGCACTTGAAGAAGTTTATGAGTAAAATTAGGAGCATTAGCTAATATTAACATCAGCCCATGTATTTTAAGAAGAAAGTGAGAATGAGGAGAAGAAGAGTGCAATTTTTTTTTTCACAAGACATGCATTTCATTCCAAAGGAGATGAATTGAAATAGACCACACATAAATGGTCCGAGATATCAAAATTGGGTTGATAATGTTGGGGAAAGGCTTGTGATCACAATAAATAAATACAAAAGAGAGTTTTACTAATGTATGTATATAATATATATATATATATATATATATATATATATATATATATATATATATATATATATATATATATATATATATATAACAAGATGAAAAACACACATACACATACACATACACATAAGAGAATTTTCACATGGGAAAACCCTTTCAGGTAAAGAAACCTAGCACAAAAACCTACTTGAATTATAACATAAATTGGACATCTTACAATGCTATGATTAATTCATAAGGTTTTGTACCCTAAATATAATGCTTAACTATATATTTGAATCTACACACTTTAATGTGAGTACTAAACATTTAATAACCTTAGTTAAACATATCTTATGTAATCATACATTCAACATATCAAATTCCTAAGAATAACTATGTCTTATAGTAAACACTTCACTTGTAACATCTATAATGCCAAATAATTTACATGCACCAAGTGAATAATGAGTAACACTCCATAGCAAGTCCATATGAGAGCACCACAAGGACATTGATAACACCTCTTTAGTTTGATAGATATAGTTATACAAGTGTTTAAAACACCTTAAAATAAAATTTCATTACTCTACATGTTGCACAACCTCTTGCAACACCTTACTATAACTTAACCACTGATAACCACTTCACAACCTTTCAAAGTGAAACTAAAGCTACGTAAAGTGCCCTACATATATTTTCAGTCATCCTCACATGTTTTAAATATTACATAATTTATAAATACAATATCCATGAAATAATACACAACCATTTCAACTTGTGCAATTAACTCGTGAAACAACTTGTATAACCAAGTAATTTTTTAAAACACCTTACACAACACCATATGTGCACATAATTACTATTATGTAGATTCATGCAAACTTTATAATTTTTCAAACAATTGCCCCCTTGTTAAACACTTTGCATAAGGGAACATGGACTCATCCTTTAGTAGCTTTGGGTAGTCATGCACATCTCCCTCCTACATTAGGAGAACTTATCAGTTCTAACTACCTTGATCAATGAGTTTGAAACATTTTCCTTTATGTCCACCTTCTTCAAATATATATTCATATTTTTCATAATTTCCATTGCAAAATGAAATTGCATGTCAATTTTATTTTTCTAATAATTATAATTAGGGTTATTTAATATAAAACATTTGTTTGATTATCATAACTTATCTTTACGACTTCTTGTTTGAGTTGAATAGTAGAACACAACCTTTAAATCCATGCCACTTCCTTACTTGCATGAATAGCTTCAATGTATTTAGATTCGATGGTATAAGTGGACACATTACCCTATCATTTCCTCATCCAACTTAAAACACTCAAAAAATGAAGACAAAAGTGTTGGTAGACCTATGGCAATCAAGATCACTTGCCTAATCAGAATCCATAAATCCATTCAAACCTAAAGTCCTACTTCCATCAGATGTACCTTGATAGTGGATAACATGATCAAATTTTCCTCATATATATATCTAAATATCCTCTTCATTTCCACCTAATTCTCATTAATAAATTTGACATGAATCTACTAATTATTGTAGACATCCAATTCCTAACACCATTTGTGTTAAAATTGTCAATCTTATGCGAATTTCACTCAAATGCACATTTTAAGTCAAAATCCATAAAACACCCTAAATGGTTTGAAATTGTCACTTATAAGTGCCAGTTTAGGTCAAAGTATCCCTAAATAGGGAAATGCATTTTATGGACTAGCTAACTTTGATTAGATCATTTTGAGTCAAATTGATAATTTCTCCATTTAGTGCTCTAGATCACTCTTTTCTTCTAATTCATTGGTACACATCACATACCTTTATTGTTTGGTGTTGGAAAATCCTAAATGGGAATACAACTCTAAAACATATAACATCGCCTTCTAGTTCCTCTCCAATCAAATTACAACCCATTAATATGACTTTATGACCATTTTGATTAATTGAGGGCCAATTTTCAAATAATTGCACAAACTTTGATTAACCTTGTTTAAGGCTAATTGATCCAAATCAAGAGCTTAAGTGGATTTTCCATGAGAGTTGTTGAATATTTTTTTTTGAAAATTGATTCTTATTAACTACATCATCATGTGACAACATTTCTTGGGAAGACATCCCTAGGTCATAAATACCACAAATATCAGTATTATGGGTCACCCATGCCTAGTTAATGCCTCCCATGCCTATTCTATGCCCCTTCTTCCAAGGTCATGATAAAGATAATTATGGATTTAATTTCAAATATTAGGATTATCCATGGCCACACATCTCAATCTTGAAAGAGACGGTCATGGTTGATCCTGACCAATCTTAAAAATCTATAAATAGAGAGGCCATGGACATGAATAAAAAAGCTTGAATATTATAAAATTATAATGATAAATTGTTTCCACAAGGATTTATATTTAATCATAGTTTTTGATTGTAAGCTTCATTGATAGGCTAGTTTAGTGATTTGGAATCAAGAGCCTAGGTTTTATGGAGTATTCTTGAGGCATTGGAGGATCTTACCACCATTGTTGATAAAGACAAGGATGATTGATCAAGGGAGAACATGTTTTTGAGCTACATGGGTATGGTGAATCCATTTGGGAAGGTAATAAGGTGTTACCTTCTTTCATTTGTTTCTTGCTATCCTATGTAATTCCTATAGGAATATATAGGCTTGGTTAGTTAGTTCTTTATGCATGTTTCATTATTTATAGACTAATGCTTGACTAACTTGCTTTGTAATCCTCCCTACATCTTAGCACACCTTGTGGGACAAGGCGCATCTCACACCTAAATAAGATTACTTTGCAACTATAAAATATCCATTTAGACCCTTAAAACTCATTTAAATTGATTTTCTAACTTTATTTTGCCATTTTTGTTTGCCATGGTTTTACACAGTAACCGACATCGATAACAACATCAGTCACTTGGCTTAACCGATGTCCATTAGCAAAACCAACATTGGTTAGGTCCCAATTAGCCAAAGTAACCATCGTCGGTTGTAATAACCGACATTGGTCACTATGTTTTTTAAAAAAGCACAGACTTGAGAGCTACTTTTTAAAGTTCATTGTTTTAAGCTAAAAAGAGCTTCAAAGCTAAAGGACATGCTAACATTTTTGTTGTGGGAACAAGCTTTTACTTTAATAAAAACATGTTTAAATCACCTCTTGCATGATTAAAAATCAATTAGGAACTTTGTTTTGGGAGTTTAACAAAGAATTTAGATGTTTTGGTGAATGTTTTCAAAGTTTGCAACTAAGACTAAGGGGTCAAATAAATACCACCAAAAATTTCATTTGGGTTTAAAATTGAACACACTTATCAATTATTACTTACAATATTTGTTTACTTAGGTTTTGTTTGGAAAAAATAGGAATGTTGTGTGTATGCTCTTCTATTTATCCCCTTTAGGGAACCCTTGGAATCAGAAGTGCCATTCCTATTTCAAATAGCCTAGTCCAAGGCTTAGAAAGAATGTCATCTAAAGCACTCCCCAAAAACTCATCAAAGTTTAGGTGATCTTGAAAATGACCCTAAAGTCTTTCTATTTTATGCTTTCTTTATTCTTATGCAAACTTGGCTTGTGAGGGGGACGTCATTACCTCCTCAAGTTCTTTAGAGAAGTTTTGACCTGAGGTTTTACCTCTCAGCATTGACTTCATTTGAATCCTTTGGAGTTGCACATAGGACGTATTTGTATTTGGACATCGCACTACACTGAGAGAACAACATGATGTAGTGGTTGTAAAAAGGACTAGACCTCTTTACAACTAGTCAATGCCACAGTCACCCAATTTTCATGATTGTCTTTTGCATCATTTGACGTGAAAGTCATTATGTAATTAATTCCCCTAGAATGATCAAAACCTTGCTAGTTTAGCAGACCCCAATTTGCCATACCTTGTCAGTTTAGACTTAAGATGTTTGTTTTTTTGTCATTAGCTTACTTGGTCTTGATTTGTGTTTAAAAACTACTTGTTAACTCAATGAACTTAACCAAAACACATTGTCCTCAATTTTATTGAGCAAGGGAGGATTTACGCTATCCAAATGGAAAATTCATCTTTTCCTTATTCAAATTTTTATTAAAAGCTTTGTGTCATGTCATCCACTTTGGTGCAGTCATGCTGCCCAATTGAGTCTAGATCTTTTACCCAATTTGTTTAAATCCTTCATTTATAATCCACATATAAAGCACTCCCCAAAAACTCATCAAAGTTTGGGTGATCTTGAAAATGACCCTAAAGTCTTTCTATTTTATGATTTCTTTATTCTATTCGAAATTGAACCTTTCTAAGTTCTAAGGGTTGGTACGTCAAAGTGGGTTCACCATTTGTGCACTAAGCTTGTTTTAACTTGGGTTCTATTTTCTATTTGGATTGAAAGTTGTTTATTAAGACTCAAATCACATTATCATCTTGGTGGACTCAAGTCATCTTGTGTATCGCTCATGCTTTGGGTCCTAGAACATATTTTATCCTACTAGAATCATGTGGTGAAATTGTGCTACCTATTTGGTCCTAGCTTTATACTTAGTGATTCATGTATGTTTTTTCATCTTGAGTTGCTTAGTTCATTTTGTATTAATTGTAATCCAGAGAGATTTCCTCTAAAATTTTAGGGTCAACTTGTCAAATTTGAAGCTAGCTTTTGCAGTGTGGGTGTATCACAAAGATCTAGGCTTTGGTGTACTAGTTTTCACCTTGGGTCTTTGAGTTACCTTACTCTCTTATAATCTATATGATTTTAACTTTACCAAAGGTTGAGTAAACTCATGAACCAAATATTCTAAAATTGTGTGTGGTTTCAAACCACCCTCCCTTATAGTCTCATTGGTACCTTGGTTATTTGTTTGAAAGAGAGCCAAAACATACTTTGATTGGTTGTCGAACATTAGTCCAAAGTTAGCCAATACATAGAACAAATCTTTTTAGACATGACTCAAAGGTTCACTTGTAGTGGGGCCTCTTATGGCCTTAGTTATGAGGATGAGAAATTTTATGATGGTCAAGATAAACCCATTATTTTTGATGATATCACCGTAACAGTAGGATTCGAAGATGATTATGGTGAATATCAACCCCAAGAAGATCAAGATGAAGACCTTCTTAGATTGATAGAATCAGGTGCTAGACTACCTTCTAAATTTCCTACTAAATAATATCATACCTTAGTTAGAGAAGGAGAAAAATGATGGAAAGAGCAAGATTTTGTAAAAATAGACATGCTTTCTTTCTCTAACAAAGGAAAGGAAATATAAACAAAGTCAAAACCCACAAATTTGGATCTTCTAGCTAAGATCAAGATAATAAGTCAATGATATGCAGATCAACTTGTCGTAGACTTACCTAACTCCCTTAGTTGCTAATTCAATTCACAATAATGCTTCGAAAGAACATGAAGATATGGTGGAAAGTACACAACAAGTATTGGATGAGAACATTACCATAGTGGATCAAGGAAATCTAAATAAATAGTTAAAGTCACAAGAGACCTTAAAAGATGTTCCATTTGATATAGAACATACATTCTTCAATCATCAAGAACCTCTTGTTACTTTACAAACTCATAAACCTAAACATTTAGTTTGAATTGAGGAAATCCCTCATGACAATTTGGCTAGTTCTTTTCAACCAACCTAAAGATTGGTAAATAAACATAGAAATTTCCAAAATAAATAAAGTGCGAAACAAATAGATTTATGGAATGTTTTACAATCCAAGAATCAACGATCTATGTTCTCAACTCAAGTAAAAAATTAGAACCAAATCCTAGATCAAAAGGTATACGCTCCCTATAGATCCACACAAAACTAGGGGCACATTCCACCCCAACAAAAAAAAACTAGGGGTACATTCCACCCCAACAACAAAAAAACTAGGGGCACATTCCACCCCAACAACAAAAAAACTAGGGACACATTCTACCCCAATAGCAACAAAACTATGGGCACATTCCACCCCAATAACAATAAAACTAGGGGCACATTACACCCCAACAACAACAAAACCAGGGGCACATTCCACCCCAACAACATCTTATCCAATCCACAAATGCACTAAACATGTAAGAATGGAGTTCTATGAAGGAAATTATCCAAAGCTTGGAGACAAATAATAGAGTCAAAAAGTACAAATTTGATGAGATATGCCCATATCCATTTGATTTATCTATTCTCCAAAACCCCTTTCCACCTCATTTTGAGGCACCCAAATTTGACAAGTAAAAAGGGAAAGGAGATCCACATGAACACATACGAGCATTATTTGTCTTATGTCAAGAAGTTGATTATAGTAGTGAGTACTTACTATGACTATTTTCACAAAGTTTAGTGGGACAAGCTCTTGATTGGTTAATTAAATTACCCAAGGGATCAGTTGTGGATTGGAATGACTTATCAGAAAAGTTTGTTAACCATTTCTCATATAACATAGATCATGAATTAACTATTATTGACTTATGCAAAGCCAAGCAGCATGATGGTGAAAGTTTTACTGCATATCTACAAAGGTGGAGAGCATTGGTAGGCCACTTTCAACATAATTTACCAAACAAATAGTTGGCTGATATCTTTGCACATAATTTTCATCCTAAAGTTGTGCATAATCTATGGTTAGCTTGTGATAACTCATTTAAATAAATTATTGAAAAAGGAGTGCGGATTGAGAAGGCTCTTATTACTAGGGGCCTTATTAAGATCTTTGCACAAGGTCAAGCATCTAATTAGACTAAATCCCCAACTCCTCAAATAGTTATGTAGGATAAGTCTAAGGGCTTTCATAAAAATAAAAACATGGTTGGAAATGGGGTGACTGAAACAAGACATATACAAATGGTACAGGCTATGCCTCCTTCAAATGTACAATTAACTCCCCCAAATCCAATACCTACTTTATAGAGACAACCTCCATGAAGGACATTTCATAATAATTTTAGAGTCTTTAGCAAGTTAGGAGAATCAATTGAAATAGTTTTACAAAATCTCATTGTAGCTAATTTAATTATATGGCCAATATCAAGGCCATTTCCTCAAGATCATCCAAAACCAGACTGGTACAAATAAAATGAATGGTGTAAATTTCATTGTGTTGCTGGTCATGGTGCATATCATTGTGTTTAACTGTGACATATTATTAAGGACTTTATTAAAAATGGTGAACTGGAAATTAAGTTAGCCCCTAATCAAGACACAAATTAGGATATGGGAATCTACAAAGACCCCTTTCCTTGACATGATCTACCACCACAAAGAAATAATCAAAATGGTCACAATCAAGGACAAAGGTAGAATCAAAACCAACAATAAGGTCAGAATCATAATGAGCATAATCGAGATCATAATGAACACACTAATAATGTGGCTTATAACAATGCACCTTATGACTATAATAATATTGTGGGACACATTTTTATAATCCACATTACCACTGTTACTATGACACTACATGGCCAATCTTGTGTTTCTCATAACATGAGACCCATCATTATAGGGTCAGTACCCTCTCCACCTAATAATACCATGTCGAGTTCACATCATCATGTTACTACTCCATTTGCATAGGTTACTAATCTTAAAAAACAATACCTTTCTTATAAAGGTTCCTCACTGACCCAATATTATAGCAATATCGTTAATCACCCATAGGTAGCCATCCATAACCCTTTCCCTCTCTCTTCTAATTATAATAACTCCTTACCACCTCTAGGTTGTGCAGTCGCAACTTGAAGCCCACGAGTTATCATTTAGGGCCTTTCACCCACTTCTTTCCATAAATCCCAATGAGAACATTGTGCCAATGGTTCCAAACCTGAATACTATCCCAATAAAGACTAAACTAGTTCAATCCATAATTTAAAGGCCTTATAGTCTAACAGATCAATTAGATAAAACCCCTACACAAATTTCCATATTATAACTCTTGCAGACATCTGATGTCCATAGAACCATCTTCAACAAAATTTTACAAGAGTTCATTGTACCTAATGATATAAAACTTGATCAGTTCTAAAACTTAGACATTTGTCTTCATTTTAGCAAATCACATTTGATCAAAAGGACATGTCCACCCTTGGCATGAAGTACAATAACCGACTATACATTGAGATAATATTTACAGATCACAAGATCAATCAGGGTCTTATAGATAATGGTTCAGGGATGAACATCATATCTCTTAAATTGGTGTGATGATTCAATTACATGGATAAAGACATTCAACCAGAGACTATTACAATCAAGGCTTATGACAACATCGAGAGGGAGTCATCTAGTATAATTTGGTTTCTAGTTATGGTTGGGTCTATTTCTCATCACACATTATTCCATATTATGGATATTGAGCTTCCTTATAACATACTTCTTGGTTGTCCTTGGATCCATGAATTACAATTAGTTCCATCTACTCTTCACCAATGCCTTAATTTTCCCCATGATGGGATTAAAGTTACTATTCCCATTGATCAGCAACCATACCAATACTGTAAACATCTTGAAGCAGAGTTTCATAATTATAACTATTGCCCAGGTTTTGAATTCAGTACAAATAAGAATGAAGCCATAATTTCTCATCCATCTCCATCTAATTAAATAGATCTTGGTGATCTAGTGTCCACTTTGGCTGATCCTTTTAATATAGCTCTAGTGAAATAGGTGATTATTAAAGATGTAGGAATTTCTACATACCATCTAAAGGATGTACTCCATATTGATAAATTACCAAAATCCCCTAAAACATTTGGTAAGACTAAAACTTCCCAGACTCCTAACAGACCCAATCAGATTTAGCTACCAAAGAAGAAGCAACCAAAACCTCCTATGGTTTTTGTACCTATGATTGCACCAAAGAAATATTGAGAGGATTTTACCAAGGGAGATTGGTTATATTCTAAGGGCCTTGTGGATTTATTTTAGAATCTAAAGTATCGTATCCCTAACAGGATAATGGATCATCTTTATTATACATGGAAAGGTCTTGGCCCATAGGCGCAAGGAATTTTAAAACCCTTATCAGCTAGAGTTATCAATTGGAATCATGGTCTTAGATTTTAACCAATAAAGGATGACATCATGACATTTAATAGTGACTCTTCTAAATTAACTAGTAATGAGACTCCTAGCAATGACACAACGTCCCATTATAGCCTTTTTGATGAGCTTGCTGATTCAGATTTGTTTGATTCAAAAGCCATATTGACCATAACACCTATTAGAGCTTCCCATCCTACAGAAAAAACCCATCATAGTGGTGATTCCCTTCTTGAAGTAGGGAATTATATATTTACCATTGGTTCTTCCCATCTTGAAGCAAAAAATTGTCCTAGTGGTGCTTCCCTTCCTGAAGCAGGACATTATATCTTTACCATTGGTGCTTCCTGTCCTAAAGTAAACCATCACTATAACCTATGCCTTTGCCATCTTGAACTCATAGATTGGGATCAATTTTTTTTGGTCATATGCCTCAATGAGATCCAAAATGAAGAATCAATTGTAGAATACATGAGACTATGAGATGCATTCCCCATTGGTGATCATAAACAGGTTTTGATTTTTCATTGAAATCTTCTGCCTACTTTGGAGAGTAGGAAATTTTTTTTGGTCATAATAAAGAACAAACATACAGATCTTTAGGAGAAAATATATTTGAGGCACTTATTGATTAGGGAAGGAGTAAAGAAAAAGACAATCCTTTGAGTGAAAACCTATTTCAGGTGCTCCCAGGCAAGAAAGTTTGCTCATCCCCTCAGGACGTATAAAGTCCATCTAGCCCAAGTTCCATAACTAGTACAAACATCTCTTCAAAACAACATCAAATGTTTTTGTGTCTTGCTCTTGAGTTTTTGGAGGTTTTTACCAATTTGCCTTTACTTGAGAAGGGAAATTATGATTCTTCATATTATCCAAATCTTTGGGAGGAATAACAAGAAGGTATAGCAAAAGAAGATGATCATGACCATACATTATCTATAATTCTATAAGATGGATCTACACTCTTTGTGGAGGGTACAAAAAAAGTGTATTTGGGAACCCATGAGGATCCCAAAATTGTTTATCTTGGAGCTTCCCTTAGTGAAGCAGAATGTGAACATATTATATCCATTCTTAAGGATTATATAGACATCTTTGCATGGGCATATTATGACATGCCATGCCTGGGTCTAGATTTAGTTGTGCATTATCTTGTTGTTCACCCTGAGGCTAAACCAATCAAGTAAAAGTTGAGAAAGATGCATCCACACATCTCCCTTTTATTTAAGGCTGAGTTAGAAAAGTTGTTAGGAGCTAATTTTATGAAACTACTAGACTAATCTGAATGGATTTTTAACATAGTGCCGGTAAGTAAAAAAACCCTAGGAATACATATTTATACTGATTTCTATGATATCAACAAATCATGCCCCAAAGATGATTTTCCTCTACCCAACATCAATATGATTATTGACTCCACTGCTAGGTATGATATGCTATCCTTAATGGATGGATTTTTTGATTACAATCAGATCAAGATAGCCCCTGAAGATCAGCATAAGAACATGTTCACCACTCTATGGGGGACATTCTATTACCAAGTCATGCCATTTGGTTTGAAGAATGCCAGAGCCACATATCAGTGTGCAATGACTGTCATCTTCCATGACATGATGCATGACATTATTGAGGACTATGTTGATGATATAATAGAATAATTAAGAACAAGAGTGGGACACCTTGGCATTATACAAATAATTTTTGAGAGGCTTCAAGCATATAAAGTCTACTTGAATCTTAAGAAATGTGTCTTTAGATTCACATCAATAAAATTGCTAGGGTTCATTTTATCTCAACGAGGGATTAAAGTTGACTCTGCAAAGGTCACCACTATTATGGAAATGCCTCTACCAAATAATCTTAAATAGTTGTGAGGTCTACAAGGCAAGATCCAATCTATACATAGGTTTATTTCTCAATTGGTGGATAATTACCACCCATTTACCCACCTCTTAAGGAAAGGAGTAAAATTTCAGTGGGATGAAGATTGTTAGATAACATTTGCCAATCCACTAGTCTTATGACCTCTAACACAAGGAAAGCCACTGCTTTTTTATATATTAGCCACATAACATGCACTGGGGGAACTTTTGGCATAGCATAATGATCATGGTAAGGAACATGTGGTTTATTATTTAAGTCACACATTGGTAGCCTATGAACATAATTATATGCCCATTGAGAAGGCATGTTTAGCTATGGTGTTCGCCACTCAAGTGTTCACCACTCAAAAATTATGACATTATATGATAAATAACAAAACTATTGTTATCACCAAAGTAGATCCTCTCAAGTTCCTCTTATCTAAAGCAACTCTTCAAAGATGCATGGCTAAATGGATTATGCTCCTCAGTGAGTTTGATATTGAATACCATAATCAAAATGAAATTAAAGGACAGGTTCTTGTAAATCAACTTGCAGAAGCTCCTATTACGGCCACTCAACCCCTCAACTTTGACCTTCTAGATGATTATATCATGATGATAGAACAAGCATCATAAGAACCTAAATAGTGGACACTCTAGTTTGATGGATCCTTCACATCCTGAGGGTTTGGAGCTGGCATATTATTGATCATGCCATAGGGGGATTTGATCCCTAAAGCATTCCATATATAATTTTATTGTACAAAAAATATGGCCAAATATGAGGCATTGGTTGCAGGGCTCTATCTTACCATACATTGGGATATTCAAAGCTTAAAGGTCTATGGAGATTCATAGCTAATCATAAATCAGACAACTGATTAGTATCAAACAAGAGATGATAAACTTTTTCCTTACAATTTTTTTTTGATAACCTTAAAACACATTTTAAATTTCTATAGTTTGAGCAAGTTCTATGAGTAAACAATAGATCTGCCGATGCCATGGCAACAATTGGCTCCATGATTCAAATGCATGATAGTGCTAAAGAGTATCAGTTCCTGATACTAAATCTTCTTCAGCCAACACATATTCTATCATATTTAGAGAGGATACGTACCATTTCTTATCCTAATCCCTGACTTGAGTTACCATGGTACCAAGATTTTTATAGCTATTTCCATAGCCATGTATTTCCTACTAACCTTTCCAATATCAAACAAAAACTTTTCCTTCATTGCTTAACACGCTATATCCTCCTTAGAAACATGATTTATCAAAAATGCTGTGATGGAATGCTTCTTCATTGTTTATCTTTGGGAGAATCCAAGATGACACTAAAAGAGGTTCATGAAGGAATGTCTGGGGCCCATACCAATGATGTAGTCCTAGAAAAGAAACTTCTTAGAATAGGGTATTATTGGCCCAAAATGGAGATAAATGCTTGTAATTATGTAAAAAAGTGTGTTCCTTGTCAGCAACATGTTAACTTGATACATGCACCTTCCTTACCATTGCAGCTGATTACAACACCATGTCTGTTCTCAACATGGGGTCTCGATCTCATTGGAAAAATTAACTCAACATATTTAGATGGCCATAAACACATTTTGACTAAACTGAGTACTTCACTAAGTGGAGTGAGGCCATTCCTCTCACTTATATTACTAAAAAATAAATAGCCAAATTCATTCACTACCATATCATCTATCGATATGGCATCTTAGCCCATATTATATCTAATAATGGTGGATCCTTTGTGAACCAAAATGTGAAATCTCTTTGTACAAAATTCAAAATAAAGCACAAGAAATCCACTCCATATAACTCACAAGGCAATGGATAAGCTGAGGCGTTAAATAAAACCATTCTAGCCATCTTAAAGAAGATTGTCAATGATACTGGTTGTAATTGGCACTTGCAACTCTTTCTTGCCCTTTGGGCTTATACAACCAATCATTGCACACCCACTAGAGCTACTCCATACTACCTTTTTTTAGTACTAAAGCTATCATCCTGATCGAGATTGAGATCCCATCATTAAGAATATCACTAGAGCACATTGAAGATGATAAAGACTATAGAGCCTCACGGCTGCAAGAACTAGAACTTCTTGATGGTAAGTGTTTGGCTACCATAGATAACTTGTAGGCCTATTAGAATATATTATGGAAAATATAAAACAAATGCATTCTCCCTCAAGAATTTGAGATTGGTGACTTAGTTCTAAAAGAGAACTAGAATAACATGAATGTTAAACCAAAAAGAAAGGCAAGTTTCAGCCTAATTGGTTAGGACCATATATTGTCACAGTGAACTATGGATCAAAAGCATACCAACTGGCTAAACTTAATGGTGTATAACTTTTAGATCACATGAAAAACATACACCTTAAGAGGTTCTACACATAAATAGATTTGAAACATTGTCTATAAGACCCCTGACTTGGGGGAAACTTGTGCTGTCATAATTTTATCCCACCTTTTTATCTTACCTTGAACACATTTTATACTACCCTGGTCCACTTTTCATGATTCATGATACTAAAAGATTTGAACCCTTGGCACTTTGAGCACATTCTTCATCCCATTAGGGATTGCTCTCTTTGAGAAGCATATTCTTTATTTTTTCTAGGACATGTTATAAGTTTAAACACTTTTTATCCCTTGACTAATTATGATCTTGATTATGTCTCATGAACATTATGAACATCTTCAACAATAGTTATACAAAGCAATTCAACCAAGATAATCTTGTGTGGTTTCAGACAAGTGAACATCGACATATTCTCAGTTCCAATATTTGCTACTCTTTCTTGTTTTAATAAGAACCTTACTCTCATCAATTTATGAGCATGGGCCATTGAAACTAGCTTAGCTGTCTTATTAGAACCTCTACTCTCAAGATGTGCATCTCCTCGACTCGATGGTCCCACCTTGTGTATATTTTATCCCAAAAATAACAAAAACATTAGAATACTTTGAAAATACCAAAAACACTAGAACATGATCCATAAAATAATAAAAACATTGTCTCATGCTTTTATACATTTATACATTCTTGTTCTACCATCCTACGCTCTCACTATTTTACAAGTAACTATTAAGTTTGAATGCTCTTGCCATTTTTCAAGCACAAAAACACCATTTCATTTCATCTTATCCCATACATTTTCCATTTTTCAAGATCATTCTTTCTCATCTCATCAACTTCTTGTTTACCAAATCATTCTCATTTGTTTGTCATATCTTCCATTTCTTCTATAACAATAATCATGTTGGTCTGATCATCATTTTTATTCTATCCCATTTTTTGGGAGAACTACATTTGGATTGAATTTTATGTTAGAACATGCATCCATAGAACTATGTAGGCAATGTCCACTTGTCTTATACATCTTGAGTCATCTCGGCCAACCCCTTCCTTTTCTTCTCTTCCCCCATTTCTTCTATCATTGTTCATCTTTAATTAGGGAACAATAATCATGTCATTGTTCTTTTTTATGATGTCGTAGAAAGTAACACCTCTATTTCACATGCATGAACATTTATCTTTAAACCACTCTAACTTGGTTTTTTGTTTGTGTGTATTTATTTGATTTTTCTTGGTGTTTTGTTATGCTTTCACACATCTCCTTTTATTTCTTCTCCTTCTCTCTTTTTATTAATTTTTGTCTCCATTCTTGGTCTTGTGTTTTCTTGATTGTTTTTGCTTATCTTTTTTGAGTTTCAGAACATCATGATGACTCACATGGATCTTGATTGTCTATATCTTGATCCTATATTATTACGTTGTTCTTGGACCATTTTGTTTATTTGATTGTTGTTGGTGTCTTGTTTTTATGTTTGATTTTTCTTTTCTCTTATGTGTTCAAGAATGCCTTGATGGTCCACATGGATCTTGATTATTCATATCTTGGTCTCATATCGTTAAGATTTTCTTGCCTTTTATTTTAAACATTTTTGCTCCTACTTAAGATCATATCTTGATTTCAAGTTAGGTTCAGTTATGTCTATCTTTTTCTTTGTCTTTTCTTTTTTGTTTAAATTTAAATCACTGTAACTCTAATTTTCGTCATTGTTTTACCATTATCCTTAGTTATAGGTATTCCCATTTAAACTAGCTCAATGCAAATGGAATATTATGTCATTCTAAGTTATTCATACTTATGATGCCTAATTTATTTTACTATAGCAAGTAGTTTGTGCTCAAGTCTCAAAGTCTTAATGTCAACATCAGCTTTGATGAACAATTCTCAAGAACACTTTACAAAACCTAGGCTCATGATATGGAATTAGGCATCTAGGTAACATGCATTTTAGCACTCAACTCTATGCTTAGACATTCATCTCTTTGCATACATTGTGAGTTTAGTCAATTCTTGGTCCATTTTCATCATTTCTCATTCCATTCTCTCCCAAACTTGGGTGAACTACATTGGCTTGAAGTTCATGTTGGAACATGAGTCCATGGAACTATGTAGGCATCGCTTAATTTCTATTGAGGTCAGCTCAGCTATCTCCATTCTTCTTTTCATTTCTCTCATCACTTTGTGCATTCTCATATGCTTGGTTTTATATGGCTTTTTAAGCCATTGCACCATCACATGTACGTTTACGCCCACTCACTTTAACCTATCTTTTCAGTTATATCCTTAAGCTATTTTGCTTGCCAATCACCCATGATGGGGCACAACATCTGAACCTTGTCTAAATCAAATCATCTCTACAAGAGAAAATCATTATTTTTTTATCAATGATCAAGATTCACCCTACTGGGTCAAAACTATTTTATCATGATCAAATATGCTCTACTGGAGTACTTATTATCTTCTCTTTGGAGACCCTATTCTAGTGGTGCTTCCCTTCTTGAAGCATAACATTCTCTTTTTTCCTCTAATTCCAAGCTCTCCACATTAAATCCCATGATGGCAATATTTTAGTGTGCAAATTGTCTCGAGATTGATCAATGCCATAAGTGCACAACTTGTACTCTCAAATTAGGTACATTTACAGTGCATCCCTTACATTTATAGATTATATCTTTCCCATTCCCCCCATCTCTTGGGCCTATTATACCTCTAATTATATTTTGATCATTGATGGTAATCACATGTGCAAGCATTAGCTCATCTAGATGTGATCTATTCCATGGGTTAATATCTCACTTTCTCTCTCTTTTCGAGAGTCCATCCTTCTCTTTCATCCTATTATATTGTCTCGAGGGGGCATCATGGGTCTGTTCCAATTTCTTATTGATAACTCTTTTCTTTGAAAAGATGTTGCTTCACCTGAATGTCTTGCTAGGCCTTCTCAAATAGGGGAAAAATGTAGACATCCAATTCCTAACACCATTTATGTTAAAATTATCAATCTTACTTGAATTGCACTCAAATGCACATTTTAAGTCAAAATCTGTAAAATGCCTTAAATGGTTCAAACTTGTCACTTACAAGTGCCAATTTAGGTCAAAGTATCCCTAAATAAGGCAATGCATTTTATGGGCCAACTAACTTTGATAAGATCATTTCAAGTTAAAATGATAATTTTGCCATTTAGTGCTCTGGATCACTCTTTTCTTCTAATTCATTGGTACATGTCACATATATTTATTATTTAGTGTTGATAGCATCCTAAATGGGAATACAACTCTAACACATCTAAAATTACCTCCCAATTCCTCTCCAGTCAAATTATGACCCAATAATATTACTTTTTGATCATTTTGATTAATTGAGGGCCATTTTTCAAATAATTGCACAAATGTTGATTAACCTTGTTTAAGGCTAATTAATCCAAATGAAGAGCTTAAGTGGATTTTACATGAGAGTTGTTGAATATTTATTTTTTAAAATTTATTCTTATTAACTACATCATTAGGTGACATCATTTCATGGGAAGACATCCTTAAGCCATAAATGCCACAAATATCCAGATTATGGGTCATCCATGCCTAGTTAATGCCTCTCATGCCTCTTCAATTCCCCTTATTCCAAGGTCATGATGAAGATAATTATGGATTTTATTTCAAATATTAGGATTATCCATGGCCACACATCTCAATCTTGAGATGGACAGTCATGGTTGATCTTGACCAATCTCAAAAATCTATAAATAGAGAGGCCATGGACACGAATAAAAAAGCTCGAATATTGCAAAGTTATAATGCTAAATAGTTTCCACAAGGATTTATATTTAATCATAGCTTTTTCTTGCAAGCTTCATTGATAGACTAGTTTAGCGATTTAGAATCAAGAGCCTAGGTTTTATGGAGTGTTCTTGAGGCATTAGAGGAGCTTACCAGCATTGTTGACAAAGACAAGGATACTTGATCAAGGGAGAACATGTTTTTGAGCCACATGGGTATGGTGAATCCATTTAGGAAGGTAATTTGGTGTTGCTTTCTTTCATTTGTTTCTTGATATCCTTTGTAATTCCCATAGGAATAGATAGGCTTGGTTATTTAATTATTTATGCATGTTTCATTATTTATGGACCAATGCTTGACTAAGTTGCTTTGTAATTATCTATACTATTATTCCCACTTATTTTACGATATCAAGTCTTGTGTAGACCATTTCATGAATCAAGCTTCCTAGTACACTCACATATGAAACTCTAAGACATGTCCTACAACTCCTCTTGAGTCTATAGATACTGAATAATTTATAAATTTTAACTAACTAGGAAAGGTATGTACACTAGCTTATTGTCATATATCTCAAACCTTTCTAAAACCATTTAAATGTACTTCCTTTGGTCTAGCCAATGATTCTTGTTTTTATAATCTTATTTGAGTTTCATGCCTGAAATGAACCTTGCAGCACTAAGATATTTCATATTAAACATAATATACAATTGAGACTTCATCTTGCTTGATCATGCCATTGTAATTAGTAATCAATAACATGTCATCCACATAGAGGAATTTGATGACAAAGTGATCACCCTCTTCCTTATATCAGACACAAGTATCAAACTATTGCACACATGCCGACATCTAACCACATAACTATTGAAATTATGATTCCACATTTATAGTGAATACTTCAAGCCATACAAATACTTCTTCAATCTATAAACCAAGTCCTCTCTCCCCTTCACCTTGAATTCATCAGGTTGTGACATGTAAATTTCCTTTTCAATCTCTTGATATAGCAACATTGTCTACATGTCCATCTTTTCTATCTTTAGATTGAACACAACATAAATATATAAAATAAACTTTATTGAAGTTAGTTTTTCAACTAAAGAAAAGGTCTCACTAGATTAAATTTCCTCAATATTATAGAATCCTTTTTCCACTATTTGAACCTTTTACCTCTTCATATTTTCTTGTGCATTTTGCTTCCTTTTTTAACCCACTATATCCTATAAATTTTCATCTAAAAGATAGCTTCACCAGATCCCAAGTCTCATTCATGTCTAAAAAATCCATATTCTTCCTCTTAGACTTATTTTAAGACTTATTCTCTACACAAACTAGAGCTTCTTTCACTATCTTGGGTACATCATTATCAATCACTGATAAGGGGTATGTTAAACAAAAGTCTAGTGGACTATACCTTTTATGCATTTTTCACACCCATTTTGATCTCCTCAAAGTAGGAGTAGTATCCTCCTATTCTTGTGACTCTTGTGACTTGTCATTTGTTTCACCATACTCAGACACTATATCTTTAAATTAGACATCAACCTACATATTATTTTTCCTTTGGCTGCTTCTTGGGTTCTTTGTGTGTAGGAACATTGTGTACCTCCCTGAAGACTACATTATAGTTATAGACCACCTTATTTATCTTGATATTTCAAAATTTGTACCATTTGAATCCACCCTCATATGCACTAAAATTGTACTTTATAGATAGATTCAAGATCCAATCTCTTTCCCTTTGGGGTGTGAGAGTATAAATAGCATCCAAAATTCATAGATATTTCAAGTATGAATTTTTACTAGTCCATGCCACTTACATAGTATTATCAACCACCAATAATGTTAGGGATCGATTGACTAAGTAATAAGTATTAGCCACTACTTCATCCCAAAAGTTTTACTCCAAATGGGTAAGTGCATAGAGTTGGGGGACAATTTTGTGGACATTTCTATAATGTGATCACATTATTGACATAACACAATCACATTATTAAATAACATGATCACATTATTTACATAATGCGATCACATTATTTAAATTATGGATTAGTCATTACCAAGCCACAACACGATTGTGTTAGTATATAACATGATTGTGTTAATATATAAAATGATCATGTTAATAAATAACATGATCAAATTATTTTAAAAATAATAATGTGATCAAGTTACTGTTGTTTTGCACATTAAATCAATGAACATGTATACAAATCAAAATTTTATTAATAGATAACATGATTACATTATTATAAAAATAATAACATGATTGTGTTCCTATTATTTTGCACATAAATGTATGTGGAGATTCACATGAAGCCAAATTTGGTCAGAAGCTTATATGTACTAATCTAAATTTATATTGTTACATTTATTTCCTTATACTTTTAGGGTCACTCTGCATTTCATAGAGTTGGTCTCATAGTTTCACACTTTAATACATGGAAAATAGTTTTTTAAAATCCAATCTGGTCAAGACTTAGGCATTTTTAGGGTCTAAGTATTAAACCTAGGGATTTCAAGACATAATTTTTACAATTGATGTGCATTTATGGTAAACATATAGTCATTTTTTAGGTTTTTGTGCCTTGAGGATTGATTCCTAATATTTTTAGGAGTCTTAGGTTTATCAAAATTAAAGTTTTCAAACCACTCACTTTAAAATTGATGCAAAGTGGTATGATTAGGGTAGCATAGGTCACATTAATGACTTAAACACATCAAATGACCACTTTATGTTAATTTGACTTATTCATCATCCCTCCCTCATCTTTGATCACTGCTTACTCATGCCTCATCACCACTAATCACTCTTTAATAATTCCTCATTATCCCTAATCACTCCTTGATTAGTCCTCATTGTCCTTAGTCATCTATAATCACTCCTTCATCATCCCTGATTACTCCTTCATTGATCCTAACTATCCTTCATCATCCCTAATGACTCACTCCTCATCCCTCATCATCCCTCATCACTCCCTTATTTACCCTCACCATCCCTCATCATCTTTAATCACTCCCTCATCATCCGTAATCGCTCACTCATTAGTTCTCACCATCCCTCACCATCCCTAATCACTCTCTCATCATCCATAATCACCAATTTATCATCCATAATCACTCCCTCCTCATCCCTCATTGTCCTTAATCACTCCCTTATTGACCCTCACCATTTTTCATCATTTATAATCACTCCCTCATCATCCCTAATCACTTCCTCATTTACCCTCATCATCCCTAATCACTACTTCATCATACATCATCATCTCTAATCACTCATTCCTCATTCCTCATCACCCCTAATCACTTCTTCAATAACCCTCACCATCCCTCACCATCCCTAATCATTCCCTCATCCTCCCTAATCACTCCCTCATTGACCCTCACCATACCTCATCATCCCTATTGACTCTCTCATCATATTTACTCAATTCCTCCTCATCCCTCCTCATCCTTAATCACTCCATCCAATACCTCGATGGTGTTATTTTGTTGGGGTTTAATAATGCTAGGATCTACAAGTGGAGAGTTGAGTGCTAGCATAAAATATAAGACATAGTGTTCAAAATGATGTGGAGGCAAATTTGAAACATAAATATATAACACCTATGAAAAAATATGGGCCTATTAGAAATGATGTAATTCAAAATTAAAAATATGCCAAAAAAAGAGAAGCAAGTAAAACCACCATAACACCAAAAATGGGTAGTAAATACATGAGGATCAACAAGCTATGTGATTTCCTGAAACCAATCATTTGCTTTCCATATGAGGACATTTTATGATCTAAATAATTACATTGAAGGCCTTCTATTTGTATGTCTATAGATTGAGTCATCATACTTGAAAGTGGAAAATAATTTAAAAATGATTAGAATAAGTAGTCTAAGATTGGAAAGTGGTGCTTAATTCATATCTTCAATATTCAATCCAATGAAGAGTGTCACATTATGAGCTCTCTACTTGCACATCTCGAGAAGTGGGTATAAGTTATCTAGCACTATAAAAAGGTAAGTAGATAATAGATTATAAACCCAATGATATGGTCAGTAATAAAAATATCTCTACTTCCCCCAACAAGAAATTATATGAATTAAAAATATTATTTTATTAATAAATGTAGATGAATGGTGAGCCAATACCCTTCAGCATTTCCATTGGAAGTCATAAGAATTTGATTTATCCTAAAGCATATTTTTAAAAATTGAACTTAAAATTTATACATCATCCATAACCATATGTTAGTGTATGGTCTAGTGTATGCCTTGAGAAATGGATCAACTAGTAGTGTCACTTGGTGTAAAATATCAAAAATTAAAAAGATGCAATCTTTTGTGACATCTCCCTATTAGAGGTGTGTGATGTTTTACATGTGGTCAACCATATATTTACCATTGACATTTAACCTATGAAGTAAATCCTAGAAATGTTGTGATAGATTGTCATGATTTGAGATACCATATATTGTAGTTAGTTCATAAACTTTCAATCATTAGTGCCAAGAAGTGCAAGAATCTTGTCAATTATATTAAAAAATATACTCTTGATGGTAATAAGTAAATAAAATAACATTATTATGTCACCATATCAGTGTGATTTATCCAATAATAATGAAGATAAAATAATTGAACCATAAACTAGATGAATACAAAGATATATTTCAGTCACCTAAATAAGTTCCTACATAATGTACACTAAACAATACTATTAATTTGATCCCTTAACTACCTCTACCTCAAACCTGTTTATACAACATATCATTTCTAAAGAATGAATAAATCAAGTGGTAGATTCAAGAAATCATAGATAATGGACACATCATGCCCAAATCATTACCTTGTAGAAGCCTAATTATGCTTGTGCCAAAGTTATGAATCAATTAAAAAAACCTTAACAATGTTAAAGTGAAGAAATATTATCCTCATCTAAATATTAAGGCATTTTTATGTCATATCCATGGTGTACAAGTCTTTTCCAAAATTGATCTTATGTGTGGGTATCATCATATTCATGTTGAACCTCTAGACATCTGGAATATAGTCTTAAAAACAAAGGAAGGATTGATTGACTAGTTGGTTATGCATTTTGGGTTAACTCATGTAGTGAATTCATTCATTGAGATGTTGAACAAAATCCTCAAGCCCTTTACCTATGTCATTTTTTTAATCTACCTTGATGATATCTTAATCTTTAGAAAATGTGGGATGAACATTACACCATGTTGAACTAGTGTTTCACATTTTGTAGAAACATCTTTTACTGATAAGATGAATAAATTTTCATTTTTAATGCACGAGATAAAATATTTGGGATACATTACACATAAAAGGAGTGCATGTGTGAACCTGACCAAGATTTAAGTCATACAGGGATGGGAAACACCAAATAACTTTGCATCTAATTCAAATCTTCTCAGAATTATAAAATTATAAAAGAGATTTGTGTTTAATTTTTATCTTTTGAACCAAGCTACCAAAGGTGGAATTGAATAAAGTTTCATCTAGTCAGCTGCATAAAAAAGATAATTCAATGAAATAAAATTTAGACTCTATTTTGTGTTATTACTTATGTTACTTGACTATAAATTTGGAAGATCATCTAATTCAATCAGTAATAAAATTGACTATCACAAATGGGTATTGACAACACAAAAATTATTAGAAAAGAGTTGATTTCTATTATAATGGATTAAACAACATATGATTGGAATCAAATATATCTTTAGAGTATATACTTACATTGGATGATGAGATAGTGATTAGGGATGGTGAGGGATGGTGAGGGTTAATGATGGAGTGATGAGGGATGGTGAAGGTCAATGAGGGAGTGATTAGTGATGATGAGGGATGAGGAAATATTGATTAGGGATTATGAGGGATGAAGAGACAGTGATTAGAGATGATGAGGGATGGTGATAGTCAATGAACAAGTGATTAGGGATGATAAGCCGAAGTGATTAGAGATGATCAGGGATAATGAAGTTCAATTAAGGAGTGATTAGGGATGAGGAAGGATAAGGAGGGAGTGATTAAGAATGAGGGAGAGATTAGGGAAGATGAGGGATAGTGAGGCTCAATGGACCAGTGATTATGGATGATAAGGGAATGATTAGAGATGACTAGGGATAGTGAGGGTTGATGAGAGAGTGATTAGGGACAATGAGGAATGATGAGAGAGTTATTAGGTGTAAGAGGGATGATTAAGAAGTGATCAAGGATGAGGGAGGGATGATGAACAAGTGAAATTAACATAAAGTGGTTGTTTGATGTGTGTAGGTCATCAATGTGACCTACACTACCCTAATCATACTAGTTTGGATCAAGTTCAAAGTGAGTAGTTTTCAAACTTTAATTTTGAAAAACCTATGACTCCTATAAATGATAAGAATCAATTTTAAAGGCAAAAAAAACCTAAAAAATGACTATATATTTACCAAAAATGGATATGAATTTCAAAAGTTATGTATTGAAATCCCTAGGTTTAATACTTAAACCCTAAAAATGTCTAAGTACTGACCATATTGGATTTTAAAAAACTATTATCCTCATTTTAAGGCATATAGTTGTGAGCCAAATTTATCAGATGTAGAGTGACCCTAATTTCTTATATTTACTAAAATAAATTTAAAGTATAAGTATAAGTTTACATTTATTTCCTTATACTTAACATTTAGATTAGTAAATCTAAGCTTCAGGCCAATGTTTGCTTCATGTGCAAGTTCACATCATTTTATGTGTATAATAATAGGAACTCGATCATGTTATTTATTTTATAATAATGTGATCACATTATCTCTTAAACAAGATTTGCTCCATCTATATGTTCATTGCTTTAATGTGAAAAACAATAGTAACACAATTGCATTATTATTTTTATAATAAAACGATCACATTATTTATTAATGCAATCAAATTATAAATTAAAGTGATCATGCTATTTGAATTTGAATTTAAATACCATAACTTTTGGCTTGGGAATGGCTTGGATTCCTGAGCCAAAGGCTTGGACTTGTTAATCTACAGTCAAGTCTGAGAGTTATGATTAAAAATAACAAAATTCAACTTCGATTTCCAAATACACTACAAATTTCAATGGTAAACTTGAAAAACTTAATACCATCATGATGATCATGCTATCCTCTTTCCAAAATATGATTTTAATAATTTTTGGACTAATTTAAGGTTTCAAACTATGTTGATTTCTAACTATACCCTTTTTAGGCCACTACATGCTGCAAACATACATGCCTATACATGTTCATGTAATTTGTATTTCATTGATACAAGTGCAAAATAAGTTATATGGTCACAAAATAGGCTTAATTCTACACATACTAAAAAAAATGATTTTCATTTTTTTGTGTATTTAGGCATGCCACACTAATGGTTATCCATTTTTTATCAGTTTTCAGGATCTATTTACTTGCAAAATTCATTAAAAAAAGTATTCATTGAAAAATATAAAAAAATATAAGTAACAAACTAGAATATCTTATCTAAAATTTCACCAAAGATTTTCAAAAAATATTAAATGTTGCTAAAAAAATGTTGTGTCACACGGTCATCTATCTACTCTATTTTCTTAAAAAAATAAGAGTTTTTCTTCAAATTTTAGAAGTTTTACCTAGTTATACTAACCATTTCCAAAAATACACTCCAAATTTCAAGAAAATCATGTCCACAGGTAGGCCAGTTTTTGTCCCCCAACTTTGTGCACTTACCTAAATGCATACCACTTGTTGTGCAAACTTATTACCTAGTTAATACAAGATTTTTGAGTCTAATTAACATTAATTGTCTATCCAGGGTGCCTATGGTTTTCAAGGATGTCAACACTATATGTGTATTATTGATTCATAGATTAACTTGATTTACTAGTTGTAGTATAATGAAATTTTATTGAATTCATCAAATAGTTATATTATGAAACTATTATAACAAAAATATAGAAATACTTCACACTTATGAATCACACTTTATATAATCAAACTAATAATGAAATCAACTTACACAACACACTTAACTAAGGAGGGACAAGATCTTCACTACAAATCCTTTTAAGGGGGCCCTTCCTCATTCAGAACTGAGTTCCAATCCTTCTTTGAGAGATTTGCAAAAGCGTCTTACAAAATCAAACTTTTCATTACCCAGATTATTAGTAATTAAAGATTGCTATAGAAGATTACAATATTCAGAATGTAATGAATTCTATAATTCTACTATTATACTATCATCTCTCCAAATCTTAATTTGATCTATGTTCTACCATTAAATATAGAAGGCAGTTTATTAGCTTTTAACCAAAAACACTAAACTAGGGAAAAAATAAATACCTAGGAATTTCCCTAGTCAACCTTCAGATAGTTAGTAACTGAAGTTACTTGTTTTAGGATTGACTGGGTTAAGGACAATGTATATTGTTTTGTTGTTTTACTTCTTTTTGTCTCCTTCCCATTGTCCTTGTATTTCTCATTTTTGGTAGCAAATTCAAGTTTCCTTATATGTGGGGAGTCCATAAAATAGATATGGTCCTTTCTAGTCATTCATTTGATTCCCAAGACAGTTGGATGTGTCCTTAAGATCTGATCACAATAATGGTTTTGTTCTATGTAGTGGCTACAAGTAACATGTAGGTGGAAGCCTATAGTTATTATGGGTAATTTGTGGTTACTATAGGTAATCTATAGTGGCTGTGGGTAACCTATGTGATCTAGGCAACAATTTAGGTGACAATTTGGGTGACGGTTCTATCCTAATTGATGACAAAACTTTTGAGAGCCATAACTTTTATACCATAGCTTTGATTGACTCCCCATTTGAACCATTAGAAATAAAAGAATGAGGAGATTGTGGTGAGATAGAACCAAGATATAATTAGTGGGGTTTGGCCCCTAAAAACCTAATGGAAGTACCCCAAATTTCAATTTTAGTAGTGGAGTCTAAAAATAGTAGTTCCTCGAATTCTGTATTGTTGTAAATCATAGAAGTCAAACCACTTAATCTCCCTTGAGATTGGTGACCTTTCACATCCTCTTCCTACCTTAAAAATGTGTATAAATGAAGATGTAACCCAAAATAGAAATCAAACATCTCTTCCTAGAGATAAGCGTATGGTTGTATTTATAATCTTGAGTCGTAAAACATCTCTTCTCAAATAATTCATTATTACTGTGTTATTTTCATGTTCTTGAAATATCTATCAATCAAAACTTCAGAGTTTTAGATCAGTGATATCAAATTAGTTTGTCTTGAGAGTGTATGATCCTAAAGATAAGGTCAAGCTACAATAAGCTTGGGTGGAAAATAACTAAGCTCCCAAACTATCTACCTATTCGATCCAAAACTCAAAAGTTTTGATTGATAGATATTTGAAGAACATGAAAATAACATAGTAATAATGGTTTCTCTGAGAAGAGATGTTTTATTACTCAAGATTGTAAAAGTGGGCCACATATCTACAGTAATTCCATTTGATAATCAAACACAAAAAGGGGAACTCAAATATGGCTGTAGATTGTTTGAGCCACCCACCAATTACCGCACTCACAATAGTTCTTGACCTACGTAGACATGAGACTACCACTTGGGGTGTTCTATACGAAGCATATCCTACCTTTGCTGATACATATCAGGCACTTCAAGAAGGTAAACATGTTTCTAATTAATATTTGAAAGATAATGTCCTCTATCACATGGGGCACATCTGTGTTCCAATTACAAATCAACAAAAGATGATATGAGAAGCACATTTTAGTAGGACAACTAGACACTTTGGTGTAGAGAAGACATTGGAAATTATTCAAAAAAACTTCTACTGGCCCCATAAGTGGAAGGATGTGGAAAGGTACCTCAAATATTACACCCCATGTGCAATAGCCAAGCCAAAAAATAAGAATCAAGGGTTATACATGCCATTTCTAGAACCAACCAGGCCTTGGGAATCTATCTTAATGGATTTTATCTTAGGTTTGCCCACTTCAAAACATGGCAAGGACTATACTTTTGTTGTAGTTGATCATTTTTTAAAAATGGATATCATGATTGCTTTTAAGAAAAATATATTTGCTGAAGAAACTACTCAACTATATTTTAGTCATGTATGGCTCCATTTTGGTCTCCCCAAGTCCATTGTCTCAGATAAAGATAACAGGTTCTTAAGCATCTTCTAGTCCACTCTATGGAAGATGATGGATACCAAGCCAATAATGTCCATAGCCTTCCATTAACAGACTGATGGTCAGTTAGAAGTGGTGAATGGCTTGATTTTTCACATGATTCAGATGTATCACTTTAAACATCCACGCACATGGGATGAGGGGATTCTTTTCGTATAACATGGATATAATCGAGCCCTACATAGATCGACCAAGCATAGTCCATTATATGTATGATTTGAGTTCCAACCCATGACACTAATTCATATATCCATTCCATTCTCCACCATTAAATACACACCTCATGGGAGATTTGAGATAGCGAAAGCAACAAAATTTATTAAACAAATGCAACATATATAGCAGTAGGTTCATGACATCTCAGAAAAGATGAATCATAAGTATAAGTAATGCCATGACAAACATAAGATTTCACACCATTTTGATGTGGGTAACAAGGTTTGGTTTTAGCTTTAAAAGGAATGACTTTCAGGTCCATATAGAAAAATTAAGCCTCTATGATATTGTCCCTACACCATCACCAAAAAAGTTGTAGAAAATGCGTTTGAGTTAAACCTACCAGCCTACCTTGGTCTGCATCCAATATTCAACATGGAGCTCCTCAAACCATATCATCTACCTCTATTATACACTTAAGTCATAGAAAAACAACTAGACATTGATGAGCTTGATCCGTAGAGTTTTTCTCTAGTGGAGGAGGATCAGATTGTGGACACCTGTATAAAGATAAAGGATGCTTTATTCCATTTTATTGGGTGGTAAAAAAGGGCTAGCTTAGCCATCAAGGTGAGTGGCTCATAGAGAATAAAATTAAGACACAACTACCACACCTAATGAGGAATATTGATGCAATGGGGACCATTTCTCCTCAAGGAGGGAGGACTGATTTGGGCAATAATTCAGGGAGAAATTTGGGTGACGGCTTGACCCTAATTGATGATGAAACTTCTGGGAGCCATAAATTTTGCACTATAGCTCCGATTGACTCCCCGTTTGAACTATTATAAAGTTAAGAATGAGGAAAACATGGTGAGATGGAAAAAATATCTATTTGGTGGATTTTGACCTATAAAAACCTAATGGAAGTGCCTCAAATTTCAATTTTAGTAGTGTAGTCTAAAAATAGTAAGTTTCTAAGAATAGTAATTCCTCAAATTCTATATTATTGTAAATCATGAAATTCAAACCACTTAATCTCCCTGAATATTGGTGACCTTCCACATCCTCCTCTTACCTTCAAAATGTGTATAAATGAAGATGTAACACAAAATGGAAGTCAGACATCTCTTCCCAGAGATAAGCATATGGTTGTATTTGCAATCTTGAG
Organism: Torreya grandis; assembly: GCA_037957365.1. Lineage (NCBI taxonomy): Eukaryota > Viridiplantae > Streptophyta > Pinopsida > Cupressales > Taxaceae > Torreya > Torreya grandis. Next base: position 1,453,221 of record JARHVA010000957.1, on the reverse strand, counting down.
TAATAAAATATCTCTTCTCAGAGAAATCATTGTTACTATGTTATTTTTGTATTCTTGAAATATATGTCCCTCAAAATTTCTAAGTTTTGGATCACTATAGGTGAAACCCTACAATTGTTGCAGGCAATCTACAGTGGCTACGGGAAACCTGTAGGTGGATGCCTACAGTTACTGTGAGTACCCTACAGTGGCTATGAGAAACTTGTAGGTGAAAGCTTACAGTTACTATGAGCAACCTATAAATGTTTTGCCCAAACAAGATTTCTATAGACTTACATTACCCTTTAAATGTTCATTAAATAAAGTTACATGAGTATAATCTAATCAAAAAAAAATATCATTAATTCATAACATATATATATATATATGTATATATGTATATGTATATATATACATGTATGTATGTATATGTATATGTATATATATATATGTATGTATGTATATGTGTGTATATATATATATATACATATGTATATGTATATATATGTATGTGTACACACACACACACACACACACATACAAAATCATAAATTCATTCATTTGTACGAGTCATGGATGGTTATGGGGATTTACATAGAAAAATATATATACTAGGTATGGATGAGGTTATAAAATAGAGCATTTGGTGGCCTCATCACATCTCCTACTTAACCTCTTGCTTGACCTCGAGCAAGCCTTGGCTACATTTTGAAACCTCAAAATTTTCTAAAATCTAAGGGCTTAGTACAACCTGACCCTTCAATGACATAGAATCCTTTATCATCATCAATGTTCTCCCATCTTTTCTTCTTAGCCTCTCTATTAGCTGGGACCTTTCCTTCCCAGTCAGGGATTGGGAACCAAAATAAAGGAGGTTGAAACATTAATCTCAACCATTTTACCCTTCTCTTTCTGACAAGCTCAATATATATGTATACCCTATGTATGGCCTCCCTAAGGTTTTGAGGGGAATAGGGTTCCTTTATTTTTAAAAAATTAGAGAGTTCTACCCATCTGTGAGAATAAGAAAGAAAAAATTGCTTTCCATCTCCTTCCATAAGACTCAAATAATGATTCTAAACTTCTATTATTTTCTTATAACCCATGCTTGTGCAGTACTTGAGTTCATGAAGGAGATCATTCTTTTATTATAGCATCTACATTACTTAATTCAACCCTAATCATTAGGGTGGCTTCTTTTTATTTTTTTTGGTACTCCACCTATTTCCTTCTTCCTATTTCATTAAGGACATATAAAGAAAATGCAATCAATTAGACATCACTCAAGTATATGTTTGGATTCCAATCTGTATCACTGAGTACAACATATTGATGTATATAAAAGTCACCTAACTGAGCTTGGATATTAGGGTCAACATGTCTATAAACTTTAAAGAAATATTTAGGGTCATAAACCATGTAGGTCTGATCATTATAGATCCTGCCATATCCAAATTTAAGCCATATTTATTTTAAGTAGATAACATACACCCTATAAGGTGATCTACACTCCATTAATATTTCAATGGTTTTATGCATTTTATTAATCTTTTCCTTCAGATACTTGATTCCAATTTTATCTATTTACAATATTTCTTTTAAGCCATCTTGCTTTTCTCTTGTTTCAACATATACCTTAAATTTTTGTACCAATTCCTTGTAGTAAGTTTCATCATCACCAAATATTTCCTTAAGAAAATTCAGGAGGTCATTAGTTTCTATAAGTGTGGTAGCTAAAAAATACACATCAATCAATTCTACTATAGGTGTTGTTGCAATGGGTAGAGGAGGAGAAAATCTATTGTAGAGGTACCAAAGTTAGAGCATAATCTTCTTCAGGTGCTTTTGAGGGTATATTAATGCTATCTATGGGCAAGGAAGATGAAGTTGTTGTAGGTTCCTCCAAGGAAGTTGTTGAAGGTCCCTCCAATAACCTTTCTCTTTCCATAGATAGTTCTATAAAATTTTCTACCCCCAGAAGTGGTTCTAGGCCTCTCTTACCTTTCAAATTTGTTATCTCAATCCTCAGCCTATATATTTATCTCATAACTTGTTCCAAGGTTTAGAAATCCTGGTTATGAGGAACTATATTTTATTTTGATTCTTCTTCCATAGTCTTTTCTTCAATCAATTCCTCTTCTATTGTAGGCTAATCTATCATTCTCAGCTCTTCTTCTATGTACCTAATGTGTCTGAGGAGATCCATGTCTTCCTCAGTGAATCTGGATGGATTGGGTGACTATAACTCTTTTTCCTTGGCAAATTCCTCTTTAAGAGACCATTCAACAATATCAAACCTATCAGGGGTCTTTCAAATCTTGGTCTTTTTCTTTCCATTTTCATCCTCACTAATATCTATGGGTGAGGAGGCTATAGTTGTCTTTTGTTACTTATTTCTCTAAGATCTCATAGGAGGAGGTCTCCTTCTTGATACAAAGAGTTTTTTCTTTAGTTTTCATCTTCTTTTTAGGAGAAGTAGCTATTTGAACTTATTCTTCTTGTGCAATAGTTGATAAAATAACTTCTTCTTGCTCTAAATGAGCCATGGTGGAAGGATTAATATTTGGTGAGGAGATAGTGGGAATAATGGGATAAGGAATATTCTATTCATCTTGCATGGGTAGAATGTCCTCCTCTATGTCATCAGGAGGTAGAATTAGTTTCCTTCTCCTTCTTCTGCCCATAGTAATTTTATATGGACCATCAGTAGTTATGGGTTTTCCATTAGCACTAGTATCTGCAACATCTTCTTGTGTAATTTATTGGGTCTTTTCCTCATTATTTCCCTCCTCTTGTTGAGGTTCAACTTTTCCTAAGGTTAGAAATTTTTTCCAATCAAGGTCAGGTCTAAAAATGTTTATTCCATGTTTGGTTATCAACCATATTAGGCCATGATGAGATAGGTATTTCTCAATCCCATTCTAGTACTCTTTGGACATCCTTTTTAGAATGTTTCACAGGTGATTTGGAACATTAATGGTCCTATCATGCCTTAAGTGATTCAAAAATTTAAAATGAAGAGTATAGATTAGAGAGTACCTTCTTTCACAGGTCATATATTTGATGATGTATGAGGCTATTTCCCTCTAGGATTCATGTAGGTTGAGTCTCTCTACACCACCTTTCTTTAGTAATTACCTTTCATCTCCTTGACATAACTGCTATTTGGCTTCTTGACCATTGGGTTTGTTTTGCTAGTTCTCTCCAATTCATGGCAGCCCAATTGCTTGGCTTACCAATTCTTCAGTAACTAGAAAGATGATACCATGTATAGTAGTTTTATCTCTTGTAAAGGATACTAAAAATTATCTAGCAAGGGGTTCTGAGAAATGATACATTTTCTCAAAATATGTGGTCCAACTAACTCTATTAAAGACAACCCAACTAGCTGGGTCTTCTTGAAGTTGCCTATGATTTATGGGTTCCCTTCTCACAACTGACCCTCCCATTCTACTAAGTTGAGCTTTCTATCAATGTTTTCAACCGGTAATTAGAAACACACTCTATTTAGCTTCTAAATTTCTACAAGTAGCAAAGGAGAGTATATCTAATAATGGTGGTTTGTGGTTAATGGTTGTAGGTTGTAGGCTATAGGTTATGATGTTCTTCAACTTTACATGAATAATTATACATTCAAGGGAAAATAATGAAATTAATTATTTTACTTATAGGTTATTATGGTGTCATTATGCCATCTAATCCCACATGTATGGATCCCATAATGTGTGGTATTATCACTCATAGAATTCTCCTCCCATGTGAGCTGTCACTTGTCCCCAAGTGACATGGGATGAGTAGGACGAAAGCGATAGAATGGGGTCATGATTAGGGATATAAGTGTGGGGTAAAACATCATCATGTGGGTTGAAGTGTGAGTTGAGAGGTATTAATGAATCACATTTAATGATTTAATATTATTTTCAATATCATACATGCTATATTAAAATAATAAATACTCTTCTATGATCAAAATATATGGCATACCTTATTAAAAATTTACTTAGGGTTACATCGATGATTTGTAAGTGAGTGTTTACATACAAGTGGTTGATGAAATGCAATGATTATGCTAGCAGTTGTAACTAGACTAAAGTGAGCTCATTTTGAGTAATTATGAGATCATAGGATGTTAGGCTTTCATGGTGCACTTAGCTCACCTGCATGTCATCATGACAACCTGTATGGAACTAGAATAGGAGTCTTGGAGTTAGATGAGAGATTATTACCCTCCTACCACTAAGTGGTTACTGTAGATCAATGTTATTGAAGTCAAGTGTTGTAGGAAGATGAAAGAGGATAGTTGAGGGTGTTATTGTTTTATGATCTTCCTCTACATGATCATGCTAATGATTTGTCTCTGTACTATCTTTCTCCCTATGAATTCTATGCCTAGTGAACTTTTTTGAGTTATTCAGAGGTAGGTCAGAGAAATATTTTGACTTATCTACTCTAATCCTCCTTCACTCCTCTAGCTTGTAAGGTGTCTTCCATGTATTTATTAAAATATCATATCCAAATCCATATCTTGGAGTTTGTGAAGAACTATCTTGTATGTACCTAGAGAGGTGTTAGGGTATACCTAAAACAACTAGAGATGGTGCCAATAGCAACTACAAAGTTGTGCCCAATTATGGAGAAGGTGCCTATAGAAACTACAAAAGATCCCATAATAATTAAAGGAATACCTTCATTGACAAAGGTACCTGTAGCAAAGGTGAGGGAGGTGCCTACAACAACCATATAATAGCCCATGGTAATTGGATTAAGATGAATAGTTTTGCTCATAATGATTTTTTATTTTTCATTTTTGTTTTTACCTCTAAATAGTCAGCAAGCTAGTTTTCTATTTAGGCCCATTTTACAGTTCTAGGTAGATAGTAGGCTAGTTTTCTACCTAGAGACTACCAATAACACCCAAAAAAGGTTTTCATTGTTGATTTTTTTTACTAACTCTAATTACTGCTTACAGTAGAATGTTTATTCTAGGTCCTTGCCAAGTCAATAGTGAGGATGACAAGTCAAGGACCAAGGGAAGGTCTCAATATTCATGCTAGAGGAGGGCTAGGATGTCCTCCTCTCCTTCATTTGTGTTTTGTCTAGCTCTCTTGAGTGAGACATCATGCTGATTTAACAAATCATTGTATCCATTTTATAATTGCATGTGTATGTGCTTAGTAAACTCTTCCTGAATGAGTGGCTTTTTGTATAACTTTAATCTATGGCCATTGACCAATAAATGAAATTGTACCAGATCAATGGTTTGGAGTTGCACTACTCCATTTTCATAAACATACTCAATCTCAAATAGACCAAGCCATCTGGTCTAGAGTTTACCCTTGTGATCATTGTATTTTGAATAAAAAAGAAGGGCCCAATCTCTTGTATTAAATTTCTTGGTCTTAATATACCTATCATGCCATCTAATCTGTTAGTGTTGTACAAGTTATATATTCTAAAATGTCTATTGTCTGTATTCATCTAAGGCATTTAGTTGTATAAGCCTTTCTTTATTTGCTTCAGATATATCTATCCCAAGTTCCAGTGTTATCCATAAGGTCTTGTGCTTCAATTCAATTAGCAAAATAGATTTCTTCTCATAGACCAACTCATATGGGGTGAAGGTTTTAGTAGTCTTCCACATGATTTTATAAGCCCAAACATATTCAAAAAGTCTAGCCTCCCAATCCTTATGGGACATACTAATAGTCTTGGTCAAAATATTATCTAACTCCCTGTTGGTGACTTCCACCTATCGATTGGACTATGGATGATATGGAGTTAATTTATTGTGCCTAATCTCATATTGTTGGACCAAAGTAGTAATTAAAATAACATTGAATTGAGGTCCTTGATTAATGACCATTTGGGGTTGTAAAGGCACCTCATCTGAACATGTAGGTCTCTCCATACACTGACATCTATCATAATGAGTAGTATACCTTAGTACATCTATATGGAGTGAGGGCCAATAATATCTTTTATTCAATATTTTTACTAGTATACTCTTAGATACAAAGTGCCCTCCATAGGGTTCATCATGGTAGGATTTGAGGAAATCTAGAACTTCATCTTCTCTGAGACATCCTCTGATGATGGAGTCAAGCCCAATATAGAATCTTTTTTGGATATCCATGAATATCTGCCACTTTTTTGAATAAAAAATCTTTTTTGTTTAGGGAGGAAGTGCTGTGAAAGTAACCTTGTGACAAGGTAGTTATCAATATCAACATACCAAGGTGTGTTAAAGGTGAGGGAGAACATGTGCTCACCTAGAAATGAATCATCCACTATGGTATCTTCTTGAGGAGATTTTAGGCATGATAATAAGTTAGCCATGACATTGTCCTTACCAGTCTTATCTATAATGGTTATATCAAATTCTTGTAATAAGAGCAACCATCTTATCATTATGCTTGGGACAATTGGTTTGTTCATAAGATACCAAATGATTGCATGGTCTATATGAACAAAGACTTAATACCTTATGATGTAGTGACAAAACTTGTTGATAGTATAGACTACTACCAAGAATTATTTTTCAGTAAATGTGTAATTTAATTTTGCTATTTGTAGGTTCTTGCTTAAAAAATATATAGCATAATTGAGTGCTTCCTATTTTTGGCATAGAAAGGCTCCCAAGGTAGTATCTAAAGCATTTATGTGAATATGAAAGGGAAGCTTCCAATCAAGACCATGTAGCATAGGGGTGGTGTTCAATAATTCCTTCAATTATTTGAAGGTTGTATTATAAGCAAGAGTCCAGAGAAATTCAATATCTTTAGTTAGGAGAGTGAATAATAGTGATGCTACATTTCTAAAATTATTGATAAATCTTCTGTAGTAACTAGCATGTCCTAAAAGACTCCTGACATCTTTCTATTTCTGAGGAGCAGGGAGGTTTTTTATGATGCTAATTTTTACAGGGTCAACATTGATTCCTTTAGAAGATACATAGTGACCTAATAAAATGCCTTCCATCATAATAACGTAACATTTATTATGACTTAAAGATAAATGGTGCTCCTGAAAGCATTGTAGCACTTTCTCTAGGTTCTTCAAGCACTCATCAAATATTTCTTCATAAATAGTGAAGTCATCCATATAGATTTCTACACATTCATTGGCCATATCTATAAAGATACTCAAGACAACCCTCTGAAATGTTGTAAGAGCTTTACATAGCCTAAAGGGTAATACACCATAAGCATAAGTACCCCAGGGACAAGTGAAGGTGGTCTTCTCCTAGTCCTCAGGAGCAATGCTAATGTGGGTATAACCACTAAAGCCATCTTGAAAGGCAAAGTATTTATTCCTTGCTAGTGTGTCCAACACTTGATCAATGAAGGGTAAAGGAAAATGATCCTTTTTGGTTGTTTTATTAAGTTCCTTGTAATCTATGCATACATGTCATTCTCTATTTTATTTTGGTATAATTACCAATGGGGAAACTCATTCACTATCTAAGATGGGATATATAAATCTAGTGGTCAGAAGTTTCTACATTTCCACTTTGATTATTTCTCTAAGAGCTAGATTCATCCTACATTGTGGCTGTCTGATTGGTTCGCACCCTTCTTTAATATAGATATGATGTGTGCATGTTTTTAGGCTGATTATTTATATATCCTTATAATCACATACAAAATCATGTTGGTTTGCATGTAACATGCTGACTAGGCCCTTTTCCTCATTTGATTCCAACTTCCTACTAATAAGTAATGTTTTTCTTGGAGAGATTGCAATTTTCCATGAGAGTTATTTAATAATTTTTATATTGATAATGGATATGGTTTGGATATAGATATGAGGCAAAAACTGGTGGAATATTTCCTATACAGATGCATCAGAATTATTTTCCTCTTAGAGGCTAAAAAATGGGCACTCAACACATTGCAGGTGGTTGAGATTTGCAAAATGAGTTTGGTAATTATTCTAGAGAAAATTAGAGAGAATTGTATCTTTTTCCTGATCAAACAAGGTGTATTCATGGTCTATGGTGAATACAAAAACATAAGGAGGTTGTTTTACATCATCTTCTTCAACCCATAATATATGCTCTGGTGGCAAGGTCAGTTGTGTTAGGGGATAGAGGACCAACTTCTTAGTGTGGTTTCCATTGGAAATCAACACGTCACCTAATATATCACTGATGAAGGCATTAGCTATGGCAAGACAAGGTCATCCTAAGATAGGAGGGTATCCACCCAATTAAACTTTGGCTGTAACACAATGAAATCTATAGGATACTCTAAAAAATCTATAGTAATGACAAGATCTTCAATGATTATTTATAGTCTAACTGTAGACCTATTAGCCATTTACAACATTGTAAATGTGGGACAAATATTATTCAACTATAGTTTATTCATGGTTTTAGTTGTCATTACATTTATCTTAGCCCCCAGGTCTATCAATGCATTGGATAACTACTGATCATGGATCTAGACTGTTACTAATGGGCATTCTAGATCTAAATATTTCTTTGATAGGGTTTTTTCCAACATAATGTCTACCAGTTGGCTAATCACATGCACTGTATTGGAATAATTCTTCTTCCTTCTAGGTTTACGTAGAGGTAAGTCTCTAACAGCTTTGGAATATATGGGCACATCTATGATGGCCTAGAAAAGTGGAATTTTAACATAGAGATTTTTGAGTTGTCCTATGAAATCAAATTTAGGCTCACTTGTATGGCGTTAAAGAGTAAGACATTTTAGAAATTGTGGAACTATTTTATCAATAGATTTATTTGCTAGTTTAGAGAGTTCTTGGGGTGGTGAAGGTGGGTTAACATGATCTTCTAAATTTTCTTTATCTAACTCTATTATTATAGGTGGGGTTAGAGGTAGTAGAACTTTTCCTAAACATAGGTGAGCTTCATTAATGTTCATCGTATATGTTGGGTACTGGATAGGTTCAATACTAAATATTAGTTAAACTAACTTATTTGTAGGGTTTTGCATGGGTTGGGCAAGCAGCTAATTAGGCTTGGGTGCAACTTGTGTATTAGACATAAGAGCAGGAGGTTATTGTGTCTCCAAGGTTGATTGGGTCTCCAAGGCTACTGTCACTAGTTTGTGAAGGGTGGGCCTTCGGTTGTTTGCCAAGCTTGTATCCAAGGTCAGGATAAATTTTTTGGAGGTGGTGGGGTAGATTTTCTAAGGTGGTTGCTAACTATAATTAGGAAGTGGGACATTCATCCATGGACTAGTCCAGTTAGGAGTAGTATTTACAAATTGTGAAAAGGAGGTAGAATTTGTAAAAGGTGGATTTTGTCTCATACCTGGATAAGGTGGTCATTAAACCCATGAATTTATTTGTGAAACATAAAAAACTTGGTCCCCATTCCCTCCTACAACATGTAGCTCTACTATTTATGGTTGTTCAGTTGTAATGTTAGTTACTTTAGCCCAAACCTCATGACACCTACAATCTATTTTTTGCTTCTTACAATTCGAACAATAGATGGTCAAAGCTTGATCCAAGGTTGCTTGATTTTGTCTTGAGTTCAAGCTATCCAATTAGATGACCAAGTGACTAATGATATTCTATTTCATGTCTTCTAATAGGTTACTAACTTCATATTTTGATAGACCACTTGTAGCTTCCAGTGGAAGCTTGTTGTCTCTAACTTTGTTTATGATAGACCTAGAATAATTCTTGCTCAACTCTTTGATGTATATAAATGGTAGCTAAGAGTCTCCCCCAATCATTAGGTCCAAGGCTTCTAGACAATCTTCTTGGACTCCTTTTAGGAAGATGGATTTTAGAGGTTCTTCTCTTAGTGCACTTTGCTTGAATTTTTGTACATTGAACATAAACCGTTCAACATAGTATTCTAAAAATTCATCCCCTTCTTGAGTCATCATAAAGATGTCATTTTTTATATAATTTATTTCACATCTATATTCCTGATACATTTTCAAAAATTTATTTTTCATGTCCTCCCAATTATGGATTGAATTACTACCCAGTCCCATGACTAACAAAGTGTTGAGCCTTTGAGGGTGGTTGGAAAAAGTTTCAATTTTTGTGTATCCTGCCTGTAGTCGTAAATTATTCAAAGGATATAAAATTTGAACAAAAATGTGTCCAAGTATTCTGATAATGTACCTCTAAAATTGGGCAAGGGTGAGGATGAGATATTTTTCATTTGTGTTACGTTTATTACATCTAGAATAGGAAATTCAAAAGTAACTGTGTCTAAAGTCCTTTTGTCATCTACTCCTCCGTTCATGATGGATTTTCTTATGATATGGATACCAAAGGTACTCAAGATCACATATTCAAATTCTATATTAGTCCCTTCATCATCACAATAGTAAACATTTATATGTTGATCCATAATATTTCTACTAGATAAGAAATCTGAAGATTCTCTTGAGCTTTCTTTGATTTATTCAAAAAAATCTTATTGGAATGTTGTTTTGATGTTACTTTTTAGAGTGTTTGGTTTGTGGAGTTATTATCCTTCATTTATCTTTACTGACTCAACTAATTCTTCTTTTGTTTTTATTTATTTTTTCAAAGCCAATAATACTTATTCTGTAAGTTGCTTTCTTTGATTTGTAGTGTTTCCTTCTTCAATAGCCCTCTGGCTTATGTTATATTTTTCAACAAGATTCTTAGTTGCTATAGGTATTTGTGGTTCTTTCTTGGTAGCAACTTGTGGCTTATTTAGCATGAATCTCCCTTGATAATCTCTTTCTCTCTACATAAATATTGTGCCACACCTTTCAACTATCCTATCCCTTCCTACATAGGATTAGTGTCTTTTTCTGTGTTCTAAGGGGTTGTTTCAGAATAATAAAAAGCACAATAAAGGAGTGAAAATATCAGAATGATTGGAATTTAAATTTTAATTCCAAAAAGTAGTAAAGTTATTTACTGAAAGCAAGAAGATTACTCTAGAAAGTAGAAAATGAAAGCAAGAAAATTATCTTAAAATAGAAAATGAAAGCAAGAAAATTATCCTAGAAAATAGAAAATGAAAGCAATAAAATTAAAGGCACACTTTGTAGAAATAAATTACTCTTACAAGAAAGTAAATCATAAAAAAAAAACCATGAACTAAGTAAATTACAAGATTGCAAAGAGGCATTCAAGCTTGTGCACTATCAACATCTAGAGACTTAGACATCTAGCATAAGACATCGTAGTGTCCTCACTCGACTTGCCCAGCTGGGTAGGATATTGTATTCAAAGTTTTACACCATCAACATCTAGGAACTTAGACATATGACATAAGACATCATAGTGTCCTTGAATTACCCAGCTGTGTAGGATAATGCATTAATCAATCTTGAAAAGCAATAATTGATTCTAGAAAACAATAATTGACATCCTTCTCGGTAATGGTACTAAAATATTACACATACTTATTACCTAGTTAATACCAGATTCCTAAGTTTGATTAACATTAATTGTCAACCAAGGGTATGTATGTTTTTCAAGGATGTCATCACTATATATGCATTATTGATTCATAGATTAACTTGCTTTATTAGTTGTAGTATAATGAACTTTTATTGAATTCACCAGATAGTTATACTTTAAAAATATTATAATAGAAATATAAAAATGCTTCATATTTATGAATCACACATGCATCACACTTTATATAATCAAACTAATAATGAAATCAATTTACACAACACACTTAACTAAAGAGGGTCAGGGTCTTCACTGCGACTCCTTGAGGAGGCCCTTCCTCATTCAGAATTGAGTTCCAATCCTTATTTGAGATATTTTCAAAATATTCTCACATAATCAACCTTCTCATTACTCAGATTTGTAGTAATTAAAGTGTTAGTGTAGTGCTTTTTCCACTGGGTTTTGCCTACACGGTCGTATGGCCATTCTATGTTATTTAAGCTTCATTAGGTTAGTTATAAAAGGTCCATAGGCTAATTATATTTATTTTTAATTAGTTAATTATGAAAATTAGGGGCTTCCTCATGTTTTCCTAATTTTCCCTATATGTACCCCACTTTTCCTTTTTGGAAGGTTAATCAATCAATTGAATGCATTATTTTCCTTCTCTTGGAATTTTAGAGCTCTCTCTATAGGAATTGACATTGTTGCTTGAAAACTATTCATAGATCTTGACACACTCTTTCATGGTATTAGAGCCTCCCTAATAGCCTCATGCATTAGACTCCCTGGCAAGATCCTCCATGCATTCATCTTGCTAGTTTTTCTTTTATCTTTGCCTTCATTTTTGACCTTGGAGGCATTTTATTAATCTTCCTCCAAACTTATGTCAAAAGGCCTTTGATAAAGAATCTATTTATATATATTTTCAAGGTTTTTTGAGATCTAAAATGGGTTATTTTTAGTTTTTTGAGAAAGTTTGTGGATTTTCTTAAAAATCAATTTCTTCCATTTGGTCAAACATCCATATGAATGAAGTAATCAAACCTACAAACCCTTGTTTACTCTCTGTAGATAAAATCGGGTTCTCAGAGGGCCATTACTTGATTCTAGACCAAATCAGGTCTTCAAAGTGATACAACTTGCTTGCAAGACCCATTCGGGCTTTTGACATTACTTTACTTCAAATTTTTGAAGTTAAGTAAAGTAGTTTGAAAAACTTGAACTACACTGGAAGAAGTAATCGGGTTTCTCCAAACCAACTACTTCAAAGTAATCGGGCTTCAACAAGGTCATTAATGATCCCCAATAGTAATAAAGCAAGTTTGAAACCCTTAAGTAGTCACTATTTAAAAACCCGATCAACACTGCAAGACCAATTCAGGTTTTGGAGGTAGTCTTGCTGCATTGAAAGCCCAAAGTAAAGTTGTTTGAAGAACCTAGAATACAATATCAAGAAGTAATCAAGTTTTCAAAGGGTAATTACTTATTTTTTTAAAAATAAAGTAGTTGAAAGAACATGAAGTAATGTAGTTGCAAGAACCTAAAGTAATGAAGTTGTAAGAACCTAAAATTCACTAAGAAGACCTATTCAAGTTTTCCAGGGTCATTTACTTCTTACTTATTAAGTAAAGTAGTTGCAAGAACCCAAAGTAAAGTAGTGTTGAAACCTTGAGTGACATTCAGGAGGGCATCAAATTTTAGGTGAAAAGTAATGAAGAAATAGAGTAAAGTTGTTTCCATTTTTGGATTTTTGGAAAGGTTCTAAGAATATGTGGGAGTAAGAACCAATTAGTGCTATAGATTTCAATCCATAGATCTTTTTTGGGTGCCATTATTATAAAAGTGTATATTTTATCAAGCTCTATGCATTGGTAACATTGCTTTAGGATTTTTTTAACATCCATTTTTTACATGGTGTAATAGCTTAAAAATCTATTTAAACCTTTATACCTTTCCTCTTGGATGCATTATCAGCTGTGCTCGACGTCCCTCTCATAATTTCTCACACTGATTACTCATAGATGCATTATCATTTGTGCCCAAAGTCCAAGATTGAGCATGTGTGCATTGTAACTTTAGGGGGGTATTCTTGATAGTTTAGGGGGTACTTTTATTGTGTGCTTTCTATTTTTTTGCTTTCATTTCAATTTTTTAATTTATCTCATTCTAATCTGCACTAATGGATCTAAACATTAAACCACTCACACCATTTAACTATCTATAATGAAAGCCTAAAATACAACTCACTCTAAGAGGTAAAAGATTATATTAGATTACTATGGGTGAAGAAACTGAGCCATATACATATGCTGAAAAGGTTAAGTGGTACAACAAATGTGATGAGGCCTATGGGTTCTTATGCCTATCAATATCTCCCAACCTTATATTTCATGTTAAATCTACAAAAACTCTAAATAAAGTCTGGACAATCTTGGATAAGCTTTTTGGAGTGCAAGACATCATGAGGGGTCATGAGTTGGACAATGAGCTCATCACATTGATCTCAAATGAATTTGACACCTAATAAGACTTAATTAAAAAGTTCAAATCATTGAGACTGTAGTTGAAGTAATGTGGCATTGATAAAATAGATGACCAGTTGATTCTATCTGTGCTTACAAAATTGAGTCATGACTATTTAATTTTCATCTCTACATTTCATGCAACCAAAAATGCACTTGGATCCACTTAGAAAATTCCATCATTTGATGAGTTTGTTATTGATAAGACTTGGGAACAAGATAAGTTGGTTCAAATGGGTACACTAAAGTCTTCAAAATCACATGCCTTGATTGTCAATTAGGACAAGAAGAAGCCTTCTAGCAGTAGTAAATAGGAGAAGAAATAGTCTAAACCTAATCATGAGCATAAGAAAAATAAAAAATCAGATGCCAAGCCAAAGGCATTGCCAAATGAGTCCTCTTTAAGTAGGAAACCTAAGAAGTTGAAACTCAAATGCAAATTTTGTAAGAAACTTGGGCATGATGAATCTTAGTGCATGAAAAATAAGATTGACACCTTGACTAAGATGCTTGAGAAGAAAAACATCAATGTTTCTAAATCCTCATCTCAGAATACATCAACACAAGATTTTGCAATGGGTAAAGATAATAAAAAGGGTAAAAACAAGGGCAAGATACTTGTAGTAGCTTCTTAGCCTTCAACTTGGGTTATTGACTTAGGTGCTTCCTATTGCATGAACTCTTCAAAGGATCTATTTTCAAAAAAAGAGCCATGTTCCATGCCTTCAATTCTCATGGGTGATGACACTTCAGTAGAATTCAATGGTAAAAGGATTAGTTGAAGTAAGTGATGGGAGCTTCAATGATGTATCAATCTTTTTTTAGTATATCAAATCACTCACATAGGTATAGGGAAGTGAGTTGAGTTTACACCTGATTTAGTGGTTATTAAGGAGCTATATAGTGAAACTACAGTGGCTTATGAGAAGGATAATCATCAGTCTAGGTTGTATACCTTCTCACATTTTGCCTCAGACCAACCCTCAAATGTACTACTTACTCATATAAATGGAGTAAGCAAACTATGACATGAATGGTTTGGCCGTTTTAACTAGTATTACCTAGAACAACCCAGTCATTAGGACATGGTTTTAGAGTTACCTAAAGTCAAATTCTTGAATGGACTATGTAATGGATGCATTTTTGGAAAGGATCTAGAAGAGAAATATGACAAGGGTAAAGAAAGGAGAGCCAAACATAAGCTAGAGATAGTCCACAGTGACTTTGTAGGTCTATTTCCATAACCTTCATTCAATAGGACAAGATACACGCTCATATTCATCGATGACTTTTTGAGGTACACCTAGGTGTTTTTTATCAAAAAGAAGTCTGAGGTCTTTAATCAATTTAAGGACTTCAAGGCACTTATGGAGTAGTAGTCATAATGTTCCATTAAAATCTTAAGAACTAACAATGGAAAGGAATATGTCAACAATAGGTTTGAGTAGTTTTGCACATCAGAAGGGATTCAAATGCAACACATAGTTCATACAGTCCTCAGTAGAATGGTGTGGCCAAATTCAAGAATTGTACCTTGAAAGAAATGGTAAATTACATGCTTCAATCAAAGTCTCTTGCTCCTTAGTATTGGGCCGAAGCAATTAACTATGCATGTTACATTTAGAACTAAGTTACACACAAATCCTTGAAGGGAATCACTCCTTTTAAAGCTTGGGATGGTCACAAGCCCACAATAGATCACTTTCAAGTGTTTGGATCACTAGTAATGGCTTGTGTTCCCAAGAAGAAATGTAAGGCAATAGACCCTCAGAGTTAGTCTTGCATATTTGTGGGGTATATAGAGGGTGTTAAGGGATATAGGATTCTCCATCCTAAAAATCATGAGTTGTTCATTGAAATGAGTGTGAATTTTTGTGAGGGCCCACTTGAACACAATCTTAGCACTCCAGACTCTTCAAAAGTCTCACTGGACATTTATTCCACTTCAGACAGTGACATAGATCCACATCAAGATTCTCCTAATGATGAGGATGACTCTTCTTCTTATTTGAGTTTAATAGATGAGATCAGTGATGAAGATTCTCCTCCTCCATCTCACACTCACACTATATATGATGAGGACTCACCTCCTAATTCTCCAATCTCATACAATTTTGGTCCTATTTGGGATAGATAGACACTTCTAAGTGATAAAGGATGGATTGGAAATCCATCAGATATAAGGTAGACATGATTATAGTTTTAAGGGACATCACATGCCTACTTGGCTATTTCCTTCGATACACAAACCTTTCATGAGGAATCTAACATTCTAAAATGGGATTTTACTATGTAGGAAGAGTATAGTTCCCTAATTAGAAACAAAGCATGGGAATTGGTCCCTCTTTTGAAAGGAAGAAAATTGGTCCATTGTAAATGGGTTTATCAAACCAAGTATGGTGTAGATGGATCTGTCAATAAGTACAAATATCATCTAGTTGTAAAGGGGTTTCCTCAGGGGCCTGACATAGCTACACTAAGACATTTCCTCCTGTAGCCAAGATGACATCTATAAGACTAACTCTAGCCATCGTAGTCATATATCAGTGGGATGTTCACCAAATGGACATAAAGAGTGTTTTTCTACATGGTGACCTCAAAGAAGAGATATATATGGAGTAACCACAAGGATTTGTAGAAGATACCTCCTTAGTCTGTAGACTCATGAAATCTATCTACAGACTCAAACATGCCCCTAGGGCACTGTATGCCAAGATGGAATCCTTTCTCCTCATATTTGGGTTCACCACATGCCACTCAAATTTAAATGTCTACATCTTATGGCAGGATAATTCTCTATTGATACTAGTTCTCTATGTGGATGAATTACTGATTACAGGGAGCTCATGATCATCCATCTTTGTAGTGAAAACTATACTTTTAGATATATTTTTAATGATAGACATGGGACTGGTACATTACTTTCTCAAGATTAAAATCATTCAGTTAGATTCTAGGATAGCCTTATCACAATCCAAGTATTCTCTTGATTTGCTTATGAGGTTTAACATGGCTGATTATAAGCCAGCTCCTACTCCCTTCTTGTCTAGTGTGAAGCTTGAGGCTGATTATCCTACACCACTTATTGATGTAACTCCATATCGATAACTCATGGGATGTGTTATTTATCTCACACACACTAGACCTGATATATCCTATGTAATTGGTTTGGTCTCCTAATTTATGTAGGAGCCAAATGATTTTTATTGAAAATCAACAAAGTGGATTCTTCACTACATTCAGGGTTTGCACAATAATGGGATACACTACAGAGTAGGAATAGAGGTTGATTTGATTGGATACATAGATTAAAATTGGGATGGAAATATTTAGAGTCAAAAGTCCACCTCAAGCTAAATTTTCTCACTTGGTTCAGGTCCAATAAGTTGGTCAAGCAAGAAGCAACATGCAATTGCTTTATCATCCACAAAGGCAAAATACAAAGGGGATACCAATGCCACCACTAAAGCAATATGGATTTAGGGGATTCTCATTGATTTTGGTGTCTAATTTCATAATCCAATAATCATCTACTATGATAACCAAAGCACTATCTAGATTTGAAGGAATCTGGTTCTCTATCAAAGAACCAAGAACATAGAGATTCACATGTATTTCATCAGGGAGCTTATCAATGAGTAAGTCATTGATCTTTGATACTATCTAAAATCAAATCAAATTGTAGATATTCTAACCAAGCCCTTCACAGAGAGTAAATTTGTTCATCTATGAGCTCTCATCGGGGTTAGGGATGCTCCACCTTCTTCTTCCTCTTATGGAGGTTCATCACTATGTACTTGGGTACCTCATCAGGATTTCAATGTTGGGACCCAATTCTCATCTCTCCTAAGCTCTGCTTAAGGGGAGGTGTTAGTGTAGTTATTTTTCCCACTAGGTTTTGTCTACATGGTCGTATGGCCATTCTATGTTATTTAAGCTTCCTTAGGTTAGTTATAAAGGGTCTATAGGCTAATTATATTTATTTTTAATTAGTTAATTAGGAAAATTAGGGGCTTCCTCATGTTTTCCTAAGTTTCCCTATATGTACCTCACTTTTCCTTTTTGGAAGGTTAATCAATCAATTGAATGCATTATTTTCCTTCTCTTGGAATTTTGGAGCTCTCTCTACAGGAATCGACATTGTTGTTTAAATCCTATTAAGAGATCTTGGCACACTCTTTCATAAATATTACTATAAAAGATTAAAATATTTATAATGCAATGAATTCTATAATTCTACTATCATCTCTCCAACTCTTAATTTGATCTAGGTTATACCATTAAATATAGAAGTCAATTTATTATCTTTTAACCAAAAACACTAAACCAGGGAAAAATATAAATACTTATGAACTACCCCAATCAACCTTCAAGTGGTTAGTAACTGAAGCTACTTTTTTTAGGCATAACTAGGTTAAGGACAATGTATATTATTTTATTATTTTACTTCTTTTTATCTCCTTCTCATTGTCCTTGTCTTTCTCATTTTTGGTAGCACATCCAAGTTTATTTGTATGTGGGGAGTCCGTACAATAGTTATAGTCCTTTTCAATAATTCATTTGGTTCCCAAGATAGTTGAATGTGTGCTTAAGATTTGATCACAATAATGGTTTTATTATGTGTAGTGGCTACGAGCAACCTATAGGTGAAAGCCTACAGTTTCTATGGATAATCTACAATGGCTGTGGATAACTTGTAGGTGGAAGCCTATAGTTGCTGCAGGAAATCTATAGTGGCTATGAGTAACTTGTAGGTGCAAGCCTACAGTTGTTGTGGGCACCCTATAGTGGCTACAAACAACTTGTAGGTGGAAGCCTATAGTTGTTGTGGGCTACCTGTAAGTGTTGTGCCCAAACAAGATTCCTACAGCCTTACATTACCCTTCAAATGTTTGTTAAATAAAATTACATGAGTATAATATAATCAAAGAAAAAGCATCATTAATTCATAACATATATATATATATATATATATATATATATATATATATATATATATATATATATATATATATATATATATATATATATATATCAATGCACACAAAAAATCATAAATTCATTCATTCATTTATACGAGTCATGAATGGTTATGGGGATTTATATAGAAAAAGATATATACTAGGTATAGATGAGGCTATAAAATAGAGCAATTGGTGACCTCATCACCACTCAACATGCTCCAAGATTTGTTCATCAGCATCTTGTTCATCCACTCTATGACTCCATTTTATTTTAGAGTGTATGGAGTTTTCTTATATTTGAATACCATTATATGGATAATTCATCAAATTACTTAGAGCGGTACTCACCCCCATTTCCTGTGTGCAACACCTTGATCATCTTATCTAGTTGGTTTTTAACAAGAGATTTGCAATCTTTGAATATTTTGAGAACTTTATATTTACTCAAAATGAAGTATATCTAGGCCCTATAAGTATATTAGTCTATGAAATTCACATAAAAGAGAGAATTTATAGGTGATGGGACATCCACTAGTCCAAAAACATCACTAGGATCACTTTAAAGATTTCACTTACCCATGAAACATCTTTGGGTAACTTACCTAACTTTGTTTGTTATAGATGCAATGTTCATAGAAGTTGAAATCCAAGGGATAATTTTCCATCCATTTTTCCATATCCTTAGTCTACAACATGCACATACCTTTCTCACTGATATGGTCTAGCCTCAGATGCCAGAGCATTGTTTCCTCTACCAAATATAAAGTGCACATTACTACTTTAACATTGGGCTCAATAATAAAAAATTTATCACATGCATTAATTATCACATTCAGATAAAACCTAAATAAATTACCTATGTGCATTCCCCTTTTCAGTACAATGGCTCTACACACTAATTTTCACCTATCTCTATTAAATGAGACTTGAATATTGACATCATTCATTTTACTTGTAGATATAAAACTCCTCGAAAGGCTAGGAATGTGCAAAACAAATGGGAGAGTTTTGATCCTCCCATATATAAATATTAGTTTCACTCTTCCTCTTCTTACAATATGGTAGGTTGAGTTTTATCCTATAAAGATATCAGCACCATCATATTCGTAGTAACATTCTTTCATAGGATTTGTATGATGTGAGGCTCCAAAGTTAATTAACCATGCATCATTGTATGATTTTGAGCTTGAGGTTGTGAGAAATACATCTCCATCTCCATATCCATTATTAGATACCTTCACACTTGAGAATTGTGTATTATTTGATGGTTTTCCCTTCTCCACCTTCACTCTACAATCCTTATTGGAATGCTTTATCTTTATATATTTCCAACATTTCTTTAATTATTTATCTAGAGTCTTTGATCTACCCTTAAAATTTGTGTTCTTATTTCCAATCCTTCACTTGAATCTTTTTTATGATCTACCTCACATGGTAAAGTTTTCATTAGTATGATAAATTTGCATATACTTGTGCCTCATCTCCTTTGATAATAATATTCTACTACATATTTTTAATTCAACTCTAATGTATTTTTGGTTATGTATATTACCAAATTATCCTATGAGTATGGAAAACAACATAACAATGTGATACACCTTTCTTCCTCATCCATATTTATGTCCACAAATGTCAACTAGATAACCATAGTGTTAAATACATTTATGTGCTTTGTAACCGAGTCACCATAATTAATTCACAGTGAGTATAACTTTTTTCATAGGTAAAGTTTGTTTACTATAAACTTGGCCAAGTATAACATGCCTAACTTATCCCATATAAGCTTCATAGTTTTTTCAACTAATATATTCAAATAAAATTGAATCTTAAAAACATATCTTGATAGATTTGCAAGATTTCCTATCAAATTTATCCCACTCTTTTTATTTAATTACAGTGGGTGTAGTATCTACTATGGAAATCCACTTTTCTCTATCCACCAAGAGATCATCCATCTTAAAATTCCATAATTCATAATTTCATATATTGAAAATTTCAAATTCCACTCAAGTTATTCCAATTATCTTTCTCACACAATATTATCCTACAAAATTACCACTACAAGGGAACTATTTATAGTAAGTTATCCAAACTTATGAATATCTTGCAATTCGACTTTGATACTATATGTTAGGGATAATCTTGTGATCTTGATAAACAAACATAGAAGATAGTTTTTCTAATGTGAATTTGACACAAGC
Organism: Torreya grandis; assembly: GCA_037957365.1. NCBI lineage: Eukaryota > Viridiplantae > Streptophyta > Pinopsida > Cupressales > Taxaceae > Torreya > Torreya grandis. Next base: position 1,432,179 of record JARHVA010000957.1, on the reverse strand, counting down.
AGATTAAGATGATAAACACACATACACATATTAAAAATAAAAATTTCACTTGGGAAATGCTTTTAGTTAAAAACCCCAACATAACATTCTACTTGAATTAAAACACAAATGGATGTTTTACAATTCTACGATCAAGTCACAAGGTTTTGTACCCTACATATAGTGTTTTAATATATATTTGAATACACACACTTGATCATACATGTTAAACATTTAAAAACCTATATTACATGAATCATATGTAATAAAGTACTTAACATATCAAATTCCTAAGAATAATCATGTCTTATAGTAGACACTTCACTTGTAACATTCGTAATGTAAAAGAATCTACATGCACCAACTACTGTGCCAAGTGAACAATGTGCAATTATCCATAACATATGTATGTTAGATTACCACTAGGATGTTTATAACACCTTTTAAGTCTAATATAAGTGTTTATAATGAATTCATATAACCTTTCATTACTATACATGTTTCACAACTCCTTTCAGCACCTTACTACAACTCAACCACTAGTCATCACTTAATAATCTCATAGAGAACGATTGAAACTATGCAGAGTGACCTTTTTATATTTTCAATAATCATTTAATGTTTTAAATCTTGTGTAATTTCCAAATTCAATTTTCACACAATAATTTTCAACATCTTAGCTAGTAAAATCAACCTGTGTAACCAAGTACTTGAGAAAAAGACTTTACGCAACATCTAATGTGCAAACAATTAATATTGAATAGATTCATGTAAATTTTAGAAATTTCCCAATAGATAATCAATTTATAAGAGAATAATTTTGTTCATCTATATAATAATGAAATAGGATTACAATTTTGGAAATATGAACCTGTTAAGAGAAGCACAGGAGAAGAAGGTGAAGGAGAGAGTGGTTATGAGTAGCTCATTGAGGCAAGAAACCCTTTAGAGGGTGAAGACATATTTAATATAAATATTTTGAATTTCAAGGAAAATTAATCTAAAGAGAGATAGATATGATGAGGAGGATCAACACATATTTCCATGTATCCTTAAATGAAATAACACATAGTGAAGGTGTAGAGATAAGAAAGAGCAAAGTAGACCAAAAGTAACAAAGAAGAGAAGAGAGAATGGCATTTAAAGTTCACATTGTGAAAGAGGAGTTTCCATTGAAAGAGGGCATTAAAAATAATGAGGAATTACTAGATAAGGCAAGAGAGTTGTTCAAGACAACCATGAAACTAACATATTCAAAATAAATGGAAGAGTTGTTAGATGAATCTATGGAAGCAGCCACAAAGAAAATTTGTATTGAGGAGTTAGAGGTGGTACTAGAGAAATCACAAATAGGGACACTTGAGTTCAATTTTTTTATTTAATTATTAAATTTTAATGGATGTATGTAGGTTTAGTGATAAAGGAAGAAGAAAGGCACTTGAAGAAGCCTTCTAATTTAAAATGCATGAGTCGTTTTGAGAAACCACTATGAAATAATAAGCATAATGGAAAGGCATGTATATCTAGCACAAGAAGATAATAAAAAACGAAATCATATTGATTCCCAAGGGATGAAGCTGACAATTAAAAATGAGAATAAGTTAGCTCATAGAGCCTTCCAAAGACAAATGGGTGAGTTATTTTACCTTAGTTTGTGAAGAAACAAGGGAGTTGAAAGCATGGCACAAAGTTGAGGAATTATATGAGTCAACAATGGAGAAAGAAGATGAAGTCTTGATGGTCATCAAAAAGAGAAGGAAGATATTAAGACATCTCTCTAAGAAGATGAGGATGAAGAGAAGACATTATAATGTGATGAATAGAATACTCCCTTCAAGGTTTATAAGAAAGTGGAAGATAGGCATGTAAATGGTTACATGCATGAAGATAATATTAAGGCTGAAGTTGATTTTCAAATTGTTATAGAATTTTCTCCCATGGAACATGAGGATGAAGATGAAGATGAAGTTGAGGAAATGGAAGAAGATAAAGAGAAAACCATTTTAATGTGACCATTACAAGTGTGAAATATAATGAACATAACATAAATTTTAGTGAGTTTATACCAAAAAAGGATCTCATCATTTCTAATTCATTCGAGCAAAGTGAGGATGAAAGCAAGGTAAAATTTATCCTTTCCATGATATATGATATTTTACATGTATAGGCATGGTCCAATAGATGGAGGAAAAATAGGAAGGTAAGTGAGACCAACTTTGAACTTGAAGGTTCAAAAAAAAAACTACAGGTGAATGATGTAGGAGCACTATGAGGGGACTCAAGATAGAAAAATTGTACAAATTTGGTATTGTCCATTAAAAACATAATTATTTAAATATTAAATATTTTATGTGGTGGTTATAGTGGAGTGATTTTAGGAACTCATATCCCACTATTTTCTTGTCTTATTTATTCAAGATATTGGGTAGCTCTTAGGGAGTAATAGAGAAAGTGTGAGTTGGTAGATAGGGACAACTACTCTATGCATCACTTGTTTTATATGGTTATTAATATATATATATATATAGAGTAGTAATCAATTTAGTAGAAGAGGGAAAGTTTAGAATATTAGGAGAGGAGAGGAATAAATAAGGAATGTTGAAGGAGTTATATAAAAATTGAATTTGATTAACTGAATGTAGTAAGGCATATGTTATATTTTAATGAATATTATTAGTCTATGTGTGGGACTATTTCACAAGTTTTTTATACACTTCCTTGATGATTTTAATAATTGTTTACTAATTTTTTAGGGTGTAACCTATTTTCCTTTTGAGAAACCTAGTTTTTATGTATTTTAATGTGTTATTTTTTAATTCTATTATGTTGATTTTATGTTGTTGTTATTAGTTTAATGACCTAAGTGTTGGGTGTATGTGTTTTTGTATTCACATATTATTTTAGGTATATAATATTGACTACAAGGGAGAGTTAGATGCATCCAGTTGAGTAGAATGGGAATGAAAATAAGGAAAAAATCAGCATTGCCATTATATATGAGCTTGTCCAAGTAGAGGCATGGTTCAATAGATGGAGGAAGAGGAGGAAGGTAAGTAAGACCAGACCTAAACCAAGAGGTTCATATTTTTTCTAACTCAAGGAGAATGACTGAGGATCACTATGAGTGGGACCTAAGATACATAAATTGTATAAATTAGGGGTTATCCATTAAAATTATATTTAATTAAATATTAAATATTGTATGTAGTGGTGTGTTAGTGGAGTGATTTTAGGAACACATATCCCAATATTTTCTTGTCTTATCTATTAAATATACTAGGAAGATTTTGTGAAATAATAGAGGAAGTGTGAGTTAGTGGATAGGGAAAAATACTCTACCCATCATTTCTTGTCTATATATAGATGATATTTTTTGATTATATAACACCTCAGTCTTCTACACTTGGAAAACTCAGAACTTGGATGTTTCTCTCAATTATCTACCTTTCCCACTTCCATAATTATCACATATGCTCTATCTTTATACCACTTGGCCTATATATTTTAATCTAATCAGTCTTATATTGATTATCTAGGTCTTCTATCTTACCAAGAATGCTTAAAATGTACTTATCCTTCATCTCTATAAGTTATCAACCTGTACCTATTCCCCTACTCACTAATGTCTGGGTCAAAAAGTAGAGTCAACATCACTGTCTTGTCTTAATGAAAGTGTCTAGTGCCCTAAAGTCATCTTATTTGAAAATCAAATGTATCCTATGGTCAGCCTAAGTGATTTAATACAAGTTATTATCCTAAAGGGATACACACACATAAACACAAACACACACACACACACACACACACACACACACACACACACACACACACACACACACACACACACACACACACACACACACACACACACACACACACACACACACACACACACACACACACACACACACACACACACACACACACAGATCAACCCTCATTCATTCCTCACCTATAAAAATACCAAAGAGACCAAGGCACTTATCAAAATCACCTATCAAGCATGTGGTTAAAAAAACTTCCCTATTTCCTTACTAGTTATAGGTACAACACATATACAAGATGAAGTAATAAAAGAGAATCCTAAGGGCTCAATTTTCCAAGTTACAAGCTAGGTCACTATTGTACTCACTCTACACATATTATATGATTCACACATAATCCAACACATAGGGGAGAACTACATTAGTCTAAGGCACTCTTCAGAGTATTAGCTATGTAAGAAGTTTAATTTGATAATAGGGTTATTGGGGTCAGTGTAACATTGTGTGCCCACTAACCCATTTTTACCTAAGGTCACATTGAAGAAGGAAAACTAGAGTTTTTCCATTTCACAAGGAGTGACAGTCTATGACTACAAAAAAGGTGAAACAAAACCTAGAAGTATTTAGGAGTTCACATCCTATTTCAATAGATATTTTGTATAGGATACTAGCATTGAACCTAACATGTAGCGTTGATATAACCATCCTAGGTTAACATTAACATTAAGAGAGTAGAGGTGTAGAATATAGAATTTGATGACTATTATAAAATCTCCTTCCCACTTGATTTCAGCCCATTCTAAATCCAAAACTACATTAGCATCAAAATAAGCTAAGTAATCCACTTCTTTGTCATTTTTATATATAGCATAGTTGTACTTTCCATATTTAGACTATCTCAACATAATAAATTCAGTGTATGCTTATATATGAGTTTAACATTTACTTGGAATTATATGGATTTTATTATCACCCTTGTGCCATTTCATTTATATATACCCCTTTTATACAATATAGATAACACCAATCTTGACACCATTTTAAAGTTAAACATTATTATTTTTAATATATAATGTTGTAATAATTTTAGTACAAGAAGAGGGGAAGAGTTTAATATTACAAGAGGAGAAGAATACAAAAGTGTGGTTGAAAGATCTATAACATAAATATAGTAAGGTATATTTGGTATTTTAATGAAGATTATTGATCTATGTTGCACTTCCTTGATGCTTATACTACTTGTTTATTATTTTTTAAGGTGTAACATATTGTCCTTTTGAGCAATCAAGCTGTTATGTATTTGCATGTATTATTTTTTATTCCATTATGTTGATTTAGTGTTGTTGTTTCTAGTTGAGTGTCCTAACTATTGCTTGTATGTGTTTTGGTATTCACATATTATTACAGGTCTAGAAGCTTAATTGCAAGTGAGAGTTGGATGAATAAATAGTTGTGTTCATATATACATCATGGAACCATACATAGGATATCACATAAAATAGGTAATACAATCACACTCAATCACGTAACCACACATAGTATATGTAACCATCATGTAAGTAGTGTGACCCATAAGCAATCAATCACATGACATGACATATAGAAGATCCTCAATGGATAATATTGAATAAGATGTGATAAAAAAAATTAGACACCCATAGTCATTACAAGTCCCTTTTGCATAGCATATTTTACCTATTTTTGCACAATTAGTCTACTTTCTTACATTTGCCTATTTTTAGGATAATTCCTACCTAAAATTAGCCTATCTATAGCCTTCTACCTGATATGTGTCTTTAGTAGTTTTCCATGTTATTTTTAAATCCATATATACATATATTTTGAGTTGGTTTCACCCTTCTTGAGAATTTATCTCTCCTGGGATGTATTATTTGGTCACAATCTAATCACCAAATCTATCTCTTGTAGATTTGGCACCTCAAAATGTGTCCCTTATGTTTTTGTGGGTCCTTTTGCCTTGGCCTAATTTTCCACACCATTTATTTTATATATTACTCTTTTTTTTTTGTAGGCCATTGTATGTGTCATGTTTTAAGGATACCTATATATATAGATCATTCATATTAATTCAATATATGAGAAAATAATGAATTTTTATCTTTAATCTAAGAGGCACATAAAATATAATAACTTATCATCCTAATATAGGCACACTCTAGAAAGATTCATTTATGCTTTAGAGGACTTGTCTTCAAAGTTGATTCCATCTTATATCAAATGAAGGTTAGCGAATGTTCATGTAGTTGCATTGTCACTTTTATGAAAGAGGAGGTTGAAACCCTTTCTCGACATTCCATTTACATTGCACAAGAATTACTCGAGGTATAGTTATAACATACAAGATACATAGTTGAAACTCCCTTGAGGTTGCCCAACCCAACTACTTCTATCCCTTCTCCTTTGTGAAAGTGTGTTATGGTGAATTATGTCAAGAGAAGAAGAATACATAATTTTAGGCATTCTAACCACTAATTTAGAGAAGGGAAAATACATGAATTTATGGCATAAAATGTGAACATACTTATAAAAATTCATAATTTATGAATATGTGTAAAACATATTCATCGCACAAGAAAAAACTTGTTAGTTACAAAGGCACAACATTGAATTTATCCCTAACATATTTTTTGGTCAAGAAGTAGGCACCAAATATGTCCCTATACAATCAATTTCTTGTATTTTACATAAAACTCAATCATTACTTCTAGATTAGGGCTGCACTGTATTTTATTTATTTTGTGATTAATGTTTTCTAATTGAATAAAAACTATGAATATTCAAATTATATAAAATAGGGTAGTAATCATACAAATTTGAATATAAAAGGGTATATTTATATTACACTTACTATATTTGGAATGGATAAATTAATAGAGAAAAGATGCACTTGGCTTAATTGTGATTTATAAAATTGATTTTTATTCATCACTAACCCCAAAACAACTCTGTAACTGCTCATATCAATAAATAGGATCTCAAATCTTGTACGCATGCCACTGGTGAGACTTAAACCTTTGTAGTTACTAGTACTCTCTAGGCTCTATCATGATTATCTTTGTTAATTATGTATTTCTATGACACTTCATACCTTTATGCCTATACCTGTAGATATCTCTTGTGTGTACCTTCACCTTTAATCATGTGCACTGATATTTATTTTTCTTATCTTTGTTTTGAAACCCTAATTGAATATTTGGCATAAGAAGACCCTTGAAAAGGGGAATATAAATTAGGTTTGAACAACCCCAACCACTACCCACTACGTGATTAAGTTTTTTCTATATTTCAATACTCTGAAGAGGGATCAAATTGCACATAGTTCTCCCACCTAGGTGTATGTGTGCACCATAATTATCATTATAGAATGCAATGTAATATTTGGATTTATACACTTGGAACCATACAAATTTGACATAGGTTTGTATTCAGACTTAGATCTAGGGCTTCTCCTTTGAGGGGTTTTCAAATGTGTATGTGTTTGGGATAATGCCTCAAGAGATTGTTAATTGATTTCTCAAGTTTATATGGACTTTCAAATATAGTGACCAAGTGAGTATAACCTTAGGATTGATTTGTATTTATAGTTGACTCTTTGATAATTATCACTATGATTGACCATGAAACATGTTTAGGTTGACCTAAAGGAGGCTTCCCAATTTAAAAATTTGTAACTGAGTGTTCTTGGATATTACCAATAGAGGCATAAACTTACGTCAAAATTGTAATTGTCTAACTATTATTGGTATTGTCTTGAGAGTGAAAATTAGTGATTTGAGATATGGAGATGGTATATTTAGGATTATGGAGTATTTTTTCATAGACTAAGGTGATATTAAATATTTGTATTGGTAAATTGGGTTAGTTACGATAAAAGGTGGGTAGACAAATAGGGGAAAGTATGCACATGAGTCATGTGTAAACAAATTCTAAGTATTTCATAATGTGCCAAAGTTGATGTTTATAAAGTGTCTAGTACCAAATTTAGGCATATAAAAATGCCCCCTATTTAGTCTTGTATTTAAAATACTAGATTAAAAAGATAAAAGAAAAAAATGTTAGATGTCATTAACCACACTTCATGTTGAAAAGTATGCCCAAAATTTCTCACTTTCTCCTTGAAAAACATGCTAGGAAACATTTATAAATAAATGTCCAATCATGATATAAATATGAAACAATATAGATCATTGAATTATTCAAAATTAAAAAGTCAATGAATGAATTCACCTTAGGGTATGTGAACCATGCTGATATTTGTTGAATTTGTTTTGGATAATTCCATGGGGTGGTCATGTCCTAAGCAAATGCAATCACTCAACTAGGCATTGATGAGTTTTAATGATTCAACCACCATTGGAGAAGGAGATGTGCTAGAATTTGAGTGTCGAGGAAACCTCAATTACACTAATTTTAATATCATCATAATTATTTTTTGGAGCTTTGAAACTAGGTTTTTATGAAAAGGTGTAACCCTAAATCAGGTTCATAAGTAAATTGAAACTCTAAACTAATTTTTGCAGACAAATTTTATATCCAAAGTGATTATGTAGTACCATTGTTCCCCATTAATCTAAAATATATAAAAAATAAAAAGTTTTTTCATGAACAACATTTATTCCCCAAATTTGATCCATCTATACCTCAAAGTGATATAGAATGTCATAATGTCATATAATGTATCAAAACATTTTAATCTAGTAAATCTACTCAATTTGACCCATATAATATGCCTCAAGATGTCATAAAATGTTCTAATTTCTCCTCAAAATCACATATAATACCCCACATATGCATCACATATGCCTCAAATTGCTAAATCAATCCCATTTGAATCACATAATTTGATCTGAAGTATGAACTATCTATCTTTCATGGATTTAGTTTCTAAGTTGATCCCACTTTATGCCCCCTTTTTATATGAGGGATGAAGCCTAAAAATCACTCATTTAAAGATAAAGAGTTATGCACATCATGTATTAAGTATAAAAATACAATAATGTAAAGTATGTATACAAACATAATAATATATATCATCATAAAAATATTTTATCAGTCAATCATGTATCAAACAAGTAACCCCAGGAAATGGGCATATAAGTGTCATGTCAAGTAGATATATCAATTAGGCATGCAATAATAAGCATAAAAAATGTATGCATGATATAAATCATGGCATCATACACAATAAAAGTATGAATGTTATAAATCATTTCAAAAAGCTTAGTGATAGTCATATATATAACCAAAATTTATCATGATCATGAAGTACACAATAAATCAATACATAACTTGACTCTGACTTGATATAGACACAACATGGCCATGACTTAGATTAGAGGACACTTTAACACAAAAAACACATGATGTGAAAAGACACAATCAATGCACTCATAAAGACACAATATAGTAGACATAAATGATCACAAAATATAAAAATCATCAGCATTAACCATACATGGATAAAATAATATTATTATGCATACTCAATCATTGTCATCATCAAATATAAAAAAACACAACAACCATATAAAATAACACTCTACATAGTATAATCAAGAATAAGTCATGTGTAAAAATTTAGTATGATCAATAGACCAATATATAAATACATAACCTAATGAGTGTGTAAATATTCCCCTATTGTAGGCATGGCCTTAATATATAAAGGTAACCCATGTGTGTAAATAATGTCACACATATGTATATCCATGTATCATATGTAACTTGTATGTCTTACACCTCACTCATGTATATCATAAAAATCATGGCATATAAAATGGAATATGTCATACTAGCATTGGATCCCATCAATGGAAGGATCACATGTAGGTCCTAGATTAATTTATGTAAATGTCATATGTCATTAGAAAAAGGAAGCATGCGTATCATTATCTAAATCATATAAATTATCACATGCTATAAAATATCTAACATCATCATAATACTTAACATGATAATGTATATGATTAGTAAATGTAGTAGAAATAGTAACTTGTGGAATTCATTTTATGCTAGGAGAATGTGTCAGTGTTTGTTGTCCAACATGTATATAATATTTATGTATAACTATATTTTAATGTGATGAACTAGATAATGTATATTGAACTTGAATAAATCATTGATGTAATGGACATTGGAGAATTGGTATTTAAGGAAGATTAATCACTTATCTTTGATTTCGCTTAATAAGATGAACCTATATAGGTTTTACAATAGGTTTCATGGTGGTGGAAGTGTAAATTTATCTAGTTAGATGGGGTATTCATATGGAATACTTGGAACTATAAAAACTCTATTGTTATAGATATAATTTAAGCATCGATGTACTCAGGATGGAATTTCATGTATCTTATGTATACATAGATGTCCTAATAGCATGTGAAATGTCCCATTACTAGTAAAAACTAAGAAACACATAGCAATAGTTTTAGTCCCTACCCTAAGTTGTAACATAGTGTCCACAAGAGGGTTTTATCATTTTACATAAATAATTTTACCTTTTTAGTAATACCAATAAAATATCTATGTGAGTATCTAAGACTAGAAATTAATGACATACGAAATATGATTTTACTTGACACATTATCAACCATAATGTTGTGTATAGGATGTGAGTCAATGAAAGAACATATGAACCAAGGCACATTGATATATTCAACATCAATAAGCTCATGGTAATCTAATGTGATTATATGATTTTGTACTTATGTATTTTTAAGTGTACCAATAAGAACATATATAAAATCAGCTTCCTTAGTTATATAAGCATAAGAAGTCAAAGGAGGATGAGTATTATAAGTCATATATACCTCAAAAATAACTTTGGTTTCTTTCTCCACATGCTTTGGAAATGAATTCAAAAGTATATTAAGTTTTTAAGTTGTACATCCAATTAATTCATAGGTGTATTAACATAATTGATCTCAATTGTATTTTTATTAATTAAATATCATATCTTATATCTCAAATCATAACACCTATTATTAGAATGGGTTGCACATGTATGAAAATAAAAATATGCATTGATATCAAACCCCTTAACTTATTTATTTGTCATATCTACCTCCAATGGTAGAGAGAGAGATATGAGATTACACTCAATTAGTTTTTGAAACACCTTATGAGGAAGTTCTTATAATCATGTAAAATACCTCCTTTGAGGAGATAATAGGATAATCCTATTAGTAGGTTGTGAAATCACATTAACTTTTGTTTTAGCCTCATTTTTAGTATCATTTACCTTGGATTTGAAAGGGTTTTTCTTTGAAACCTATGTAGGCATCACTTGTGTAACCATATATGTAGACACATGAATATAAGTAATAGGAGTAATGGTTTGAAAACCTATTGTAGAATTTACACCTTTAAAATGTGGATTATTATCATTCAATATTTCATCTTGTTATTCTATAGACATGGCTTCTTTAGCATTCTTTGTGTTCTTAACCTTATGGATAATGTTCAAGATTTTATCTTTAAGTCATTAGGTTGCATAATAATTTTATTTTAGTTTTTTTAAAGTACTTCCACTTGTGTAGGATCTATATCATTAAGCTCATCTAGAGGTATTTTACCATGATATTCATTAGTATATTCATAAGAATGTTTAATATTAGGAATAACATCATTGCTAACATGTTATTCTATATTTATGTAATTTTTATTAGTATGTGCATCAATATAAGAAGGAATTTGTATTTCCTAAAATTTATCCATTTTAGATTGCACACAAACACACAACTAGATCAAAGGAATCTGATTATGATTAATTGTAACACTACTTAACCTATCACTTCTCCTTATAGGTATAAGATATCTAACCTTCTATAATTTATATAATATTTTCATGAAAACATCAAGAATGTTATGGCAAAATTCATAGATTATTTATTATTAAGGGAAAATCAGAAATCAAAAATGAAAATCAAACCTTAATGCAGAATAAATATGAAACTCTAAGAAAGTATGAAACCTTAAGATAGAAGAGACATAAGGTTTGTTTCACTCAATTAAATGATCAAATTGACCCATAATCATATTTATTTTGTAATTGTTGTGATCTACATGAAGTAAAACTATGAATACTTAGATTATTTGAATTAGGGTAGTAATCATACAAATATGATTGTAAAAGGGTAGATTGACATTGCACTTATTATATTTGGCATGGACAAAGCAATGGAGGCAATATACACTTCAATTAATACTAATTTACATAAATAATTTTATTTTTCAATCCATGAAAGAAATTTATATCTACTATACAATTGCTCAGATCAAGAAACATGAGATCAAATCCTATGTAGATGTTATTGATAAAAATCAAACCCCTATGGTGACCTATATTATTCAGCATCTACTAGTACTACCCATGTTGACTATGTAGGTTCATGATTCCTCAAATCAATACACATGCACCTATATATATCTGCTATGTGTGTGTTCACCTTTTATCATGTGCACTAATCTCAATTTTCCTTATCTTTACTTTGAAATCCTAATCACAATTTTAACACAAGATGACCCTTTAAAAAGGGGTTAGAGAGTTGGATTAGATAACCCTAACCATTCCTTGCTAAGTGATTGAGTTTTTCCCACATTTAAATACTTTTAAGAGGGATTAAAATGCATGTAGTTTCTCTGACCTAGAGGTGTGTGTACACCATGATAATCAATTTATAATGCAATACAATGTTTGGATTTCTACACTTGGCACCATAAAACTTTAACCTACATTTGTATTCATACTTTTCTTTATTAATTATTCTTTGAGGGATACTATATGTGTATGTATTTTTGATAATGTCTTAAGAGAGTGCTAATTGATTTCTCAAGTGTGTTAGGACTTGCTAAGATAGTGACCAACTGAGTATAATCTTAGAATTGATTTTTATTTATCACTAACTCATTGTTATTTACCACTATGATTGACCCATGAAATGTGTCTATGCTGACATAATGGAAATTTCACAATTTTAAAAGTAACCAATGATTATCCTTGGACACTAGTGGTAGTATTAGACACTTGTGGCTAAACTGCAATTGTCCAGCTATTGTCAGTACTTTCTTGGGAGTGAAAATCAATGATATCATATATGGAGACTTTTTATTTAATATTTTGGAGTTTTATTGCACACACTAGGGTGATCTTGAATATGTGTATTGGTAAATAGGGTTGGCCAAGACAATACATGGGTAGACGAATATGGAAAAGTGTGCATAAGTCTCACATGTGTAGACAAAGTCAAGTATGTCAATTTTCCAACTTTGATGTTACCAAACTATATAATACCAAATTTAAGTGTCTACACACTTTTATAAATATATAAATATATCAGTATGTGAATGTTTCATTTTTTTATTTTCATATTATCCATTTCTTGTCAAACCAATTGCAATTACAATTTTTTTATGATTTTCAACACTTAGGTTAGATCTAATTTACTATTTGAGACTGTTGTATTATAGATCTATCTTGTGCACATTTTTTTACCACTATAATGTTATCATTATACCTTAGTGTCACATTTCGATAAAACATTTTAGTGAACACCTTTATTTTGAAAATGCTTAGAAATTTTAAAGATTTCCCATTAAGGGTTTGGGACTAATTTCTAGTTTTTCAAATTTGATTTCAGATTTGAATGTTTTGACCAAACCCTAGCTTGCTTATTCACCTTTTTTTGTTTTAAGATTGCATCCATTTTTTTAATAATCTAGTGCATGTAACTTTGTTCCTTAAAGTGCATATATCTCTTGAGGTTAAATTTGATTTTTAGATTTATGCTTTGTATTTTTTAGCTTATGTCATTTAACATGGTTGCTTGTACTGATATTCCTGATTCTATGCTTGATTTTGCTCCCAATTGTATATCTTTTGTTGATAAAATACCTCATGTTCCTTCCTCTGATGATGATAGTGACCAAGATATTTTTTATCATACTTTTTTTATGATTTTGATCAATGTAAAGTTTATATCAATGCTGATTTTAAAGCTACAATCAACAAATGTCTTGAATGTTTAGCACCTTTATTATACAAGTTGAAAGCTACACAAAAAAACATTAGGTATAAATAATCTTTGCCTAAACATAACCCTATAAATCCATTGCATAATATTACACTTCCTCTTATAGACTCTACTTCTACATTAAGTAATGAGGCTATACTTCTCCTATTGTTAATACCTTATTTCCTCTAGAACTAGTGTTACACCCCCTCCTTAATTGGATCCTTCTATTCCCATATATCCTAAGGTTTTTATCATTCCTCCTAATGCTAATACAATGACCAATTTGCCTCTAGAATCATATTCTTATATTACATCCCTTGGTGTTGAACATGGTCAAAATACCAATCATGCCTCCATCACAATTGATGTTAATCATAAAAAGACGTCGATCCCTACATACACACATACCAATTCTAATATATACCTAAGGGTACATATCTTTATCCTTATTAAAATAAAAACTATATGACATGTCATTAGAAGTTGCACAATTATCTAAAGCATCTAGAAAATCTAGCCATGTGGTTTCATCTTATGATATATTACATAAAGCTTTGGATATATAATTTCTTGTTCACCCCTTTCTTGCTTCACTTGAAGTGCATAAGTTTACATTATGTAGTGGTAATGGGGATCCATCACATCATACTAGATCTTATTTTGATTCTTTCTTTAGTTTTCAAAATGATGATTTAATTATGACCAAGCTATTTCTTATAAGTCTCACAAACTATGCCTTATATTAGTGTGATACCCTAATTTTAGTTTTTGTCATAGTTTCAATGACTTTGCCAATATGTTCTCATTCAAAATTTATATAAACATTAGTCAAAATGTCATATTTTTTCAAATCACTCAAAATAAACAAGGACCTAACGAATGTTTAGCTGACTATGTGACTA